>CANTUZ010000004.1:1200000-1548573 GCA_947846985.1 Fratercula arctica | reverse complement strand
CCAGGTCCCAAGCAGTGCCCCCCCCCGCCCCCAGCGTCCCCCCACTTACAGGTGCCCAAGCTCCGCAGCAGCCCCTTGGTGCGAGCGGGGAGGAGGAAGGCTGCAGCCCCCGGCGCAGCAGAGGGAGAAGAGACCCCGCAGCTGCCACCTGATGCAGGAGGAGACAGAGAGAGGAGGAAGGAGGGACTGGGGAGCGCATCCCAGAGCCAGGCTGACAAGCCCTGGGGCTGGGGGGGGTATCCCCTGTGGCCACCCCTGCCCTGGGGTGGAGGGGGACACCTGCTTGGCGCATCAGGGCTGGCTTCCTCGCACAGCTTTCATTGTGGAGCCTCCCCTTCCTGCTCTTTTTGAGGCATCCCTTCGCCTCAGGGAGCTTGTTGTCAGGCACTAACAGTGTCCCCCCTCCCCGCAGATGCCAGCCCTCTGACACCACCCCCCCCAGCCTTTACACCCGGGGGAGCAGCAGTCCAGAGCCTTCCCCGACACAGCATGGAGCTCCCGGGCTCTCCTCCTGCCTGCTGGGCTGCAGCGCTTCCACCAAGCCTCTCCGGGGAGAGGGCAAGGGCAGCTCCGGCAGCTTGGAAATCAGCAGCAGGAACCAGGGGAAAGAGAACAGCCTGTCCAGCCCACCTATCTGACATGGCACTCTGCCTTACCTGCTTCTGCCTCCCCAAAATCCAGCTCCCACCCAGCCCCATAGCCAAAGCCGGGAATATTCATCCCGGCACAATCCCCAGGAGCTTTCTCCCTCCTCACATGGCTAAAGGGGGGAGAAAGGGAATCTCAGGGAGAGCAATGGATGCTCCAGGCCCAACTTACATCTCCACAACCAGAGCAAGGAACATACTCCAGGGCTCTGTCTTAAACAGGGAAACACATCCCTGCTCCCAGGGGGTTCCCCACAGCACCTCTCCATGGGTGCAGGTTACCAAAACAGCCCTTTGATCCAAACTAAGCTTAAACAGATCACAGGCATCTTACCAGAGACCAGGAGAATAAGGACTTCTGCCACAGCGCTTTAACCAGACCGAGCAGTTCTAGGTGTAAGCAGTAAGACAAGAGTTAACAGGCACATTTTAAAAAGAACACGCTCCAGCTTTATTTTATCAGCCAGAAAAAGTAAAAAAAAAAAAGATTACTTAAGTCACATCCTGCCACTAACTGAGGTAATCTAAACAGATGACAGTAAAACTGAAAGACAGACAAATTTAAACCTAATGATAGCAGCAAACCAGAGCCACCCCCCCCTCCACACACACTGCCCCACAGTACCTAAATAAAAGTCAAAGACAGTCCAATAACACCACCCAAATAAACACAGAAAATGAAGAAAACAATAACATCTCAAGACAAACAAGGAAGCCACAACACAGCTACTGGGGAAGTGAGAAACCAGCCCCCTGGCCCCAGTTTAAATGCAGAGCCGTGGCCAATGGGGAGGGTGGGGGGCGGCGGGGGCTGCAGGTGAGGCCGTCAGGGTGATGGGACCTGCTGGGGCACTGGGGGTGCTCCGCTGACATCTCCACTGACACCTCCGGGGCTGTCAGCGTCCTTCGCAGCGCAGCAGAAACGTCACCTCCATTGAGGATGCGTCAAAGCGTCTTCTCCGCGGCGAGGCGCGGTGAGGGCGAGCGGTGAGAAGCGCGTGTGTGTGTGTGTGTGTGTGTGTTCCTACACCCCACACACATCTGATCATCCCTGTCGCTAGGTCTGACTGTGCGCTGGCTCCAGGCCTGGTTCTGCTCATGACAGTCGGGAAGCGATGGATGGGCGCGGGCCGCCAACTGCGTGTTTGCTGCTTGGTTTGCCTACTGCCCTTCAAATCAACCAACAGCTGGTGAAATTAGAAAGACCCATCAAAAATAACAAATGCGGGGACGGACGCGCCGAGGGAGACGCTTTTTCGGTTTTTCCGGATCCCGGGCCCGTCCCAAGCGCATCAAGCGCGAGCACCGGGCTGTCGGGATTTGCGGCCAGCAGCGCGGGGGCAGAAGCGAGGAGGTCTCTGGATGCCGCGTAGGGATGGGAGCACCAATCTCGCGCTTAGGTGAGGTGTGTATATTTCTTTTGTAACGGTCCCATCTGGCCTGACGAAGGAAAAGAAAAGAAGATCATCTGCCATGTGAAACCCGGAAGCCTTTTCTGCCGGGAAAAAACTGAAATGTGCCCGTAGAGCTGGAGGCGCCGGGTGCGGGTGTGCGCACGTGGAGCGGGGGCTGCTGCCGCGGTGTCCTGGTTTGAGGTAAAACAGAACCAATTTTCTGATTTGTAATTTTACTTTTTAGCTGGGCCTCTTCTAACTGACTAAACCCTGAAATTCACAGCGTATTGTTCAGAAACTGTTCACTCTCAGAGTGATAAAACCTGATGATACCAAGGAATGGTAGCACAGAGGCTCTTGCTTATACTTATTGCTGTAACAACCCAGGTCAGCCAACTTCGCTGCTTGCCCCGTTGGAGGGTGGGAAGCGGAGAAGCGCAGAGGGGTCCCACCTGCAGGGAGGAGCGGACGGGACAGGTGACCCAAAACTGACCAACGGGGTATTCCATCCCGTCTGCATCACGCTCAGGATAAAAGCTGAGGGATCAAAGGGGCAAGGCCGCTCTGGCTCGTTTCTTCTTCAATGGCCGACGTCTGAGGAGGACCCTGTCTGTTCGTCTGGCTTTGATCCCGGTCTGAGCATTCCTGACTCCAGTTCCGGAATTCAGCTCCTGTCCTGTGTCTGCTTTCCCTGTGTCTGCTGGTGACGCGATCGTCATCCTGGGAGCTGGGTGCAGTTTTGTATATATTGTATGCTTTTTTTTTTATTCTATTATTATTTACTATTTTCCTATTTATTATTATTTTCATTACAGTAGTTCTTCTTCTAAACTCGTAAATCGCCTTATCTCTCCTCTCTGAGGAGGGGGGGGGAGGGCCATCTGTCGTTCTGATTGCCCCATATGGCCAAAACCACGACCCGCAGGCAGGGGGGTCTGCCGGCACAGCGGCATTCCCCTTTGCGTCTGCCCTGGCTTGAGCGACACAGGGCTCATTTCTCTTCCAATGCCGGGGAAAACGCCACTTTTGGAAGACTCTAGTGTCTGACTTCGTGAAAATATTTACTTTACAGCCAGCTAGGCTGTGTGGGATTCAAGGTCCCGGTGTTTTCAAGCCTTGCCGGGTGCAGGGATGAGGAGGAGCGAGACCTGGGCGTTTGACCCAGGCTGGCCAACTGGGTTATTTCATACCATGAATGTCACATTCGGAATAAATTAGAAAGTTTGCTGCGTAGTCTCTCTCTCCCTTGATGGCAGTGGTCCAGAGAAATTCCTTGCCCCGGTGCCGGAGCCCTGAGCCCTTCCCTTCCTCCCGAAGCCGCAGCGCTGGCAGGGTCCCACATTGGCTGTCCCCTGCTGGGAGGGCACGGCTTCCTACTGATGGGATGGGATGAGCATTATCTTTGTATATCTTATATTAGTATCGGGCTTAATATTGATTCTTTAATATTATTGTTAATCATTTAGTCTTACCCTATTAAATCTGTTCATATTTCAACCCTGGTGTTTCCTTGCTTTCCCCGATTCCCCTTGCCGGGTGGGGAGGGTTCCTCAGGTGATAGACTAATTGTCTAAAAGACAATAAGTTGTTATGGGTTTTCTCAAACCATAGCAGCGTCCCAGGTGAGCTGCTGACGGATGCCACGGTGTGAATATTGGCTTTCTGTTCCCGAGGACGGCTCACAAAGTGCCGGCGCGTTGCGGGGCGACCTCGTGGTCTCATTCCTTCCCCTAATTCCAAAGTCTTTGAGTTGTTCAAGGGGAAGTTGCCGTGCAGGAGATAAGCTGTGCCTGGGTGCGTGTTTATAGACTTGGTTTTGTTCTGGTAGGTCCCGAAGCAGCCCGTGACATTGCTGCGGCGTGGGCTGTCACTGCAGGCGCTCGTGGTGGCCTCAGAGGGTAACGGCCCCCTCTCCTCTGCATGCCGGAGCAATCCTTCCCAAAATAAACCCAGCTCAGGGTGAGTGCTTTTGGTTTTAATCCTCAAATAATGTTTGTGTGTGGGTGGGTGGGTTGCAGCTTGCCCGCTTTCTGCCTGCCACCGCAGCCCTTAGAGGGGGTTCCCTGTCCTTCGGGCAGTGTCACAGGCGCGCGTGCCACCGGTACCTGCAGCCCGAGCACTGGCCGAGAGGGCGGGATGGCCTTGGAGGGAAGATAATAAACCCGGTATCGAGCTGCATACCGAGGGTAAGGCGGGGATTTACGTCGCAGCCGTGATTTCTGGCTGAGAAGCCTGGGAGCTCGTCGGGGAGAAGCACCAGGGAAGAAGGAAGCTCTGGGTTTATTAACCGAGCGAGCAACTCGGTGGGATCTCAGGACAGCGGGACACGAAGTTTTTCTGATGGAGTTCTTTTCTGAAAGTTCCCTGGAGCATTAGGAAGCCTTCACCTGGAATGGTCTGTATTAGTCAAAGCCCACACACACGTTCAGGGAAGGTTAATTTCAAACAAATTCACAGAGATGCTGCGGAAGGACGGGGAGAGGATGCGCTTTGTAGGAGAGATGCTGCAAAGAGCTCCCCGTTGCGTAGCCCGTGCAGCACGCGCCGAGGCAGGATCTCATTTTTCACTGTTCTGGAATCTCAGAAGTGTAAATACCAGGGAATAAACCCAACACGTTTAGCTACGAGAAAGTATGGAAATGGTACCTATTGGCAATGAGCAAATTTAGGCAGGGAATTCGAAAGCTTTTTCATAGGAGGAACAAAAGCAAAAAGTACCCCCGAATATTTTTAATAGGGGGATTTTTTCAGCTTGAAAGAACTGCTCTCTTGCGAGGTCTGAACTCCCGGCGAAGGCAGTGAGATTCCTGGGAAAGCTGTGTTAAATGGCATTCCAAAACCTGAAACGGCCGGCTTTTACACTTCGTCCTCTCCTTCCTCCCGGGGTGGCAGAGCTGCCCTTTCTCTCCGTCTTTTATTAGATGAGAATTTAAAAGGAAACTGGTTTTGGCTGCAGTAATTTTGCGTAGCCAGTGACAACAGCTGAAACCGGAGATTTGTTTTGAGTCCGATGGGTCGCTGATTTATTTTGGGTCAGATGGGGACAAAAATGGGCCTGGGGTGGCTTTGTCGGCGTCGGGGGAGTACGGACTTTTATATGGGGGGAAAGAAATGAGGGAAGCGTTGCTTCTAGGAGCCGAGTTCCTCGCCCAGCGGGGACATTCGTGCGTCTGGGGTGTGAGATGTGGTGCGACGGTGGGACAGCGGAGGAGTTTGGACCTTCAGCGCTTGACTTGGTTCCCCACGGGTGACGTTCTGCTGGCCAGCCTCCAAAACCGCATTTCAGCTGCAGGGAGACAGCATCAGAGGTGTGGCGGGGTAAGTCCTGGATGCTTCTAAGGGCATTTCTAAATGCAGCATCCTAAAAAAACAGCTGGGCTTCTCGCCGAACTGCCAAGGCAGGACTGCTGTTGCTGGAAATTCATCTGCATTCCTTCCTGCCTTCATTTCTCACGATGAGAGATGTTTTACTGACTTACTGTGGCTTGGAAGGGAGCGACCACATCCACAGTCGAAGCTTGCTACGGCTGCAGACCTGCCTTTGGGGTTCGTTTCTGTGCTTGACCTCCCTCGTGGCAGCCTGACATCAATCTGTAGGGGGTTTCTTTTAGCGGCTTTCTCTTGTTTGCAGGATGGAGACATCCATCCCCGGGGAACGCGTCTCCTGTTCTCCCTTAGTCAGTACAAAACCCACTTCTCCGTGTTTCCCTCTGCTGCTACGCCCTTGCTTGAGGGCGAGGGTTACTCTTTTTCCACCAAAACCAACAGCAATTGGGGTTCCAGGCCCTCCGGGCAGTGATGAGGTGGTTTTCTCGCTGGTACGGCAGTTGTTTTCTCTGCAAATTCTCGCTGCCCCCCCATTGCCCCGGGAAGGGACCCAGTGGCGCGGTGCAGCTGCTTGCCCCGGGGTCTTATTAATGCCCTGTGGAGTTGGGCTAGTGCCTCCTCGCTCCAGCTAGCCAGCAAAGGCTGCTTTGTCCTGCGAGCTTGCTGTGCTGGGAGAGATGGAGAAGCCTGGGGCTGCTCTGCTCCCTGCTCCCCCTGTCGCGTTTTGGGCCCCCCCCCCCCCCCCAGCTTGCTGCCCTACGTTATTCCTCCAGCAAGGAACAGGCATGGAAAACAGGTCACCAGGCACAATCCCTCGGTTGGGTCTGGGCAAAACCCCCCCGGGGCCCTCCATCAGGTCGCCAGGTTTGAACCCCCCCCCCCTTATTCTGGTTTTGTGCACGTTAATGAGACAGGATCCCCCCGCGCCGGGCCAGTGCTACGGGATACCGACAGCGTTCTTTAGGCCGTCGGGTGCCCTCAGGGCCTCTCCCGGGACAGAGGGGCCGTGGCGGCGGGCTGACGAGCTCCGTCGCTGATGCGCTCCCTGCCTTTTTGGGGGAAAATCCCCGGGAACGGGGGACTCGGGGAGCGCTGCTGCCGGGGGAGGGGGGGGGCGCAGTGCTGCTGCTCCTCCGCCAGGCGGCGCCACCGCACCCACCGCTCCCGCCCCGCCATTGGCTGCTGCCCCGCGGGCGCCGGCGCCGCTGATTGGTCGGCGCCGGGCGGGGCCGACCCCGCCCCGAGGCGACAAGAAGCCCCGGGGCGCAGTACCGCTCGCCACCGCCAGGGGGCGCCGCCGCGGCGGGAGCAGCGCGAGGGAGCGGGCGGCGCGCGGAGGTACCGGCGGGGCGGGGGGGGCCCTGAGGGGAGAGAGGGGTCCCGGCCCAACTGGGGGGCCCTGGCTGCAGGGGGGGGGCCCTGCCGGGCCCGGGGTCCGTCTCCGGGCGACCTCGGGGACCAACAGTGCCCCTGACGAGCCCCGGGCCCGGCCGCCGTGAGGGGAGTCCGGGCCCGGTCAGGACTGGGAGCCTGGTTGGGCCTGGTCGCGGCTTGTGGCGGGTGTCCGAGCCCGGTCGGGGTCTGAGGGGTGCCCGGGGTGGGGTTTTTTTTCCCCCCCGGGTTGCGGTGCCAGGGCTCGGCCGGGCTGTGTGGGCGTTGGGACCCGGGGTGGGGGTGTTTGTACCACCCGGGGTTGGGGTGCCGGGGCCGGGCCTGGCTGTGGGGCCCGGGGTGGGGGTCTTTAGGTCCCCCCGGTTGGGGCGGGGGGGGGGCGGCTCTGTCCCGGAGCAGCCCCGGGGGGCTCGGCCGGGGGTGCGGGGTCCCTGTGCGCAGGATGTGGGGGGTCCTGGGTGCCAGGCCCGTGGGGTGGCTGTGGGTGACCGTCCCCTGGGAACACCCCCAGGGGGTCGGCGGGGGGGGGCGCCTGTGTCTGTGTTCTGGGGGGGTCCCCAGCCTGCACAGGGGGAACCTGCCCTGTACCGCATTTTGGGGGGTTGGTAGTGACTTTGTGTGGGCTCTGGGGTGGGGGCCACGGCTGGGAGGGCTCTTGGGAGCTGGGGTACACGGCTGGGCAATGCTGGGAGCTGTGTCTGAGGTCTCCTTTGGTGGAGTTAACGCATTTTTGGTGCAGGTTTTATGGTCCCTGTGTAATGCAAGCACTGCTGAATTCACCAGGATCCCAAAATGAGCCATTTTACACGGATAGCTCTGGACTGCACCCATTTCCAGGCCAGGACGGTTTGGGCTGCACGGATGGGGCGTTCCTGGGACACCAGGGCATGGTCTTGGCACCCGAACGCACAGACCGGATGGCTGATGGACTGAGAAGTTCCAGGGATTTTCCAAAAAGGGGAAGCAGAGGTGCTGGATATTGCCCTAATCCCAGTGAGTACCAGGAGGCATGAGGAGAGGCACCAACAGCTGGAGGCCCCTGAATTGGCTCCACCTGTGTGCTGCTGCCTGGCTTTGTCCACAGTTTGTTCTGCTTCTCAGTTTCAGGTATTGGCTGTTACTTTGAAGAATGTTTTTTGTTCCTTCCTGCAAAACCCCAAGGGCTGCAGCTGGCTGCCAGCAGGGCCGAGGCTGGGGGGTATCATGTCCCCTGCGGTTCTGGGGGCAGCAGGGCTGGGACAAGAACTGCTGCGGCATTTCTGCAGGTCATCTGAACAAGAAGAGCCTTTCTGTAGGAGTTTCTGATGAGGTAAAGGATGTAATTAAATGCATTTTTGTTTCCTTTTGGTTAACACAGTTTACTAGCTGATGTGTTTAGCCAGCTGTTTAGCAGTCCCCTGTGTGTGCTTGCTGGCCGTGGGTTATGGTTAAGATTAAAAATTAAAGTTTTCACTTCACACAGCAGTTGTTGTATTTGTGCATTGATTTTTACTATGCTTTTCTTTACCCCCACAGGAAATGGACCGTTTTATTGTTCTGGTCCCCCTCTGAGCCCTACCCGTCTGTGTGCCTGGCCCCGCAGTCTCTCAGCTGCTGGGTTTTTGCCAGGACCCACAAGTGACTGTGGACAGACGCGGCGCTGGCTGCTGGCCATGATGTTTCGTGGCTCCAGCAGCTGCCGGGCGCAACGGCCACTCGCTCACAGGCCTGCCAGCGTCAGGGGGAACCGGCTGACGCCGTGGCTGCTCCCACCGCTGGTGAGTGGGGACTGTGGTGGTGGCTGTGGTGACTGCTTGGGGCGCGGGAGAGAGGAGGGGCGCGGAGCTCCTGGGGGTCTGGGGCCACTGCAGATCCCTTGGGTGAAGTCCTGGGGGCTGACACCTCTCTGCATGACTCGGGGCAGCCCCAGGGGTGGCGTGTGCTGCGTGTGCCCCCCGGCCTGGGGAGTGTGAAGAAAATGCCCTTCCCTAACGATGACATCGGTTGGTCTTTATCGTATGAAAGCGTATGAACTTTGCTGATCTGTACTAGGTCCCGTTCTACACTGCAGCGTGATGAGTGGTGTTTTACTGCAGACGTGGGTGGTGTTTGTGCTGAAGGAAAACAAACTAAAGGATGGCCAGGCCCTGGACATAAGGACTGTGCTGTGTGGAAGCTGAGAGGAAGCTGTCCCTGAAGGACAACGGACACCCCAGGACATCCAAGGTAAAGCCAGCCCCTCTGAGGAGGCTTTGAAACCCTCCCGGCATCGTCTGGTGTCACGGAGAAGTGGCTCTGGCCAGATGGACTGCAGGGGCATCGGGATCCAGCCAAGCAGCGAGGATGCTGCAGAAATAGAGCTGCTGTGCCAGGATTTTCTGTGATCAGTAATGGGCAGGGTGGGTGCCAGTGAGGAGTGAAACGTGTTGGACCTGCACGTGTGAAGGGTGCGAGAACCCCGGGTCTGGGGAGCCCCAGTTTGGCTGGGACGCCTCATGTGCAGGAGTCAGTATTTCCTCCGGTGAGTCTGTACTTTGTGTTCCAGCCTCTCTCCTCGGACGGCACGGGCTGGGTGCGGATGTACGGACCAGTGCTGGGCCCTGCTCCGCTCCTCCGCTCCGGAGCCTCACGCAGGCAGCCGCGGTGAGTGCTCCATTTCCCTGGTGCAGGATCCCCCGCGGTGCCTGGCCGGGGCCCGGTGACTTTCCCGGTGGGTTTCGGCACCAACCCTCTGGGGTCCCCTCACGGGGGGCAGTGGCTGCGGCTCAGCTGGTGGGGCTGGGGGTCCCCAGCAGCTCCCGATTTCCACCATGGGATCAGTCCTCGCTCGATGACGCCGGTGGCTCCCTGGGCCTGGCACCCATCCATGTCCCCAGGGGAGAAGGGGACTCAGTGGGGCTGGGGGTCTCCTGGGGTGGCCGGTGACCCCTCCTGCTGGCGGGCTCCCTCCTCCTGCTGCAGGCACCGGCTGGTTTCTTATCCACAGCTCTTTTCCAGAGCAGCTGCCAGGAGGACAAACCCCTCCAGTCCGGCACAGGTTCTGCTGGAGCCGGGGAGAGCTCGGACCAGGGAACTCGTTTCCACTGGGGTTCAGCCCTTCGGCCCTGCCCAGCATCATCCTCGCAGGCAGATGGGCCGAGGCGGGCAGCATTAGGGCGCCGCCACAGCAGGGCCTTGGGGTGGCTCTGAGCTGTGTTTGAAGCTGCGCATTTACCTAAATCCTTCTTTTTCAGCTCAAAATGTGCTGTGGTGGGAGCAGAGGCTGCTCCAGGGACCCCCCCAGCTCCTGCAGCCCCATCGGTGGACGGTGAAGCCGGGCAACAGGGAGCGATGGCCATCCCAGAGCCACTGGTCCCTCGGGAGGTGTTGGTGGCCCCAGCGATGCCCATGGCTGTGCCCATGTGCAGGGAAGGCTCATCCCGGTGCCCGGGCCAGGAGCGTGGCCCCGGGGCGGGGGAGGCCGTGCCCGGTGAGGTGAGTGCCCCGGGGAAGCGGAGCCAGACCAGGACATTCAGCTCCCAGGGACAGGGAGGGCAGGTGCTGCTGGTGCTTGTCCCGGCCCCACCTTGGGGCTGCTGGGGTCAGTCTGTGACGCTGCTGCACAGGCGGGTTTTCAGCCAGATGTGGCTGTCACCCACCCTCCTGGGGAGAAATGGGACGTTTCTGGTGTCCTGTCCCCTCCCGGGTGCACGGTGCCGGGCTGCTGCTGATGAGGGTCTGGGCAGAGCTGCCTGTGCCTGGGCAGCCGCAGGGTTGGCCGTCCCAGTGCCACCAGGAGCTGATTGTCCCACCTCTCTCCCTCTGCAGGGATGGACAGACGGACGGAGGAGCCCCAGCCATGCAGGACCTGCGTGGGGTGAGGAGCCCCGGAAAGGAGCCGGGCTGCCTGCGCTGAGGCTGATGCTGCCGCCTGCCTCACGCCTGGCTGGGGACAGGGGACAGGGTGGCCTGCAACCCCCCAGAGATGTGAGAGGACTGCGCCGCTCCAGCTCTGTACGGCTTCAGGTCGGTTCTTTGGGCCCCCGTTTGTTTCGGGTCCCCGTTCGTTTCTGTCTGTTCGTGGGTTCGCTCCCATTTGTTCCCATTTGTCCCAGGTCCAGCTCCTGGACGGCTGCAGCTCATTTCTGGCTCCTGTTTGTCTCTGCTCTGGATTCAGTCCGGCTGATGGGTGGCTCCAGCTCGATTCCAGCTCATGGATGGCTCTGGCTCGTTTCAGCTCCTGTTTGCTGTGCCTCCAGCTCATTTGCACCTTCAGGTGAGTTATTTCTGCACCCATTTTGTTTCTGGTCCAGCTCACGGACGGTTCCAGCCCCGTTGCAGCCCCAGGTCATTGTTCCTGTCCTGGTTTCGGCTGGGGTACAATTAATTTCTTCCCGGTAGCTGGTGCGGGGCTGGTTTGGGTTTGTGCTGGGAACGGTGTTGATCCCACAGGGATGGTTTAGTTTTTGCTGAGCAGAGTTTGCACAGCTGGGTACGGGTCAGCGGGTGGTGAGCAACTGCACTGTGTGTCACTTGGTTTTGTATATTTTATCATAATTAATATTATTACTACTACTATTATTATTATTTCTTCCTTTTTTGTTGTATTAAACTGTCTTTATCTCAACCCATGATATTTACTGGTTTTTTTTTTTCCTTTCTCTTCCCCAGTTTTGGCTCCAGCTCGTTTGCGGCTCCTGTTTGTTTCTGCTCTGGATTCAGTCCGGCTGATGGACGGCTCCAGCTCGATTCCAGCTCATTGCGACTCCAGCTCATGGATGGCTCTGACTTGTTTCAGCCCCTGCTTGTTTCAGCTCCAGCTCATTTGCACCTTCAGGTTGGTGGTTTCTGCACCCATTTTGTTTCTGTTCCAGCTAGTTTGCAGCCCCGGGTCATTGTTTCTGTCCTGGTTTCGGCTGGGGCACAGTTAATTTTCTTCCCAGTAGCTGGTGCGGGGCTGGTTTGGGTTTGTGCTGGGAACGGTGTTGATCCCACAGGGATGGTTTAGTTTTTGCTGAGCAGAGTTTGCACAGCTGGGTACGGGTCAGCGGGTGGTGAGCAACTGCACTGTGTGTCACTGGGTTTTGTATATTTTATCACAATTATTATTATCATTATTATTATTATCATTATTATTTCTTCCTTTTTTGTTGTATTAAACTGTCTTTATCGCAACCTGTGATATTTACTGGGTTTTTTTCCTTTCTCTTCTCCAGTGTTGGCTCCAGCTTGTTTGCGGCTCCTGTTTGTCTCTGCTCTGGATTCAGTCCGGCTGATGGACGGCTCCAGCTCGATTCCAGCTCATGGATGGCTCTGGCTCGTTTCAGCTCCTGTTTGCTGTGCCTCCAGCTCATTTGTACCTTCAGGTGAGTTATTTCTGCACCTATTTTGTTTCTGTTCCAGCTCATGGGTGGTTCCAGCTTGTTTGCAGCCCCAGGTCATTGTTCCTGTCCTGGTTTTGGCTGGGGTACAATTAATTTCTTCCCAGTAGCTGGTGTGGGGCTGGTTTGGGTTTGTGCTGGGAACGGCGTTCATCCCACAGGGATGGTTTAGTTTTTGCTGAGCAGAGTTTGCACAGCTGGGTACGGGTCAGCGGGTGGTGAGCAACTGCACTGTGTGTCACTGGGTTTTGTATATTTTATCATAATTAATATTATTATTATCATTGTTATTATCATTATCATTATTATTTCTTCCTTTTTTGTTGTATTAAACTGTCTTTATCGCAACCCACGATATTTACTGGTTTTTTTTCCTTTCTCTTCCCCAGTTTTGGCTCCAGCTCGTTTGCGGCTCCTGTTTGTCTCTGCTCTGGATTCAGTCCGGCTGATGGACGGCTCCAGCTCGATTCCAGCTCATGGATGGCTCTGGCTCGTTTCAGCTCCTGTTTGCTGTGCCTCCAGCTCATTTGCACCTTCAGGTGAGTTATTTCTGCACCCATTTTGTTTCTGTTCCAGCTCATGGGTGGTTCCAGCTTGTTTGCAGCCCCAGGTCATTGTTCCTGTCCTGCTTTCAGCTGGGGCACAGCTAATTGTCTGCACAGTAGTTTGTACGGGGCTGTTTGGGCTTGTGCTGGAAACGGTGTTGATCCCACAGCGATGTTTTACTTTCTGCACCCCTTTTTTTGCAGGTCCAGCTCCTGGTGGGCTCCAGTTGGGTTTCATCTCCTGGGCAGTTCTGGCTCCAGCCCATCTCCAGCTCCACTTTGGCTGCGGCTCCAGCTCAGTGATGGTTCCAGCTCGTTTTCGCCTCCAGCTCTTGGGTGATTCCAGCCCCAGCCCATCCCAGCTTGTGCTTGTTCAAAGGATCCTGGCTTTTGGCCAGGTCGTAAATCAATCACTGTCATGGCTTGTATATGAATATGAACTGTCATAACTGTACACGTGTTGACCAATGAGCGTGTTTATTGTTCCATGGCTAGTCCGGTGAATAAACAGTTGGACTCTGGCAGAAAGCGTGGAAAGTGCCTTTTCGCCCAGAGACTATCTCAGACGTTTAATTCGGCCTGGTGCATGCCGGCCTCCCGCAGTTTGGGGAACAACGCGACCGGACCCCCACCTCCGGCGGGGGTCCACGCACCCTGCCCACCCCCCTCCCGCCCGGGCCCCAGCGCCCTCCCGCCCCCCTCTGCCTCCCACCGCCCAAAGTGCCCCCTCCCGGGCCACTGTTTTGGGGCTGGAAACAGACCACGGAGCCTCCGTTTCCAAGGCCCAAAAACGCAGCACTTGGTCCTTTTTCTGAGCCCAGAAGCGCAGGACTGCGCCGGCATTTTCAAGCACTGAAAACGCACGACTTAGTCTCTTCTCTGAGCTTCAGAAATCCCCGGGCTCTGCCCCAAAATCCCCCCAGAGCTTGTTCCCAAACCCCCGGCTGGACCCTGTGGGAGACCCGGACCCCGTCCTGAGCCCCGAATCATCCCCTGGTGCCCAGCTGAGCCCCAGACCTGGGCCTGAGCCCAAACCTGCCCCCGGTGCCTGTTCCTGAGCCCCAAACCCCCTTCTGAGCCCCGAACTCTCCCCAGTGCACGGCCCAGAGCCCTGAATCTGCTCCCAGTTCCCGGTCCTGAGCTCCCAACCCCCCAGTGCCCGGTTCTGAGCCCAAACCGGCCCCGGTGCCCGGTCCTGAGCCCCGAACTCTCCCCGGTGCCCGGTCCTGAGCCCTGAATCTGCACACAGTTCCCGCTACCGAACCCCGAACCCCCCGGTGCCGCCCCGAGCCCCAGAACCGGCCCGGCCCGGGGCTCCCGGACCCCAGCACCCACCGCTCAGCCCCGGCACCGGCCCCGGCTCCCGACTCCCCGCAGCCCCGGCCGAGCCACCAACACCCCCGGCCCCGCGCGGGGCGGGACGGGGGGACCCGCGAGGCGGACCCGGGGCGCCGGTCTCCGGCCCTCCGGGCTTTATTCCCCGGCGCCCCGAGCCCCGACGGCTCCTCCGCCCAGCCCCCGGCAGCGCGGCCGCTCCTCCGGGCGCGGGCCCCGGCCTGACCCCCCACCGCTGCCGGCCGCAGGCCGAGCCCCCCGCGCCTCACCTGGCCCCGCCGGGGGAGCCCGGCCCGGCCGCTGCCGCCCCGGGGCCGCGGGCGGCGGCGCCGGTGGAGAACGAACGGAGAGAGAAAGAGGGACGACGGCGGCCGGCGGGGCCCAAATAGCCTCGGCCCCGCCCCGCGCAGGCGCCCTGGGACCCCGCCCCCCCGCCCCGCGCAGGCGCCCCGGGACCCCGCCCCCCCGCCCCGCGCAGGCGCCCCGAGGCCCCGCCCCCCGCCCCGCGCAGGCGCCCCGAGGCCCCGCCCCTTCCGCCCCGCCCCGCGCACGCGCCGCTTCTTCCGCCGCCAGAGCGGGACCGGTCGGTGAGGACGCGGGGTCTTGTCCCGGGGCTGGTGAGCTGGGGCCGGGGCCGGGGCTGGGAGCGGGCCCGGGGATTCCGGTGTGTCCGAGGCTGCTGCTGCGGGCGGTGTTGGGTCGGGGAGCGGCTCCGGGTCTCGCGGGCGCGCGGTGCCGGGTCCTGGGGCCGCGGCGGGGTTGTGCCCGGGCCCAGTCTCCCCTGAGCCCGGCCTGGCCGCCCCCGTCCCGGCGCCGTGGGCCGCAGGAGCCGCGTCTGCGGGGCCGGGCCCGGCGTGGTGGGGAGCGGCGCCGGGGTCCAAGTCCGGCGCTGCCCGCTCCTGCCCGCCGGGCTCCGGGCCCGGCCCCGCGGGGAGCCGGGGGCTGCCGGGGCCGGGCACGGGAAGAGGACGGCAGCTTCGTGCGGGCGCGGAATAATAAAGGCTGGAAGCGGCGGCGGGGCGGGGTCTGCCCGGGGCCGGAACGGGACTGTAGGCGCTGCCCCCCCCGGGTGAAGCCGAGCCGGTCTGTCGGTGCGAGCCCCGCGCCGGCACCCGGAGCCCGGGCTGCAGCCCCTGGCGGGGCCGGGTCTCTACCCGGAGCCCCCCGAAGGCGGGGCTTGGGCTCTGCTGCTCGGCCCGGACTCGGGCACACGGGGCCGAGCCCTCGAAGGCGGGACTCGGTGGCTCTGCTGAGCCCCAGCCCTGGCCCCAGGAGCCTTGTCTGGAGCCCACGCACCGCCCCGGGGCTGGGGCTCTGCTGCGAGCCCCCGCAGGCGGGCACTGACCTCTGTTCCTGAGCACCAAAACACGGGAGTTGGTCCCTGTCTCTCAGCTCTGACACTGGCCACATGAGCCCGGGCTGGAGCCCCCAAAGGCAGGACTTGGTCTGTCTGTGTGAGCCCTGACACTGGCCCCATGAGCCAGGTTTCAGGCCCCAAAACACAGGGCTGGGTCTCTGCTGCCAAGCCCCAAAACGCAGCACTTAGTCTCTGTTTCCGAGCCCAAAACCTGACCAAACGAGTCCTGTTGCAAGCACCCAAACGCAGCACTTAGTCTTTATTTTTGAGCCCCAAACCTGACCAATGAGCCCAGTTTCAAGCCCCCTGAATGCACCACTTAGTCTCTCGCTCTCAGCCTGGCCAAATGGGCCTGGGTTTGACCCCTGCCACCCAAACACAGCACTTAGTTTCTTTCTGTGAGCCCAAAACCTGACCAAATGAGCCCGGTTTCAAGGCCCTAAACACACAATACTTAGGCTCTGTTTTCAAGCCCCCAAAATGCAGCACTTGTAGTTTCTGTTTCTCGAGCGTGGGTTTGACCCCTGCCACCAAAACGCAGCACTTAGTCTCTGTTTCTGAGCCCCAAACCTGACCAAATGAGCCCGGATTCAAGCCCCCCAAACGCAGCACTTAGCCTCTCCCCAGCTCTAACATGGGGCAAGTGAGCCTGGTTCAGAGCCCCCCGAAACGCAGCACTTAGTCTCTGCTTCTCAGCCTGAAGCCCGGTTTTGACCCCCAAAACGCAGCACTTAGTCACTCTGAGCCTTAAACTGGCCAAATGGTCCCAGTTTCACCCCCCCTACAAAATGCAGGACTTCTGGTCTCTGTTTCTGAGCTGCAAGCACTGAACACACACAGGACTTAGTCTCTGTTTCTGAGCCCCCAAATGCAGGACCTGGTCTCTGTTTCTCAGCTCTCACACTGGCCAAACGAGCTCGATTTGGAGCCATCAAGACGCAGCACTGAGTTTCCCTTTGTGAGCCCCAAAACTGGCTTAGTGACTGTCCTGGTTGGCAGTAAAACAACCAATTTTCTGTGTAGTAATTTCACTTTTTAGCCAAGCGCCTTCCAAGGAGCTGAACTCTGAAATCACCCATCTCTTTCTCCCTCTCCTCGGGGAGAGCATCTCTCCTTTGGCCCCATGGCCAGAATGGCCCAAACTGCGACGGTGACCCCCGTGTCCAGCCCCCAAAGCGCAGGACTCGGTCTCTGCCCGGACACGCAGGACGTGGGTGACGTCTCCCTGCCTCGGCTCCGTGTGCCGGAGCCCCAAACCTGCCGGATTCACCCCGGGGTTGGGATTTAACCCCAGTGGGGCCGGGGGCCACTCGCTCACCCCCCCCCCCCCATCCAGGAGGGTGGGGAGAAGAGGGAGAAAAAGGAGGAAAAGCTCATGGGTTGAGTTAAGGCAGTTTAATAGCACAGTAACAGCAGAGAACATCATCAGAACAATAATAAAATAACAACAACAATAACATGGGTACAAGGACACACGCAATAACAACGCACACAATACCAATAAAATATCAATACTAACAGTAATAACACGCGTCCAAGGACCCACACAAGGCAGCGACACAGCCCAAGCGGCTCTCAGCCCCCGGGGCCGGTTGCCCGGCCCGTCCCCGCCCCGGGAGCCCCGTCCCCATCCCCTCCCGGTCGGACCATTCCTCTGCCCGGCCGGGCCCCCCCGCTGGAAAAGCCCCGGCGGACGCGACCCCCCAGCCCCGCAGCCGGCGCCTGCCCGGCGCCGTTCCCGTCCCGCTGCCGGGAGGAGGGAGCTCCGTCCCGCCGGGCCCCGGGCCGCGCCGCTCGGGAGCCCCGGCCCGCCGAGCCCAGGCGGTCCCGGCCCCCCCGGGCGGACTCGGGCCGTACCGGAGCCACCGCAGGCGCTGTCCCGGGCGGGGAGGCGGGACTCGCTGCCGGCTCCGAGCCCGGCCCGGAGCCCCAGCCCCGGTTCCCGAGCGCCGCCGGGGGGAAGCGGCACCTCCGTCCCGGCGGGCGCCATTGCCCGGCGTGGGGCCGCGTGGTGGTGTGCTGCCCCGCCCCTCGCCCCGCCCCCTCCTTTTATGGGCATCGCCCAGCCCACTAAGGGCGGGCCTGCGATACCTAGGCTCCGCCCCCTCTGCCCTCGCTCCTTTTATGCGCATCGCCCCGCCCGCGGGGAGGGACAGGCCCCGCCCACCGAGGGCTGTCCCGTGCTACCTCGGCTCCGCCCCCTCCCCCCGTCCGCTCCTTTTCTGGGCATCGCCTCCGCCCCCGAGAGCGACGGGCCCCGCCCACCGCGGGTCTGCCCCCGATCGCTCGGCCCCGTCCCGTCTCCCCGCCCACTCCTTTTATGGGCATGGCCCCGCCCACCGCGGGCCGCCCCGGGTCCCGCCGCCCGCCCCCTGCGCGCTGCCCGCTCCTTCCCCGGCCCGTGGCGTCATCAGCGTCACTGTGGCGTCACCCGCCACCCCACCCCCGATTGGCTGCGGGCCGTGACGACACCGCCAGGGTGTGGCGGCGGGGGAACACCCGAGGGGGGAAAATGAGGGGAAATAATCCCCCCCCCCCAGCATCTATGGAGTCGTTTGTGACCCGGGTGACTCCGGGGTGAGAAATGGAGCGAGAAATAAACAACAGAAGGAGAAAAGTTGTGACGCTTCCCTGGATCCAGCGCCCGCAGGGAAAGGGAATAACAGCGGAAAAGGGGAATAACAGCGGAAAAGGGGAATAACAGCGGAAAAGGGGAATAACAGCGGAAAAGGGGAATAACAGCGGAAAAGGGGAATAACAGCGGAAAAGGGGAATAACAGCGGAAAAGTTGTGACACTTGACCCAGGAGCCACGGTGCAACCGAGCGAGAAGGGAAATAAAGAGGGAAGGGAAATAAATAAAGCAAGAGCCAAGTGCCCGCTGCCTGCCCTGCGCCGGCCCGTCCCCGTCCGGCCGCCCCGACCCCTCCAGGGGCTCCTCTGTCCCCAGCCCCGCGCAGGAGAAATCCAGGGATTTCCCGGCCGGAGCCGGGGGTTCGGGGGGCAGACGCGATGCCCCCGGCCCCGAGTCACCCCCGGCCCCGTCAGCCGGGGGGAGGGGGCTGAGAGGGGCCCGTATTGTATCGGTGCCTCACTGCTCCCTGGCCCACAGCTCTCCCGATAATCCATCTCCCCGGTTCGGCGCTTCCAGCCGGAAAACGCCTTTCTCCGCTCTGCGCAGAGACACGGACGGGCCCCGGCTGCCCCGGGCAGGTTTGAGCCCGGAACCCGGCTGCTCCCCCCAGCCCCTCCCACGGCGGCGCACCCCCCCCGCAGCAATAGATACACACACGAGTGGGGAAATGTATATTAAAAACCGCATCTAAAGCTCCGTCCCTCGGGCAACGCTCGCTCCATCCCGGCCGCTCGCCCGGAGCCGCCTTTTGCCCGTTCCCCCGCGTTCCTCCCCCAGTTTGGGGCGTTTCTCTGGAATCCCCCCAGGGCCAAAGCGCGTCCCCGAGGCCGGGCGGGGGCTCCGGCAGGGGAAGGACCCCCCGTGTCCCACGGCAGCCCCCCCCCAGCTCCCCCCCCTCCCCTTACCGTGCTGCGGGGGCAGCGATGGAGCCGTCGCTCTCTCTGCCGGGGGGGCCGGGGAGCAGGAGGGACCCCCCGCAGCCCAGCCCACCCCCGGGCCGAGCCCGGAGCAGGCTCAGAAGAGCCGCCCCCAGGCGGGGGGAGCCCGGGAATCCCCCCCGCGGGGCTGCTGCCGCCGTTAATGAGGAGTTCGGGAAAGGGCTCGTTAAAGGAGAAGCTGCTGCCTGGGCCCAGCGTCCGCCCCCCCCCCGCGGGGGCGCGCGCACGAGACACACCCCCCGCGCGGGGACACACACGCGCTCAGGCGCTGGAGTTAATCACATCCGTCATTTAATCGCGAGGCCCCGCAGCGAGGACGGCCCGGGCCGGTGCCTCCAAAGGGAGGGAGCCCGAGCAAAGGGGTCCCCGGGCAGCGGTTCCCTCGTGCCCCACGCGCCCCCCTCACGCGCTCTCCACGGGCGTCCAACGGCGACTTTTGGTGCGGGGTCTTCTCGCGTCTCCTCGGGTTCCTGCCCCGGGCCCGGGCGGGCTCTGCTCTGGCCCATGGGCAGTTTCCATCGGGGCTTGGAGCCTCCGTGTCTCCTGGTTGACGTTCCTCGGGCCCCTGCCCTCGCTGGCAGGGCCTGGGGCACCGGAGAGTCCTGGGCTGGGGAGAAACACGACCAAACCCTGGGGGTGACGCCGACCCCTGTCCCGGGGGAAAAGGGGGAACCCAGCAGGAACCGGCTGCTGGGAAACCACCCAGAAGAAGGACTTTCCCCTGGCCCAGGGCCAGCAAATCCCTTCCCTCAGGCTCAGGAGAGCCACAAACAGCACAAATCGCCCCAAACCATAACCCTGAGTTACAATTCTACTTACAACTGGCCAACGCCACCAGCGGGGCTCTGGGTCACCCCGTGGCCGGTCCCACAGCCCCAAAACGCTGCCCGGGGACTCGTGGGGGGCCCAGGGCAAGTCCCCACAGCCGGGCACGAGCCCAGGCGCCCCCGGGGACCCCCAGAGACCTCGAAGAGGCACCTCGGAGCCAACCCGGGGAGCAGGACTGGTCTCCTCAGCACGGCCAGGCCCCTCACAGCCCCTCTGCGGGGCCCACAGGGACCCCCACGGCCAGCGCCGGGGACCCGCTGCCGCAGGAGGGGGACACGGGCTCCAGCCACCCCCGCCCCCAGGAGATGGGGGGCTTCAGGCAGCCCAGGGGAGGGAGGGCAGCAGCAAAACCAACATCCTGGCGGAGTAAACAACTCTCCCCCAGGCCCAAAAGCACCCAGACCCGCCATCATATCCCCCCCCTTCACCCCCAGCCAACCCCCCCCCAGGTGAGGGTCATTTCTCATCATCGTCAGCCAGGGAGGGCCCCCACCTGTGGGGCTGCCCCAGGGGCTGCTGGGAGGGAAAAAGGGGGGAAAAAGAAAAAGAAAAAAAAAAAAACGGAAAAAAAAGAAAAAAGCAGAAAAAAAGGAATAAAAGAAAAAAAGTAAAAAAAAAAAACAGAAAAAAAACAGATTTAAAAGGGAAAAGGATAAAAAAGATGAAAAAAAGGAGAAAAAAAAGGAAAAAAAAGAAAAACCCAGAAAAAAAGGTTAAAACAAAAGAAAAAAAAGAGAAAAACAAACAAAAAAAAAATAGGGAACAAAAAAAAAAGTAAAAATCCAGAAAAAAAGTTAGAAAAAAAGTTAAAAAAGAAAGACAACAAAAAAAGAAAGAAGAATGAAATAAAAAGCACTAAAATAAAAAAGCATAAGTATAAAAAGTAGAGGTGCAAAAGCAGCAGAATGCACAGCAGACACACCTGCCCCCCCGCCATGGGCAGCTGGTCGTGGCAAAACCACAAAACTGACCCTGCAATGCCCAAAAAAAAAAAAAAAAAAAAAAAAAAAAAAAACCCAAAAAAACCCACTCACCTAAAAACCCAAAATCCCCAAACAAATCACACCAAAAAAGAAAAGAAAAAAAAAAAAGGGGGAAAAGAGGAGAAAAGCAGCAGCAAATCCCCCAAGCTGCTGAAAACCAGCCAAAACACAGAAGCCCGGCGAAAATTGCCCCCCCTCCCCCCCCATCAGAGTGAGGGACCCTCGGGGTCGGGGGCCGGGGGTGCGGGGGGTTGGGGGGCGGAGGAGATGGGAATAAAATCTGATGGTGGAGCATCACTGTGATGGGGGGGACACTGCTGTGATGGGGGGACATCGGTGTGATGGGGGGACACTGCTGTGATGGGGGGGACACTGCTGTGATGGGGGGGACATCGGTGTGATGGGGGGACACTGCTGTGATGGGGGGACATCGGTGTGATGGGGGGATGTTGCTCTGATGGGGGGGACACTGCTGTGATGGGGGGACATCGGTGTGATGGGGGGACACTGCTGTGATGGGGGGGGACACTGCTGTGATGGGGGGACATCGGTGTGATGGGGGGACACTGCTGTGATGGGGGGGACACTGCTGTGATGGGGGGACATCGGTGTGATGGGGGGACACTGCTGTGATGGGGGGGGACACTGCTGTGATGGGAGACATCGGTGTGATGGGGGACACTGCTGTAATGGAGGGACATACTGTGTGATGAGGAGCATCACCGTGGTGAGGGGCATCGGTTGGATGGGGGGGTGCTGTGATGGGGAAATGTTGCTGTGATGGGGGGGGGGTCACTGTGATGTGGGGGCATTGTTTTGGTGGGGGGACATTGCTGCAATGGGGAGGGGGAGACATTGCTGAGATGGAGGGACATCACTGTGATGGGGGACAATGGTGTGACGGGGGGTGTCGCTGTGGTGTTGGTGGGGGGGGTTATTCCTGTGATGGAGGAACATCGCTGAGACGGGGGGACGTGGCTGTCATGGGGGGGACATTGCTGAGATGGGGGGACATGGCTGTGATGGGGGGCAGTGACGGCGGGACATCAGTGTGATGGGGGACATTGGTGTGATGGGGACATCGCTGCTGGGGGGGGGACATCGCTGTGATGGGGGATGTTGCTGTGATGGGGGGACATCAGTGATGGGGGGACATTGCTCTGATAGTGGGGACATTGTGTGATGGGGGGACATCGCTGTGATGGGGGACGTCAGTGTGATGGGGACATCGCTGTGACGGGGGGTGATAAATAACTGGGGCGAGGCAGCGGGGGGGGGACGGAGCCAGCCCGGCCCTGAGAGCCCCCCCACGGCGGGGCAGGACGGGGTTTCACCCCATTTTTCCCCCCCTGTGGCAGCCCCGGTCCCTGGGGCTGGGGGCAGAGGCACAGCCCCCCCCAGACCCTTTTCCCGGGGGCGATGGCACAGGGCGATGCCCCGGTGTCCCCGCAGCGTTCCGGGGGGCCATTCCCCGGGGGTCGGGGGGGGGTCTCTCATTTTCCAGGCTCCGTCCGGTTTTATCCCGACCGGTGCCTTCACCTGGGGGGGCCCGAGCAGGGGCACGGGCCGTGCAGGCGCCGCCAAACCCCCCGAGATGCGGATTTCTCCCATCGCCCTCCCCGTTTCTGTTAAAAATAACCCCCAACGGACCCCCCCCCAGAGCAGGGAATGGGGCAGCAGCTGCCATCGGGGGGGCTCAGGGGGTTTGGGGGGGCACAGGCTGTTCCCAGCTCCTGCAGCATCCCCATCCCCTACCCCCCCGGGGTGCCCTGTGGCACCCACACTGGTGGCCACACTGGCCACCTTCCCGGCGATGGGCCGGAGCCCCCCGCTCGCCCCGGCCACCTCCTGCTGCAGCGGCGGCTGCGTGTCCCCCCCCAAAACCCCAGGGCAGTTTGAAGGGTGCCCAAACCCCCCCGATTCCATCCATCCAGCACAGCCTGGGGGGTGCCCCCGGCCCAGGGGGGCTTTGGGGGGGCTGCTCCCCGTGGGGAGGGTCTCGGGGGGCAGAAGGGGCCGGTGGTGACGCGCCATGACGTCACGGCGCCGGGTGGTGATGCAATCCCGGAGCGGGGGGCTTTGCCCCAGTGACACCCCCCCCCCCCAGAGCAGAGCTGCCCCCCGGGGCCCCGTCCCCGTCCGTGGGTTTGGGGGGGGGTTTCCCAAAGTGACGGTTATTGGGGAGTGACAGCAGCGTCTGTAGAAGTTTGTGGGAGCCAACGCGGCGGGGGGGAACCGGCACCTCGCGCGGGGGGAGCGGGGGCTGGTGTTGGACGTGACAGGGCCAGTTCCTCCCCTGCCAGAATTTCCTGATTTCCTAATGATTTTCGTGACATTATCTGCTGATTTTTCTGATTATTTTCACCTGCCTGTGCCGTGCCTTCCATGCAATAAAAAGAGAGAGCAGGCGGCTTGGGCTGGGATGCTCTTCTGTCTGTTTCTTAGTTCTTATGGCATATGAAGATCCCTCATATCCATACCCAAGGGACCAAATTCCTCATATCCCAGCGCGACGCAGCCCGTAGAGGTCCTACCTGAGGCCGCCCTGGCCTGCGGCACTCCAGGTAGGAACCATGTAACCAGGGCAAAGGGAGAGGTGCTGATTCCTATGGTGTAAGGAATTCGCTCTGCATCGACGGGAAGCGATTCCCAGGCCCCCGGCGCGGTGCTCGGACGTCTGGGCAGCCGCTGGGTTTGCCCCAGAAAGAAAGATTTGCCATTTTCTTTCGAGATGAAGCTCAAATGTGTTGTTTCGTCTTGGTGGTTCCTCTCCAGGGACCATGGAGATGATCCGAAGAGGGAAGCCGCGGGCAGCACATTTCTCTGTTTCTCTGTTTTATGCCATCACTGCCCCGTGTTGGGTTTCCCGTGGAATTCCCGGTGATGGGAAAGGGCAGGGAGAACTCCCTCCCCGCCACCCGCAGATGTTGCTCTGTGGGAGATGCTCCATGGGAGATGTCTCCAGGGCAGACATGGTCTCCATGTCCTGCTCTGCCCCGTTGTGCAGCAGCGGGGAGGGATGGAACGGGCCCTGGGAGGGATGGCAGGGCTGAGCCGGGCTCTGGAGGACTTGGAGAGGGAGCAATATTCCTTATATCCCAAGGTTCTGGCTGTAGAACAGCCTCTGGGGCAGTGGGAGGGGACGGCCGCGTGCGGAGGCTCTCCGGAGGCCGGCAGAAGAGGGTGAGGGCCACCCCAGGGAAGAAGCTGCACGTTTCCCTTGGGAAACACCTGAGGGATTCCAGCCCACTGCTAAGGGCAGGGGGGATTGAGCAAACCACCCAGGACTCTCCAAACCGTGCGTCCTCGGGCTCAGGAAGCATGTCCAGAGCTACACAGATTCCCTGGGATATTGTCTGGGATTTAGAGAATGTCTCTCCCAAGGCCCGGGAACCTGGGAGCGTGTGGAGCGTAAGCAGTTGCTGGACAAAGGCACATGGAAAGCAATTGCTTTTCCCCGGAAGGAGAAACCTCCTCATCTGGCACTGAAATCCCTGGAGCTGCCTGCGCTGGTGGGATGGACGTGGTATAAAACCTCTGGGGACAGGGAATCCGGTCCGGCATTCCCGGATTTGCTCATTCTGACTAACCAGGGTTTTGTCACGGGCCGTGAACGCTCCAGAGAGGGAGGGAGATGCCGCCGGGGCCTCCTGCACTCCTTCCATTCCTTGGGAACTCATGGCCTACCATGGCCATCGCTGGCCGCAGCCAGGAAGAAGGTCCTGGGCTCCGTGGTCCCTCCGTTCCCAGGGGCCCGTCCCCGCGCACCAGGTTTCCCAAGAAATATAAGAAGGACAACTTTTGAGTGGCTACTTTAGGTTTTTATTAATAATTTTTTTCCTTGACTGCCATTTTTTCTTATCCGCGGCGTCGGAGTCTCTGCGGGAAGAGCCGTGTGTGAGAGCAGCTCCGGCGATGGACGGCGGCCGCTCTCTCCTCCCCTCCAGCAGCGGAGCCACGGGGCCGGGGGACAACGCGGGGGCAGGAAGGGCTGGGATTCATCTGGAGATGGTTTAAGTCGTTTGGGATGGGGACTAGGAGGTAAGAGACCCTCCTGCACCCTCTGGAGGGTCATCATAGCGTAGAAGTCTTGGTATTTTGGGTCCAGGACCTGCGCGCTACAACACACCCGGAATTAATTTATTGAAATCTGCCATTACAGCTTTGATTTCATGTTAAATGCAAAGCGGTCGCCCCAAAACGCAGGGGACGGAGTGGCTGGGACTCTTCCCTACAGGGTAAATCACTGCTTTTTCACAGGCGCGTACGTTCGGATCCATCACCCCTCGGATTCCCAAGGGGTTTGGCGCTTTCCTTCCAAGGCGGAGCGCGGGGAAAAGCAACGGGCTGAAATATTTAGCGCTGGACCCAAAAGAAAAGGGAGTCACTGGCCCACGTGGCTGCCCAGGAAACGCACGGCATCTGTGGGGGCTGAAAAAAACACGGGGCAAAAAATAAAATGCAAATATCCACACCCCCCCTCCTTTATTATTTCTTCTCTTTTTTTTTTTTTTTTTTTTAAAGTTATGCAGTGTGACAAATTCCTGTAACTAAAAGCAGAGGAACCTGAGAGCAGCCTGGAAATCCGCTGCTTCTAAGCAAAGAACATGCTCCATCCATCGGGATGGGGATTTCTCTTCCACGTCTGTGCAGCCACCTGCTCCTAAAACTAAATCATTCCAACAAAGACACCGATATTTTCATGTGAAATTTAAAATAGAGATTTTCCCCCCCCCTCCCCGCCTTTTCACTGCAATGGGGTCCCACCCCCACGGCACCCGCGGGGCGAGACTTACCTTGGGCACAAGTTTTCTTCCAGAGAATTAGGGGGGAAAACCCCCATGTGAGTAATACATGGAAGTTGTGAAGCTCCTGGAAGAAACCGGACCTGTTTTGTGCTGCCTTAATATCAATTTGCCTAAACCTGAACTTGCTTTGGGCATTTTAAGGACTTGAAAAGGAAAAAGGATGACTTTTAGTTGGAATAGAGCTGGTGGGCACCTTCCTTCAGACGCTGGTTGGAGCTGCTGGAATCTGCCTTAGTTGCAGCTCAAATGACGACAGGCTCAAACTGTCCCTTCAAAGACAGCCCTAATGCTATCTAACAGTTACAAATGGATTTTTGTCAGGCGAGAAGCTCCCCGCTGGTCTGGCAGAACTTTTTGATGGCTATTTTAAGGCGGCTCTCACCTGGCAACGTGTTGACGTTGTGGTTCCCCGTCGAAAATTCCTGCCCCGCAGGCACTGCCGTGCCAAAAAGCCCCCTCAAGTGGGGCGAAAACGCATCCCAGAATTTTTTTTTTAAGACTCCTGGTGATGAAATGTCAGCATTAGCGCTCGCTACGCCAACGTGAACTCCACCAGACGCCCGCTTCAGGTTTGCTGGCCCAGCTTAAAACTGTCAGGGACGTACCCAGAGACTGCAGTTCTCGGCAGAAGGTGGGAAAACAGAGGCTGAGCTGAGACCTGAAGCCAAACTGAGCGACACAAACTTCTCCTGTCAGTGCAGCGGGCTGGAAATTTGGCCTCCCAGCAGTGAAGAGTAGCAGAAATGAGGTACAAACTCCTTCCTTTCCCCCTGTTCCTCTGCATCCCGGCCTCTCCAACAGCAAAAGCAGGACCGCTGTGGTTACAAATCAAGTTATTTAATTCAAATGAACTTCCCCCCCTCCGACAATAGATGTCGTGCCTGGGATGTGCACGGCCCCTCGCTTCGCCAAGGATGGAACGCAGAACAGCGGAAACCAGAGCCTCCCCCGCGAACCAAAGCAGAGCAAGACTTGTTCTGGTACAGATTTTATTGCTACGCGCTCCCCAGTACAACCAACAGGATCAGTAGTGTACACTTTATAGAACCAGAAATGAGCTTGGCAGAAAAGAAATCCAAAAGGGACAAGATTATCTACACCCACGTTGTGTATGTGTGTGTATATATATATGTATGTAGAAGATAAAGACAGAGAGAAAAGAGAATTGGACTTCTGGGGAATTGGAAAGACACAAAGACACCCCATTGGTCTGTCTGAGGCTCAGGGACTGTCGGTACTGTCTGTCCACGGGTTTCTGGGCCCTTCCCAAGCCTGGCAGAAAGGCAGCAGCGATGCCTCAGCGGTGTCAGCCCAGGGCTTGGGTCACGCGCGGCCCCAGGGCGTCCATCGCGTGGCCCCAGGGCATTATCCCGCCCGCCGCCTCCGCTGCCCTCCGAACGCCTTCTGACAGCAACTCCCACCCTTCTTTCCTCCTGGCGATTCCCCTCAATCCCTACAAACGCTTCCGGAATTCAATCTTTTCGGGGTCCTAATCTGCTTGACAGGGCTTTGGAGGTAGGTATCCCCTGTTCTGTTAAACGGGCCGATCGCGAGGACTCCTTACGGGGAAGCAAAAATTGCACGCGAAACTTTAATAACCTGTTTAGAAATTAAAGATGCCTGTAATTAAAAAAAAAAAAAAAAACAAACCCCAAACTGTCGTAAAACTTTTTTTTTTCTTTTTTTTTAAAGAATAAGATCAACAATTTCTCTACAGTAGTTGAGTTAGCTTAAATTTCTGTTCTATGCGTACGACACAGCACGTACAGGTACCTCATTACATCTCTCTCTCTCAGCTCGGCAAAAAGAAGAGTCAACTGCCCATAGTGTAAATATTTAGTACATAAAATACTATCAAGAAATCAACTTTTAATAAATATCTTTACTTCTCAATGCTATGTACAAGTACTTTACAGCAACACGCAGGAGAGGGTGCGACGGGGCGGGCTGTGAACAAGATGGTCAGGGACAGAAATGACTCGTCCCTTATTGCAGTCAGATGCCTGGGGGGGGTGGAGATTTTGAGGTGAACCACGCCGAAAAATAAATATCTCTCTCACCTTTACATCAACGCTTCCGGTAGGAAGGAGAGGGGAGAAAAAAAAAAAAAAAAATCTTATTTTAAGTCTTGCCGCAGCTATTTCTCGTTAGCAGCTGTTCTACCTCTGGGATGGTTGTTTCAGCTTCAGGAAGGGCCGGGGGAGCGTCTGGAGAAGAGAACTGGTTGGCGGCCGGTGAAGGTGACAGCGCTGACGGGCACGTCCAGGGTTTCCTGCGCTGGTGGGCGAGCGGAGAGGGACGGGACGGTGCTGCTGCTCCTCTGCGGGGCGCGTTCCACAGCCACCCCCCGGGGCATTTTTCCAACCTCTGATGACACCCAAGCGTCTAAGCCTGCTCTGGACTTTGGACGGGCGGCTGGCTCTACGCCGACTCCTACCTTTAGCTTTACACCTTTTTTTTTTTTCCCCCCCTATTTCAAAAGAAAGCATCCCATTGTTGATACTCAAGACAGAAAAAAACCCTTTCCTAGTGTCAGCAGATGGCAACGGAACTCCTCCTTTCATGATAATGCTGCTTTAAAAACCAGCTCTTGGAATGCGAATAAGGCAGTACTCGATGGCAGGCACCCAGCAAGTGTCCAGAACGCGACATAGGTAAACAGTTGTCTGACAGCACAACACTCTTCAAAATAATACTGATTTTCCGCAATATACAGTATTTACACAACAGCTGCAAATTCGCTCATACGATATCCGTTTTGATAGATAAATTAGCAAAACAAGTCTTACGGATTCAGTTGTTCCATTGAAAAAAAAAAAAAAACAAACAAAAAAACCGTGTTTTGTATAGCGTAAACGTCTGGTACCTCTTGGAGTGGGGCGTTTTCTACGTGTGAGCGCTAAAACCCAAAAATAAGGAGGTGAGTGCTGAGGTCAGGGCCAGAGCGATGCCCTCGGCGACTTCTGCTCACGGGCAGGAACATTCTTTGGTGCTTTCCTCCCACGGGCTGAAGCTCGCCAGATAACGCAGGACGGGAGGAGGATGGGAGCAACCAGAAAGTGAACCAGCACTTCTCGTTCGTCTTATTTACAGGGAAAAGGAGTCGATGGCCTGCAGCGTCCTGCTGGTGGGAAGCAGCATGCCCCAGAGTGTCCAGAAGGAAGGACGTGAAACCCAAAGCGCCAAACAAAGCCTCTTTCCACGACTCTCCTCCACGGGGCGTTCATCTTTCCACGGTGGAGGACCTCGAAGGCCAGCTCTTCTCAACGTGCTTCTCGCTCTTCCTGGAGGCTCTCGGTGGCGAAGGAGCACCCGCCGTGGTGTTATGAGCTGGCACCACGGGAAGAGCTGCCGCCAAGGCCAGGGCACCGTGAGGACCGAGGCCGCTGCTGTTGGAAGGCGACTGGTGTAGCCAAGCAAACAGCCTAGAAGTCTTCCTGGCTGGAGGAGCTCTCCATTGCGGAAATTCAGCGCCTTTGGGCTTGATGTTGGACGGGGAGACGTGCGTATCGGCGTCCTCTTCGGAGAGCCTGCCCGGAATGCTTTTGCCAGGCAGGAACTGCGCGGAGTGGGGCACTGCAGGCGTTGGCATCAGCAAAGCCCTGGGCAGGTCGCTCTCCTCAAACACGACGTCCTCGGCGGTTTGGGCCGCTTGGGTGAGGAAGGGGGGCGGGAGGGTGCTGCTGCGCTTGCTGCAGGACTCGCAGCACAGCTTGTTGTAGCCGGGGATGGAACAGTAACGGGCAAGCACTTCCATCTGACAGAAGATGGATTTGTCTCCCATGCAGGGCTCGTCTGCAAAACAAACGTAAAGTCGATTTGTAAACACAGCGAAGAGCACCGAGATGCCCAACAGCATTTAGGTGGGCACTGAGAAAGTTCTGCCTGCGTTTCATGAACGACGGGCTACTCGGAATAGGCAACCTGAGATGCTTCATCCCCCGACAAACCCTAAAAAATAACCCTTGCTGGGAACCAAAGGAATGGGCGGTCCCTTTGAGAACGGCAGCTTCTGTGCACAGCAGATGCCACGAGCTGCGTCAAGGCATGGTGTATTTGCGGAGGGCCACAGACATCCATCTCCAGCGCTGACCGACCAGAGCTCCCGCATACCCACCACAAACCACCTTCACTTCCAGCCTGAGGACATTATCCATCATTACCGATCAACAGTATTAAAACCAATGAAGTCTGCCCTTCAAGAAATTAAAGCCCAAGCAGTATCTCTCAAAGATGCCTTTCTTAAAATAAAATGTTATAGTTGGATAAAGTTTTGTTTGGGTGAAGTCTCAGGGACCAAACCATAACTGGAGAACTGATGGAAAGCTTCGAACAAGATAGGACAGACGTGAGATGCCTTGAAGTGAAGTGCGTGACATTCCTTTCGGGCAGGGAAAAGAGCTTAACGAGGTCAAAGATCTACTACACATCCCCAAAATATCAGTGTTTCTTTGAGCATTTGCTGGATGTTTGTTCCACCAACGGAGACGCAGTGGTCACGCTGGACAAAACTGGTAGAGGGGAAAGCGGTAGCGCAAGAAGTCAGAAGAAAAGTAAGGCTTTGATGTTAAGAGCACATCAGTACCGGGGCTCCTTCAGACCATCACAGGAGCTCAAAGGTGAAATCCTAAATTTTACCATTACCAGGACTGGGACAAACACGGGGAGTCTGTAACACTGGAAGAGGCTGCCCAGGGCAGTGGTGGAGTCACCATCCCTGGAGGGATTTAAAAGACGAGTAGACGTGGTCACGAGGGACACGGTTTAGTGGTGGACCCGGCAGTGATTGGACATGATGATCTTAAAGGTCTCTTCCAACCAAAGCGATTCTATGAGTCTACGAAATAATCTGCAGATTTTGAAATGACAAGATTTAATACCTCCTTATTATTCTCCCCCCTGTCTCTAACTCATCCTACCGCTCCTTTATACTGCTGCTCATCCCTGGAGTTCGGAATATCACGTGCCGTGGTGGCATGAACCCAACAGAGTAACGCGGGAAGGCAGCTGGGATGGTCACCTCCTCCAGCCTGGACCAGGGTCCCCACCACCCAGAAGAGCGTCCTGCTCTTCTAAAGCCAACCCATCGGTATGGGGGGCAATCCCCTTCCCACGGGCACCTCCAGGGCCCCGCAGAGCAGGGCGTGCGGATCAGGGACCTACGGACATCAACACCTCACGGGACACCACGCCGGCAGCGGGGACAGAGGAGGAGCTCGGTGCCCCCAGGAACGACTCAAAAGCTTCGGGGAGAGACGGGCAAAAAGTTTCCGTCAGCAGAACTCTCCTCAGATATCCCGGCTGGCTGGAAATGGTATTGGTGGATTTTATTTAAAATAAAATAATAGAGAATTATAATGCGAAAAGCCAAAAGTTAAGCCCAGCTACTGAGAAGATGTGCTCCATGCCTGGTCCTCCACTCAAAGTCACCGATTATGCAGTCGACACCTTAATGAGCAACAGAGGGCACGTGACACCGCTTATTAAGCTCTGACATTAAATTAGCTTTCTGGACTGTGACATTTTCTCACCTGTGTGCAGATGCTGCCTCACCGCACGGCAACAGCATGTCAGGCACCCACGTTTTCCTACTTTAAAACATTATTCACTGTAGCCCAACCTCTCCATCAGCGTAAAACCAGCTTAATTCCACCAAACCCGGTAAAATTACCCGCCTCTGCGTCAGTGGGGTTGTGGGACCTTGTTTATAAATAGGAAATTACGTGGCTGCGGCATCTCATGTAAAAATTTCCCCTGTTCTCAATCCCGATGTGGTTCCTTGGACAGATGGTTGTTGGCTCTGGACAAACCCAGCATGGAATCTGCAGCTTTGCCTGGGAACACACGTACTGCGTGAAGGCGCTACAAGGCTATTTTCAGCGGGAATTCAGCACGGGAAATTCAAGGGCTGTATTTATAACGCATCTAAACTAGAAAAGCTGATATTGAAACGCAAATCTTTGCATCATGTACAGGACAACCTTTACCCTTCCATGGAAATTAAAGCACCCAATCTGGAAAATCACGGCAGTCAGCTTGTTAACACGCTGTGATTTATGCCAGTATGTAAGTCAAAGCAAATACTGTCACCTGAAGTGATGAAACCAAAAAAAAAACCAAAAAAGAAGTACCAAACAATGATTTTTGCCTTTCCATAGTGACACAGCATCTCATTTGGTCTTTTTCTCTCACGGTTAATTTTTTGTAATTGTCGATTTGTGATGGTTTAGTTTTTGTGACTCAAGAGATGGTGCAGAGATTTGGTTTTGTACTGATCTACTTTTGGGTAGGTTCCGTAAGGACAATCTGGGAGCTGTATACTCACATAATCCCCACTTTTTATTTTTTAGGTTAATTCTGCACAACCTAGTCAACCACTTCCTAGTCAGTATGTGAGCGCTCGTATCCTTCCGCTGATGGTCACGGTAAAAATTCTCCTTCTCGCAATGTATGACTTGCTTGCCGGTAGCTGAGAGCAGAAGACACAAGAAAGCGTATCGGCTCCCTGGGGAATCTGGAGGAGACGAAGCTCCCAGAATCTCATCTCCACCTTGGAGTTCAGAACTGACACAGCTCTTACAGAAGGCATCCCTGGAACTCCACGTACGTCGCTTGCTGGCAGCAGGCCGGTGAGAAATCTCGCTCAAAGTTGGTATTTAGGGACTAAAATTTCAAGCAACACGTGCTTTCTTCTGCATTTTCTACCTTGTGTTGCAAAGCAGGGATAGCTCCTATGAAGACCTTTCAGGGGTCTGTTCTATACAGGCTCTTAACGCAGAGCTCGTCTATTTGTCTAAGTACCAGAAAATCCATCTTTATGATCTGTCCCAGACACAGAAACGTTGACTATTGCTCAGATTATTGCTACGGACCTGCAGGATGAAATCCTGCCACCTGTCTCCTTCTAACCACAGAGATATATAAAGTTTAAATGAAATATTTACGGGAGGTGGCCTCATTGTTCCACAGGACGAGACTCAGCTCCACCGAGGCATATGCTGGAAGAGCTGGCGGCTCCTCTCCCGTACGCAGACATAGGTTTTTTCATGAAGATTCAACTCCATTAAGATTAATCTTGCATTTAGACAGTGAATCATTGGTCAAAACCACCTGAGAGAGGCTAAGGTTTAGCTAAGCCTAAAGCCCTGACGATGAGAACAGCCATCCAGGCTAAACAGATTTAGAAGCGAAGGAATGCCAGGGATGGAACACCACGCATAAAAAGTCTGTCTATACCAATATTAGAGCATACTATGGATATTTTAGCCCTATTCCCCCAAAAGGTAGAACATGGTAGAAGCCACATCAGAGAAGTGTGGCCAAAAAGAGCCTCTTTGGTCTGAAATAACGCCCTCGGCTCCTCACTGCGTGGTCCCAGCCCTGAGCAGGGCGGAGGCTGGAGCTCCCAGGGAGCCTGTCCCAGGAGCCGAAAACCCCCGCTGACGCTTCAAGGACAGATTCTTTAAGGTGATGCTTAAAGCACCATATGAAAACTATGTCAGCAGTTTTGCCCAGACGTAGCCCTTATTTCTTTCCGTTTTGGAAACCGCCAGTAAAAAAGGGGATTTTACGCCTTGTCCGTGTTTTCTAGAGTCACCGCCAGTGATTTGCTCCCACCTGGTGGACACACCGCTTTATAACTCCTCCTCGCTCCCAGAATTGTCTCCTGCTCCCAGTTCTTTCGCTGTCACACCAGCTGGCCACAAGCTCTGCCTTCTCTGAGAAACCCCCACACGCTAACACCATTTACCTGGTTTTTTTAGCCCTAAAGACACGTCTTTTATTTTTCACTGGCGCTCACTCGTGGATGAAATCGGTGCCTAACACCTCCACCCAGCCAGGCAGCGCGGACACGGGAATCAATTGTCCCCCTCCACCCCCACCGGGATTTTTGGAGCTTCTCTTACCGTTGCAGGGAGGGAGTTTACAAACCCTCACCGATTCCGGCTTTTCTCCCTGGCACTGGTCGCCGGCGCGGCACGCGATCTGCCGGGTCTCCGTCCCCTCCCCGCAGGTCACCGAACACTGCGGAACGCACACGAGAAAATCAGGACGTTCAGCTCCCGCGGCAACCCCCCCAGAATGAACGCGTTTAACAAAGCCCAAGGTTGGCTTTCGGGTCAGGCTGCCCCTTCCAGAGATTGGTTTTTTAACTTGAGTGAAGGCTGACGTTACGCACAGAGGGAGGGTGGCATTTCCCTTGCTTTCTGGAACGTTACATTTATTCTTAGAGCATATTATGAATTTTCCTACTTCTTCTTGCCATAGCAGGTCTCTGATCTTGACAATTTAACCGAAAGAGAATGCACAGGGCCGAGAAAACTCAGTGTTCACCCCGTCAGCTGCAGGGTTCAGCCGTTTGTTCCTAAGGCTTTACAACAATATTCAACACTTGCAGAACGTTCCGAAGGCTTTACAACAATATTCAACGCCTGCAGAACGCTCCGAAGGCTTTGTAACAATACTCAACACTTGCAGAACACCCTCCCACTGCGAAATGGCCCGAGCTGGTCAAAAACCATCATGCTATTCCTCAGGAGCGGGGAAGTGAGAAGTTGGAAACTTGGGAGAAAACCCAAGCGAAAGGTCCAGGTTTGTTTTGGGGGATTGCGCGTCGGATATTGTGTTTTCCAAGTGGTTTCTGGAGAAGTCTGGAGAACTAGAGAAGCTGGAAGGTGTTATCTGCTGATTTTCAGGGTTTGGAAACCTGTCTGTCTTGTCCAGCCCGTGCCCAGAGTGGGCTCGGGAGGCAGGAGACGTTACCAAAGGTGGGCTACTGGCTCACGGCCGCTGCTTGCCCACCTGTGACCAGGGTCCGGGTTTCCACGGGGCCGGGCAGGGCACTCGGTTGCAGGGCCTGCGGTTCTCCGGGCGATGGCCGCCGCAGTACTTGGAATGGACCGAGCGGTTCCCTCCGTCGGGAAGGGGCTGAAGGCAACGCACGGTGCGCAGCTGGTAGCCCGAGTTCCCACAGGTTTTTGTGCAGTGCTCCCACTCCTCTGCCGCCCACCTGGGGAGGGGAAAAAGAAGAAGACGCCGTCACAACTTTTACCTGTTATCCATACTGCTGCCAGGCCAGGCAGCCCTTAGTATGCAATATTTTCCTGTAGGACGCGCTATTTTCGTGCAGGAGACAATATTTTCGGGTTAGTATACAACATTCTCATGTAGTATGCAACATTTTCACGTAATACACAACGTTCTCGTGTAGCGTGCAACATTCTCATGCAGTCTACCACATTCTCGTTGTATGCAACATTCTAATGTATTATGCACCATTTTTCCGTAGTATACAATATCCTCGTGTAGTACGTAATATTTTTGTGTAGTATACAATGTTTTCGTGTAGTATGCAATATTTTTGCATAGCATGCAATATCCCCGTGTAGTGTGCAATATTTTCACGTCGTGTGCAATATTTTCACGTCGTATGCAGTATTTTTGCATAGTACGCAATATTTTCACGTAGTATGCAATATTCTCAGGCAGTATGCAATATTTTCGCGTAGCACGCAATATTCTCGTGTACTGTGCAATATTTTCACGTCGTGTGCAGTATTTTCACATCGCATGCAATATTTTTGCGTAGTGTGCAATATTCTCGTGTAGCATGCAATATTGTCGTGCAGTATACAATATTTTCGCGTAGTATTCAACACCCTCATGTAGTCTGCAATATTTTCGCGTAGTATGCAACATTCTCGTTTAGTATGCAATATTTTGCGTAGTATTCAACACTCTCGTGTAGCATGCAATATTTTCGCGTAGTATGCAACATTCTTGTGTAGTATGCAATATTTTGTGTAGTATTCAACAGTCTCGCGTAGTACACAATATTTTCGCGTAGTATGCAATATTCTCATGCAGTACGCAATATTTTCGCGTCGTATGCAACACTCTTGTGTAGTATGCAATATTTTTGCATAGCATGCAAAATTCTCACGTAGTATACAATATTTTTGCGTAGTATACAACTTTCTTGTGCAGTATGCAATATTTTCGTGTAGTATACAATATTCTCGTGTAGTATACAATATTTCCGTGTAGTATACAACGTTTTTCTGGTGAAGCCACTCAATAAGATCCGTGACCATTCTCACACGGGTAGCAAACCCCACCCCTAACACAGGAACTCCCGTCGAGAAAGCTGTGGGCACCCAACCCCCTTTGGCCTGGGGTAACTCCCACACCTGCCACGCGGAGCAGTCGTCCCTTATCTTTTTGCAGGACGTACTTACAGAGGCTGCGTGCATTCCTGCAGGTTGCACATTCTACGAATGGGCTTTGGCTTTTTGCTGGCTTCACAGAAGCTGCGATGAACCATTTTGTTGTCACTTTTCCTGCGGCACCCGTACTTGGTGTACTGGAACCCTGGAAAATAGTTCAGAAAAATTAGGAAAAACAGGTCCTCGCTAGGATTTTTGGTTTAAATGTAAGTTTTATGGCCTATTAAATGGGTTTACATGACAGATATTTACGAAATACTTAAACACACTGACAATTTGTTCAGTTGTCAGGCACAAGATTGCTGCCCAGTGCCCTGCGGATGCTGTTTATAACATGACAGTGTGATAAGTTTTAAAGGCCAGAAGGGACGGTCATGACCCCTTAGTCTAACCTCTGCATCCCACCCAAATCGTGGCACAGAGAGGGGAGAAATCACCTCCTCAACACCCAGCAGCAGGTCACCGGCTAACCTGGGCATCAACCCACGACCCATTCTAGTGTTTTTGCCACAAAACACATCACCTGTTGAGTGCTGTATGTCAGAAAGTTACTCTGACATTTGCGTTCCACATTCTTTGCATAAGAGCAATGCACATACCGCAAGTAAAGCGAACGCTCAATAGCGTGAACGCTTGAGTCCGCATTTCCAAAGCAGCTTTGGGCACTGAATTTAAACACCTAAAAAGGACTTTTTCTTTCTAGGCTGGGAGCGTTGACACTTCTGAACAATCAGGCACTTCAGATATTTATAAGCTCGGGCACCCAAAATAACAAGCTGCTTTTAAAAAAAGGAAAGCCAACATTTCTAAAGCATTCACTCCCCCCCACCTTTTACTTCTCCACTTTGGGTGATTTGTCATTCGTTACGAGAAGGTGCTACACCATCGGTTTACCTCCACCGCAGGGTTTGGAGCACTGCGACCAACTCTTTAACGCCCACTCAAAAGTGTCTATTTCTTCCTGCAGGACGTTGTTGCTGTTGATAGTTGGTACCGAATCCTCGTGAATGATGTATTTGTAGGTCAGGCTGGATCTTGTGTCATTCTCCCGAGGAATGATCTATTAATAATCAAACATAAACAGTGGTACAAAACCAGAGCTATTATTTATTCCTTTGCAAAGTAAAGAAACCATGGCCTGGCTCTTAGGGGAAACGTGGAAACTGCTAGTTAACCGGAAAAAAATTGTGAAAAAAAAAAAAAAAAAAAAGGTTTTTGTCTTCACAGTTAGAAGTAACCATAGTAAGATCAACATGAAATGGACTGCAAATATCTCACTTCAAATGAGGCACATTTCTAGGCCAGCATTCTATGCTGGCCAAGCAGGACACCATCATCGGGGATGAACGGATGGCATGGCCACATCATTTACTGGGCTGAAGAGTCTGCTCTCAGACATGGTTTGACATGCAACACGCTTTTTTGGGCCACTGGAAGTGTCCCGCTGACGTCCGACAAGGCAATACGGGGCTTCTGACGGACTCATGACATGAGCAGGCAGCCGTTTCCAAGAGAGGGTGACAGCTAGTGAGAAAAGGGCTTCAGGCGACCAGCCGTCCCACCGCACGTGTCTTTGGGAGAGGCGTCACACAGCGGTGTTTTATCTCAGCACAAGCTCCACGCTGGCCGCGCACGTTTTATGAAAGACAAACCCACCACAACCCTACCGCTTGACACGCAACCTACCAGCACAACCACCGCGTCGTGCAAGGGCCCGTCCGTGTGGAGGGTTTCGATGTCGTCTTCTATGTTGTACTCCCACTCTACGCCCAGGTCGATGAAAGATCGGGATCTGGCCTCCTCCCCTTTCCCGTTCAGAATATAGTGTCCCGTAGCCTGGTTCTTAATTGCTGAAAGGAATGAAAACAGCGGCAGTCGCGCCTCCCATCACATCGTCGGCCATCGGGGTGGAGATCTCATAGGTGGCCTTTTGCCGAGAGCCCCAACACAGCGGCAAGGACTGTAGATGCGTTGCCGCACCTCATGCACCACCTCATGCAGCTGCCAAATTCCAGTTTGATGACAGATGTATTCAATTTTGTACCTCCTTATCCACGTGAATTAAACATAGATACAGAGCTAGAGATAGGGTGAAGCTCCTCTTCCTATGTAATGTCCCCATTCCCCACACTAGCTTAGCTCCCAAGAAGCAGGGGTAGGAACTCAGGTCCAATCTTCACAACCACCCATCCTCCTTATTTGCATAAGACCAACCTCATTATTACTGGGAATGCCTCTTAGTATAACGGGCTCCTCAGCAGACTTCAACTGCACTTCTTCTTTTCCTCAGATTATGAAAATGACAACTTCTGCATCACATTTTAGTTTCTTTTGAGTACATATGTACGTACGAGCTGCTAAAATCGGTAAGCAAAGAGCTGAGGCGTTTGAAACCCCAGGGAAACTACTTGGGTTTGGGTTCCCGCACCACTCCTTGCACACCACGCACTCTAAGGATCATTATTATTATTATCATGGTCCAATTAGAAGCCAATGCATTAAAAATCTGGAAGATGGACTCTCATTTTTTCTCTTGTCCAATTTTTTCCAGTGCACCATACAACACGATGAGAAACAACTACGCAGAAACCTTACAAGTTCCTGTGATTGCAGCAATCCAAGCGCAGGAGCTCTGCGGTACCTAGCGAGTAGCTCCACGAAGCCGCTTGCTGCCAAAGCAAAGCTGTGCTTGTCCCAAAGGCTACGCTTGGTCCAAAATGAAGCTCTTGGACCTCAAAAGCCAAGTTTCCCCCTTTGACATCACCACAGTTAAAACAAATTCTTTTTTTTTTTTTTTTCCTTTCCTCTTCCTACTTCTTTTTCGTAACCGATCCAACTCTGCCTGAAGGGTTCACAACTCAGACGCTGCCCTAAGGCATGAGGAGCTGATTAAAAGGACAATAAAATCCATGGAAGGTCTCACCCCTCTCCTGTGAGCTAGAAGTCCCTTGAGCATTAGAAAACGGTAAGCAGTAAGATAGAAACTCATTGACAACGCTATGACCTGTCCTACGTGGGAAACATTTGAAATGAAATGGACCGCAAACATATCACAAGTTCCCCAATCTGCTTTCACTAAAAAAGCCGTCGCTTACCATCTGCAGCAAATAACTAAAGACCCTGAATTTGATTCACGTAATAGAATACATAGTTTTTACCCATTGAAATGTGAGTGATGATGGTATTTTGTTAGTAAACATGCAAACTAGGATCAGTTTAATATTTTGAAGAACTCAAACGAGAAGTAAATACTTGTTCGCTGAGCTTCTCCTGTAGGACTCAGGCCTGAACATGCCATTCTTGAATGCCCATCTTTACCCTAAACACTTGGATTCGGGTATCTCCTTTCTCAGGTTCTCCTGCACGACTGCCCCGTGCTTCTCACCGTGCCTCAAAGCCAAACCTGAGGAGAGAAACACTTACCAAGAAAGTGAGGAGAAGCCTCGTCTTCTTGGATAAACACATGTCGAGCACCAGGAGGGATGTCAAACATCTTAAGGTACCCTTTGGCATGTGTGGCAGTCAATGGAGAAAGCAGAGACGGAAAGAAAAAGTAATAGCCATGGTTAGGAGCGCGCCACGTGATCCAGCTTCCGCTTGCAGAGGAGCGCATCCATCACCAACCGAGAAGCCGGGGCAGAAAGAAAACGGAGCAAATAGTTTGTAACGCATTGGACGGGACCTCCTTGCGTTTTTCCTCTTTTCGGGGAGAGAAGAGAAACCAGTTACAAAGCTATTTGTCACTCGACCAGCTGCGCTGCTGCAGGCCATATCCATTAACAATTCAGGCAAAAATATGTTTCCTATGTTCCTCAGCAAACGAGGGGGGGAAAACACAAGTTGTCCTCATAATTTTTTCCAAATCACTCATCAGCCAGGCTGGTAGACTGGAGTTTACTTACTGTCGGGCTAGACGTTAACCTCCGAAGTGTGGCAGCTTACTTCCCAGACACCAAAGCCTGCAGCAAGGTGTGTGTAGGGCGGAGCGTTTTGTCGCTACACATCCATCTCTACGGGAGTTCACCCGAACTATTTACGACTGTGGATGGAAAACGCATCCATTAAATTGCTGCTGCTGAAGCGACGGGGCTGAACTCGACTCTCCACAGCTCAAAGTAAAAAGCTGTTCCCAAAGAAAATGATTCTTCTTTTAAATTCCAATTATTTATCAGTCCAAACCATGGGTAATTAGCGTAACATTAAGGAAGTATTGCCTTTAGGAAGACTGAAGTCCCTCCTGGGGACCTGTCAACAGCTACTTCCATATCAAGTTTTAATCAAGAGCATCACAAGCACTCTGAGTGCAAGGTATTTTCATGATTCTATTATTTTCTCTTTAACAGCTGCAGATTTCATTACGATAAATCCCCGTAGATCCCTTTTTTAAGAGCTGAGTACGTTTCTCTCTGCCCTGTGCTCTGCTATGCAGGCTTCCCGAGCTGTCCAGCCCTGCTATAGAAGCAGCGGAGATGGTTTTTCCCGGGAGTTTTATTATTTGTGCAAACACAAGATGTGGTGTTCAAGTAATTCTGTTTCACCCTGGCACTAAGGAACGCCTCGGTGGTTTGTCGTGCCCCAGACACGCTACAGCGCCTTGGAAAACTCGACGTGAAGAAAAGAGCCAGGAATATGTCAAATCACCGTCTTGGCTGAGGAGCAACTGCGCAAACAGCATTTGTCGACCTTTTCATTGATCGTCTTTTGAGCATAGGAAACATAAAGCTTTTGCCTGATTGGGGGTTAACGACGGGTGTCTGAATGGAGATGAGAACCGCAGCAAGAGCCCTCCAGTCGCCGTGGATGCCCCTCTCTCTGCAAGCACTTCACACTTACCCAGCGTATTTTTAGACTCCTTGGTTTCAGAAAGGGAAATATTGCGAGCTCCTTTGGGCAAGGTAAACGCTCCTCTCGTCTTCCCTTAAATAGAACGCCTGTAATTAGTGCTACGGGAGCCCAGTCCCGTTATTTCATTGACTACGTTTGTCAGCCAGACGGTCTTTACGAGTGTGAAGTATAAATTACGTCACGTGTTCAAAAGCACTTCAAGCAGCATTAGACACATCTAGCAAACGTTCATAGTCAATGAAAGTCAGACCAGCGAAAATTCGGGTAGGTGAGTTTAAGTTGGATACTTGCAGATTTCATTTTCCAGAAACTTGAATTCTTTTTGGCACCTCTTGCTTACATGTTTTCCTGTTGGAAGAGGTCAATTAGTCTTTTTAATGACTGGATTGCCAAAGTTACGGCAGCAAGAATAAACATTTCACAAACGCTTCTAGCACTTCCATTAACTTTTGCAAATAAGTGGCCGGTGAGCAGCAGTAGCCCTTGCCCTGTCTCCTAGCACCGGTTCCTGCATTATTCCGCATCCGATCCATCAGCCTTGGAGGAACCATCCCTTTCGGAAAGGTGCTCTACTCTAATCCGTTAATTACAATCAGCAAACTTTTCCAGTTGGTTTGTATTAATTAATAAGCATTTCCAGCAGAGTATTTTATGTCTTTTATTTCCAGTCGCACGGTAGCTTATCTTTGTCCAAGTTTAGTTTGGCTGCTCACTGCCCAACTGGAATTATTAATGCTGCAGTAAAGCTCGTTTCACGGCAGCAATTACCAGCCTCTGAACTTTAAATGCAGATATTCACATTATCTGTGCCTTCGCCTTTCTCCGCTCTGTCTTAAACCCCTGAGTTCTATCAGACAGATATTCCTGAAATAACCGGAGATACACTTCCCTGTGTAGCTTCCCCAGGCTGGAGACAGAAAAAGCAACACAGGAAAGCCTTAAAAGTACAAAAAGCACAGCAAAAAGTACAAGATGGTATTGCCCTGGCTTAACGAATAACTGACAAAACAGAAATTTCGGAAGGAGTCCAAGGAGATCTTGAATTATTATTGATAAGAAACGTGTTGCGAAACGCCCCAGAGCGCAGCCTGAAGATTTTAAGCGGGTGACTCTTAGTTCTGAGCAAGCAGAACGCCACCAGGTGTTCCACCGCACCTCAGTCACACACCTTACAGGGCACGAGAAACGAGGATTCCTGCCAAAACGGTTTTATATTTGGTTCAGAATTCAGCTGAATATATTTTTAATGCGTTTACTTGACCCAAGGGCTGTAATTTGTGAGAAAGCGTCATAGAAACCCACTTGGACACGAGGATCCACGTGCTCATTTCCTAGGCACAGAAATGCAGATTTCATTTAAAACTCTTTGAGTTTAGGTTTGAGAGGAAAAGCTTCATCTTTAACGGGAGGAAAAAAATGTTTCCTTTAGGCCTCCTACAGCCAGAGGCACGCTGCACTTAGTGCCAGGAAAGCACCTCCGTTTCTTCCCCATTTCCCTGCGAGAAAAGTTGGGTTTTGTTTAGCCAAGCTCAGCGTATCCCCACGTTATCACAAACACCGTCTGGCTGGGCTTCAGCACGTCCAAAGGAGAATTAAACACGCCCTGCACGGTATTTCTCGGTACACTTGACTGAGGCAAGCTCTCATCTGACAGCTCCTTCACAGGGCAGAAATAGTACGCGGTTTTAAAAATGGCATTTCCTTATCAGCGACTAAACTGGAGTTGCAGATGAGCCGACAAATTGTGTTTCGCTACCCGAAAAGTAGGTTGTATTTCTGCAAAAAAGCCTGACAGGAAGAGCGGAGAACGACAGAAATTACAGCGAGCCGCAGGAAAATGCGATTCCTACCGAGCTTTTTGGGAGTGCGGGTGAAGGTTCCCTTCACAGTTCGGCAATGAGAGTTATCCCCGCCGCAGACGCCACACTTATCTTCCACCTTGTTGGAGCCGATCTCCTTGTCACAACCCACTTTCTGCAGGAGGAAGAGCGAAAAAAAGAAATAAGAGAAGGCTTTGTCATCGGCCGTCGGTGTTAGTTACGGTGGGAAGCCATCGCAAAATCAGCGCGCAGAGGAAATCACCGCCCAACACTCATCCGTTTTGCTGAAACGCAAATTACTTGCAAATCTGGTGCTGGATAGTGGTTTTCACGTGAGAAATAGGAAGTGATTTCTTGCTTTATGGTCACTGACCTTCAAGACTAAGGTGGGAAAGACAGAAATATAGACAAAATTCTTTTCAGACACGAAACCAAGTGCAAAGAAGGCAAACGAAACCATCAGTTGAAGGGGAGTGGAGTGTTTCCATGGAACAGGTTCATTTAAATCTCAAGGAATCATGAGAAATACGATGCTGCAAGTATGTAATTTGGAAACATCCGCCAAGTCTACCTCCGGCCTGTTGACGGAGCTGTTGTGGGCGATGCTGACCAGAGCCGTTCCGTGACTTGGCGCAGCTCAAAACCTCAACCATGACCTTGGGAAGGTGACACTCACCACGCATTCTCCGCGGACACAGATGCTGTAGGGATCTTTATAGGAGCAGCGAGTCCCATCGTGTGCCAGCTGCTTCATGTACGCAGCATCTCCGGTTTCCTTGGACTGGCAGTACAGGTGGCAGCGCTTGTTAGCTGAGGGAAGAGAATTAATTGCATAAATTAACAGCAATCCAGATGCGCTTCAGGAAAATATCCCACTAAAGGAGTGAAGAGAATACGACAGAGATAGAAAGGACCTTTTACAGACAGCTATGGCGGGAAAAAAGGTAACTAACTTGCTTTTCTGTGAATTACGGGCCTATCGCTTTGAGATATTCCCACAGAAATCAGTTGCCTTTTAAAGAGGCTCCTCGGGCTGGGTTCCCGACTATCCTGGAAGCAGCTTTCACTCCGATGCTGTTGGGAACGGGGCTGAGTTTACAAAACCACAGGGATGCAGAAAAACGACACCAGAAAAACGAGTCCGTGAGAAGGTGGTGCTAAAGCCCAGAGAAAAGCACAGAGAATTTGGATCTTTTTCTTTACCCTGCTTTGAAAATACCAGCTGAACACGTATTTCCTGGCTTATGTCTGCATCTAACTCCTGAGCGCATCAAACCCTATGAGCGCCCACCAGCCATTCCAGCAGGAACCACGAGCCTCTCGCTCGAGCATGTGCTCACTGAGAGGAGGAGGAAAGTCAAGGGAAGCCTTAGGGTTGGGGCAACGACAACTGTCTCACGTGGCACCTGTTCTTTCCTTCTGGGACCATCCTTTTTTCCTGCTTTTGAGTCTCAACCTACACGCACTCACACCCCCATTATTTCTGGTCTCTGCGCGGCTGATGAACACGGCCCCAGTGTCCTGAGTCGAGCGACACAGGGCTCATTTCTCTTCCAATGCCGGGGAAAACGTCACTTTTGGAAGACTCTAGTGTCTGACTTCGTGAAAATATTTACTTCATAGCCAGCTAGGCTGTGTGGGATTCAAGGTCCCGGTGTTTTCAAGCCTTGCCGGGTGCAGGGATGAGGAGGAGCGAGACCTGGGCGTTTGACCCAGGCTGGCCAACTGGGTTATTTCATACCATGAACGTCACATTCGGAATAAATTAGAAAGTTTGCTGCGTAGTCTCTCTCTCCCTTGATGGCGGCAGTCCGGAGAAACTCCTCGCCCCGGTGCCGGAGCCCTGAGCCCTTCCCTTCCTCCCGAAGCCGCAGCGCTGGCAGGGTCCCACATTGGCTGTCCCCTGCTGGGAGGGCACGGCTTCCTACTGATGGGATGGGATGAGCATAATCCTTGTACATCTTATATTAGTATCGGGATTAATATTGATTCTTTAATGTTATTGTTAATTATTTAGTCTTACCCTATTAAATCTATTTCTATTTCAACCCTGGTGTTTCCTTGCTTTCCCCGATTCCCCTTGCCGGGTGGGGAGGGTTCCTCAGGTGATAGACTAATTGTCTAAAAGACAATAAATTGTTATGGGTTTTCTCAAACCATAACACCCCCCAAGCTCTGGGAGATTCCAGGACTGAGCTGTAGTAACAGCTAGCAAGAGGACTTACGGTCAGGGTGCTCGTAGGGCAGCCAGTGGTGCTTGCTGTTCTGATACTCGAAGTGGGAGTTGCGCTGCTGACACTGCTGCGCTCTGAAGTCCTCAAAGTGCTTGGGACACTCCTCCGTATTGCAAAGCTGAAACTCAAAATTGACCCCAGCACAATCTTCGCCTCCATTAATGGGCCTGCGAAGAGAAGAAGAACATTCAAGAGGTTCTAAAACCCTCTGGACGTTAGGTCTGGGGACTCCTCTTCTGTCTTACGTGAAATCTCACATTCTATTTTAAGACGCAATTTTGCAAAAAAGGCGCGTGAAGTGACAGAAACGGACGCAGAGCAGTCACCCTGCACGGATAGGCACTTGCAGTATAACCTCGGCGCTTGCCCATCCATCCCACTTCAGCAAACGCTGACATGCAGGATTAATACCCGTGCACGCACAGGCTGCCAGCCGTGCATTTACAACTCCACATGATCTCAGTTTACCCTGCAGCTTGCTGAGCTCACACACCACGTACTCTTCACTCTCTTACACATCAGCTAAATCCTTGGGATGGGTTTCCACAGGCTTTCCTCTGGGAATTCTTGGATTCCCCAAAACTGATCCTGGCCCCCTGCAAAAAGCCGCGTTTCAAGGGGGTGGAGCAGAACGGGAATTTTGGTAGACTCCATCCAAAATGTGCACGCCATTTAAAGTGACACCTGTAAGGACTCCCAGTTGACTGGAACCACTCCCTAGAGCCGAAAGACCTACATTGGATTGTTGCACTGACGTGTTCGAAAGCGAACTCCGGTTCCGCAGGTTCGGGAGCAGGAGCCAAATTTTGTCCAGGGTCCCCAGTTGCCATCCTGCTTCAGCTGGTTAGCGTTCTTCCACATGCAGTGACCTTTATAGCACCACTGAGGGAAACGGGGCAGGGGAAACAGATGAGAACAGACACAAAAACCACACCGAAGGTCCCATCGCAGCACCCGGGGACAAAGCGGGCGAGGGTCCGTGTGCTCGGGGCCCAGGAGGACCCTATCCCTTCCCTGAAGGAGCGTCCTCCTCCTCAACCCTTCCGCAGGCAGACGCGTGAAGCTCAACACCTTCCTTCCACCCTCCTCTTAATCTGAATGAGTCTTTGTTTCATTTCAGTCTTAGTCGCTACCACCTTTTTGAAGGAATTTTTATGTTCTGAATATTAGCGGGATAAAGGTTTTGCTGAGGATTAGGGGTTTTTTTTCCTCCTTTTTTTTCCTTATACTGGCCAAATATCACGCTTCTGCAAATCGGCTGGAACAGAGGGCTAGTCACTGGGCAGGGTGGTGTTTTGCCGCTGGCTGGGGCATACTCAGATGGTACAAGTGGGTCTCCTGTATCTCAAAATACACGCAATTTGCCAAACAAACAACAATTTGAGTATAATTTTATAATTAAAAATGAATTAGCAGCAGGACACCCACTAACGGGGATATTAAAAGGGAAAAATAAAGAGCTAATCCTACGCCTACGCAAACATTTAGCCACAGGACGTCTGGACCACAAGCACTAAGAAGTGGTCCGACAGTAAGGGCATTATCTGCTACCGTGGATTCCTAGAGACACTCTGCGGATGAGACGAGAAGCCAAAAAAAACGTAACCAAAAGGCCACAGAAGAGGCTGAGAATGGGTTACACTTCAACAGGGGTTTTCCGTGTCCAAAATTTGCTTGTACAGTTGACAGAATAGCGCAGTGGGAAAGCACGGCTCCCTCTTTTCCCTTCCTCTGGCTCCACCCAGGGGACGCCGGGCAATTCCCTGTTTTCCTCTGTGCCCTTCAACCCAAATGAATGCAACTGCTGGGTTGCTTTTTTCAACACAAACCTAGCGGAAACCCGCAATACTCACTTTTCCAGGGGCACACTCCGTCCCGTCGAGCGGAGGTCCTTTCTTAGTCTTACAGAAATAGGGGTTATCTGGATGGCTGCACCACAGCTGCTTGCAGGGGTCAAAGGTTCGGAACTGAAATGGAGAACCATTTATGAGACGGAACTCAACATTAGGTTATTAATACCATTCAGATAAGGGTTTAACCCACCCTGTCAATTTATCTCCCAGACACGGTTACCAATACCTGCAGTATCTTCAGCAAGACAAGGGCAGTGCTTATTCCCTGCATCCCCTAGCTGGTGAGAAGAGGAAAGGAGAAGTGGGAGGAAAAATGAATTTTTTTTTCCCTTTTTCCTCGGGATCACTACCACCGGTCTGTGTCACGTGGACCGTGCCACCACCCACCTGACCATTACACCAAATGACCCAGATGACTCTGTTTCACCCAGAAATATCTCTCCCTTTCTATACATCTGTTTAAACTAACTGCTCTTCAACTATGAGAAAATGCACATATTGCAGCTCATAAATAAGGCCAGACACCAGCTGAACGACCGTTTGTCTTTGCGATGCCCGCCTCGGACATACCGCTGTGCACATTTTATAGCCAACGCCAAAATCAAAGCGGCACTGTTCGTCCATGGAGTAATTGATGCCTGGCAGCTCGGGAAGCTTGGGCCAATCGTGTTCGAAAGGGTCGTCAAGAAGACAGTCATAAGAGCTGCGGAAAGATACACAGAAAAAAAAAATCATGAGAAGATGTAGTAATTTATATTTCTTTTTGGATCAACACGATCGTAGTACCTATTCTTAGTAAGGCAATACTCCTTTTCTCCAACCTGTTTTCTTCCTGTTTCCATAGTTATCGATCTCCAAAGCACTGACAGTCCCTTCTGTAGGAATATCGCCTTCTGCAACATCACTGAGCATCGCATGGGAAGATCCTACAGCAAAATCCTGGAGCTGGAGACTGTGGAGAGGCATCTCCAGCCCTTCCCTGCCCCCGAAGTACGTATGGAATCTGCACTTGACCCTCCTGGCACCAGAGGTGGAAAACAAACACTGCTCCAGACTTGGTGCCAAAGGGCAACATCTCCACGTGCTTCCACCTGGTCCCAATGCAAGACCCAACACAAAGCCCCCTGTAGTCACAGGGGCTCTTCCCATGGACTTTGTGGTGCTTTCCAACAGGAGAGTAGTCTGAGAAGAGGCCTCCTTACCCGGCATCTACTGCATTCACAGGGATGAAGCCCTGCCCGTGCACAGAGCAAGAATAAGGATTGCTTTTGTCTCATTCCTGTTCAACTCTGATGTCTTGAAATAGCGATACCGGTGGGCTGCTCCTCCCGCACTGGCCTACTCCACTTCAAGCTCTAAGGTCTCAATTAATTACTAATTGATGCTTGATGTTACAAACAGTGTTTCTTCTGTAGGAGATGTGGGTCAACGCATGAAGTTTTCACTCAGTTTTGACTGGCAAAACCAGCTATTTGCAATGGAGAAGGAATCACAGAATTACGGAATCACAGAATGGTTTGGGTGGGAAGGCACCTTTAAAGGCCACCCAGTGCCACCCCCTGCCCTGGGCAGGGACACCTCCCACCAGCCCAGGTTGCTCCAAGCCCCGTCCAACCTGGCCTTGAACCCCTCCAGGGATGGGGCAGCCACAGCTTCTCTGGGCAACCTGGGCCAGGGGCTCACCGTCCTCACTGGAAAGAGTTTCTTTCATATATCTAGTCTAAATCTTCCCTCTTTTAGTTTAAAACCGCTACCCCTTGTCCTGTCGCAAAGAAGCCTGAGTAAGCATTGGGTGAAGAGGAACACACATGGAAGGAGACTAGAGACTTTTCCCCCTAATTCAGACACACGCACACATGCCGCCTTCTCTCTTCCACAACTTCCACTAGTTCCTTTTCTGAGCGTAGGGTTTCATCCTGCCAGTTTCGCAGCCTAACTCCTAGAGGAACGACAAACCTTGGGAAAACACCAGCTACCGGACATAAAGTCTGCCAGGGCGACTCCTGCCGTGCTCCCCAGAGGATGCTTTGGGGACACCCCCAAGTGAGGAAGCATCACTCTTGGTTTACAGCTTTTCTAATACACATTTGAAGGGGAAAAAAAAAAGAGCATGGTGGAGGCCAGAGTTGGAGATAGCGGTGTCTAACTGGTGCCCCAACGCACAGAGCAGGAACCGCAAAGAATTCTGTTTCCTTTAGTAAAACGACTACCGCCGAGTGCTGGCCGGTCCTTACTGTATGTATCTTTTGAGCTCTTGGCCGCTGCACCTGGACCAGTGGTACCGATGAAAGGCAGCCTGCACCAAGGGAGCCATAACGCTGCCCATCGCCGTCTCGTCCCCACAGCGGTTCCCTTGCCCGTCGTGCTCCATGCCCAGCCTGCAAAAAAGAACCCGGCATCAGAGCCCAGGCAGATTCACCTCTTCAACCGGTCAAACAACCGTAAAGAAAAGAGTTTCTCATCCACATGTAATCGCGCAAAATGAAACTGTCCTTTGCATTCTGCAGGTATCACCTGCACTTCAAACCGATCTTCTTTGATGCCAAAACGTAAGGACTCCGAATACTCTTTCACTTATACTTCGTTGTATGTATTAATACAAGGAATGAACTAACTAGATGACAACGACTGCTAACGCTTCGGATAAAGGAAAACAACAATCCTGCTCATTCAGACATTGAATTGTTCACAGTTGTACGCTCATTTAGAAAAGCACCCATTTGAACACAGAGCTAACACAGTTATGGTGTTGCACCTCCAAAGAGCTAACGTGGCCAGCAGGCTACGTCTCCAAGTGTGCGCCTGGTACAGCTCAACATGAAGTGACCCGGTCACCTCCAGTTGGGCTCGATTCCTCCCAGTGAGCTGCGCTACTTCGGGAAGACAAAAATCAGATCCTCAGCGCTGACATTCATTCATCCGGAGAGCTAACAGAGATCCTTGCTTAATCACTTACTCCCGTTTTATCATTCCTGAAGAGGTGCCACATCTCACAAATCGGCACTTGGAGTCAAGGAGAAGAAAGGAGTTACGGACGCTCGACAAGCTACTGTCCGCACTGCCTGGGCCTTCCAGGTTTTACTGACCTCTTCAAACACCTTCCCCCTCTCTCTTCCCCCTCCTCTCTTCCCCCAATTATCTCTTCATTGCTTAAACCACGGATGCATTCCAAGGGGATGGAAACAAAAAGGGCACAGCTTTCATACAGCCACTGAAATGAAACCGCTTGAAGCAAGGAGGAGATGCGGCACCGTATTTTGTTGGTAATGCAATTGTAAAGGTCAGACTTACACGTGCCCAGTTTCGTGAGCAACGACAAAAGCCGATGAAAACCCATCCTCGTGGTTGAGCGTACAGCTTCGGACCGGGTGACACATGCCGGTAACAGGGGCATATCCTGTTGAGAGAAACCACGTCTGATTCTTTCACCCGTTACATTTATTTCAAACGACACCTCCCCCAATAAACTTACTACCTGAGAAGAACCAAGGATTATTTTTTTTTTTTTGATTGTCATTTTTTCCCCTGCCTTTTCCTCAGTAAAAGCTAACATCCTTCTGGCGACAGGGAAGTCTGCCGAACATCTCGACCTCACCAGTTTCGCTCCAGGGATGCCAGCCCGGACCTAAGGAGAACTCAGACCCTTTTTTCCCCCCCCGGGAAGGAGAAGGGAGCATGGAGGTACTGAACACAAATCTCTAAGACGTCTCCAGCTGGACGGACAAAGCACGGTCGCACCCAGACTCTTATCTAACTCTGACATAAATCACACTTTGTGTATTTCATTCCCGTTATCATTAGTTCCTCGAGTCATCAAGATTAATGCGGGTATCGAAGCAGCTGGTAAGGCGTCTATGAAAAGAAATCTACAGCGAGCGATGCAATGAAATACAAGCGAAGTCGGCCCTTTCGAATCCCGGAACAGGGAACTGAAGGTCATGATGGGTGTCCGTGCTTCCCCCAACAGGACCAGGTTTCAGTATATCTATAAAATCGAACACTTCCTTAAGTATTTGCTGAATGAAGGCCTAGGTTGCTTATTGTCTCAGGATCACGTAACAATGCAACGTTCAAATTTTCCTCTTTTCTGGCAGACGCTAGCCGAGAAACACCAAGGCCAGAGAGTTGTGCCCCAGGTCAGCTGCATTACCTTGCATACCAGCAGGCCCAAAATCTTGCCTGGTTAAGAAGATGGCATGATCGTGGTGCTCGGAGTGGTTGGGGTCCGACTTCTGCTGCTGATATGCCCAGCGGCAAACGTTCTCCAGGCTTCTCGAGGGATTCCCCCTTTCAATCAAGCTAATGGACTGAAAGAGCAACACGTTAGAGCCAGGAGCTCCTAAAGGTAGGAAATTCAGATGAGTTTGGATTTTCTCAGAGCACCAACCAGGTCCCCATTTCTCTCCTCCTAACACCCTACCACTCTATGTCATGACAGCCGTCTGTCCTATGAGCAATCAAAACGTGTATGTTGACAGTGACCAAGGATGTTACATCTTTGGGGGTTTTTTTCAAGACAGTTTAATGAGCGTTTGTATCATTTATCATCATTCATCATCTATGAAAATAACTGCCTTTCTGTGTGTAGCCCGTAACGTGCAGGAGGAACACACAACCTGGTGCTAGGACCGAATAAGGACGTTTTTATTTCTTTTGTTGGGGCTCGCTTACATTCTGGACTGCCGGACGGCAGCCTGACTCGGGTGAGATGATGAGCACGTACCGACACGCACAGCCTGTGTGGAGTTAGCGAATAACACAAACACCCAGGACAAAGCCTCAAACGGTGCAAAACCCTGTGGTGACAGTAAATGTGCACTGAGAAACACAGGTTAAACCAGGTGCTGTGAGACTTTTGCTACAGCGTGTGCCTACAAGCTCGGTAAATTTAATTACAAGGCAAACATCAAACTGGTCTTTTGAGTTGGCCAAATTCGGTGTCTGAGATAAGTGGAACAATTTTGATCTTCATCAAACCCTAAACAGCGTTACTGCTTTCCTCTCATCCAGAACACTTTAACAAGCGTTTGTTTCAAAAGTCTCCGAGTGTATTTTACCAGCAAAACCAACGTCCTGTAACTGTTCTCTGGAACTGTTCAATAGTCTTCTGCTTCCACAGCCCTTCCTGTGATTCACAAGGACTACAATTACAAAGAAGGCGAAGGCGGAGAAGTGGTTGGGAGCCTGGCTTACCTTCGCATACCCCAACATGATCATTCGGACCAGCACAACGTTTATGTGAACACCCAGGGATTCATCGTGGTAAATTTCATTCACCTGAGAAAAAAAAAAACCCAAAAGCACAGGAAAAATCAAAAAGGGGACTTCCGAGGCCACGTATATGTTATTTCAAGTGCTTATACCACTACGGGGCTTCTCAGAAGAGGATTCAAGTCTCAAAGCATTTCCACGCAGCGAGAGACGTAGACTTCATCGCATCGTCATCGCATTCCCCTCCCACAGAACTTTCTCAAGCACATGTCAAGGCTCCTCTCGAGTTTAACGGCCTTTGGATCACGGCCAGTAGAAAAGGTGATTGGGGGGAAAAAAAAAAAATCTTCAAGTTCAAACCCTGGAAACACTTATCTGAACGCTTAATTTCACCCATTCGATAAACGTAACGAGGGAAACGAGGTTACTCCTGAAAGCAAGGTTACAGCAGTGTGTTCAAGTGCGCCGAGGGATTTAAAAGCAGATGTAGAGTTTGCTTTAACAACAGATAAACCCGTCACCATCCATCCCACGTGGCCACCTCTGCTATGCCATCTGGCCTCTCCAACTGTGGATCAATCCCAGATCCTGTTCCCATTTGTTTCATCAACCAGTTGTCTCGCTTCACCCAGTGTGAACAGACGGGACGAGTGTTTTAGCGGGGAGAGCGAGCGAGCGAGCGAGCGTACTTTTGTTCGTTTTGTAGAAGATTCTGCTGCCAGCAGCTCTCGCTCAAGGAAACGTGCCGTTAACTTCAGCACAGGTCTGTCCTCGGAAAACACTTGAGGATTTGACTTAAAGCCGTTTTTGCGTTCTGAAGCTCTAGGTTGGAAAGGCAAAATATTTACACACTGACACGAACGACGAGGCTCCATTTCCGCGCACACGTCGGCCCCTGCTTAGCTTTAAAGATGTGAAGGGCGCTCTTGATTCTGAACCGATCTTAAAATTAATGGGCGAAGCATTTCCAAACCCCAGAAATGCTTTGCAAATTTTCGTCTGAAAGTTTTAAAGTCAACAGCATTGCCAGACACATGAACGCTGTACAGTATACCTTACAGGGTAATGATATCTCCAAATATACTTGATTTCCGCAAGTCAACGTTCAAAGAATTCACCAGCTGCATGAAAGCATGTGAGGTTTACGTGATCCGGAAAGACTTACGGCATTAAAAGCAACTGCCTGCCTGAGATAACACCCATCCGTACGACAGCCTGCTGAGATCCCACAACTCTAATCCTCACGAACTGCAGAAAACATACAGGGAAGAGCAAACTTCAAAGCCTGCAAGAGTCCTCCTAAACCGGCCCACGGCTTTGCACCAAATGAGGTCTGCAGAGGTCTCCGACGAGATCTCTACACACCATTTAAAGGCAGAATTTTGACTAGCCCCATTTCCAAAGGAAATTAAGATTAGATAGTCACTCCCTCTGTTACTTCTAACGCCCCAATAAATCTTGGCCCCGTTGACCACTTCCCAGCGACGCTTGCAAAACAATAAAGGCCTCAAAGAAATTTAAGTATCCAGAAGTTTTGTGAAAATAAGCAGGTGATCAGAAATGACTGTTTTATTACTGCTCCCAAGGAAGGAAAGACTGCACATCCTTTCTCCCACACACCTACGGGAGCTCGGAGAACATTCCCAGCGCAAGAGAAGCTGATGTCCCAGTGATGTCCCAGCCACGAGACAGGAATCCAGCAGCAACTCTGCAGCTCCACTCACCAACTGAAATATTTCACGGTGGTTTTTGTTCGGAAGAATTTTTTTGTTTTTTTTTTAGAAGCAACTAATACTGCTGCCCCACTTTTTAGAGATGAATTAGAATTATGTGGTCGCTTTTGTACTAAAAAGAGCATTTGTGGAAGCGAAGTTAAAAAACCCCAAATTAGGCAGATGGGTCAAAAATTGCTCTTCTTGAGGACCTTCCTTGTGTCTGGGAAGGTGAGAAATGTCCTGCCACCAGAGTTATTATAAACGAGGGGGCTAAAACATCTGCAGATCATCAATGAAGTTACTCATCCCCCTGAAAGCAAAATAAATATTTTATTATGGGTAACTGGTGAAAAATAAACACTGCTGTTCAGAGGCTGGTATATTTGAGCAGCGTTTAGAGGTTTTGGTTGGGTTGTTTTTTTTTTTAAGTCAGGCTAAACAGAACTTTCCCTTTCCCCTCAGGGGAAAAGGTCACTCTGAGTTGTCCAGACTGTGGGACCTGGCACAATGATTTTAGCCCACGGTTTTTAAAAACGCAATCCCTTTTAGGACCAGCTGAGAACAGACTGTCAGCGGGACAGTTTTACACGGCACGAGCACGTAACTCTGCCTGTCCTGTGAAGCAATTATTCCAAAGTTCAATTATCCATCTCATATTTTCTCGCCGTTAACGCAGTAACGTTGCCGCCACAAAGGTTTGTGTCAGAAAAAACATTCACCATTTCCCTTCTGCCAAGAAACAAGCAACTTCCCAGGAGTGACTTTCCTAGAGACAAAAAGGATCCTGGAATTGACCTAAAGATTCAAGTCGGCTTCAAGATTTCTCTACAACACCATTTTTTACCCTGTTGCTTTGGAGGCCTCCACCACAGCAATCCCACGAGGAGCAAGTTTGTGTACACTCTGGTGACCGAAACATGGGAAATTCTGGAAACCGCGCCAAGACAACACAAATCTGAAAAAAATGCGGCTCTCACTGGGACAGTGGTGACAACTGGGAGACTCCGCAGGCAAAGCAGGAACCCACAGTCCCAAATGGATGGACACATAAGACAACAACGGCGAAGGCCCCCTCCAGCCAGCCCTCCGCCCTGAAGGAGCAGGAGCTGGATTCTCACCTGCCACAGCAATGGCGGCCTCTTGACCCACAGTCAACCATACAACCCCATGTTGTGGCCGTATGTTGGATGGTTCCTCTGAGCACCTCCTGCAGTATGAGCTCTTGGTAGCAAAGCCTTTCAAATTTGGGACAGACAGCAAGCTGCAGAAGCACGGCTGGGCTGGCGCAGGTACCGCGCAATTCCCTGTCAGGGCTGCCCACCAGCACCCACCGACCCTACCTCCATGGTGCCCAGGTAGGGGCTGCAGGACAGTCCAAGGGCTGAGGTCCCAAAGGACTTGGCAGGGGGTAGACCAGTTGCCCAGAAAAGCCTCACCCATCCTCAGAGTCCCTCCAGACCAGCTCCCAGATCTGCCACCGTAAATGGTCCCTTACGGCTTTTGGCTGGAGAAGGACGAGGAGGGAGGACCACAAAACACGGGAACCCAGGCAAATGCTTCACTTGCCTCTCCTTGGTTTTTGGGGATCATCCAGCCTCAACAACCTTCTGTTCCTGCCCAGATCAAACTACTGACATTTCTGCGTCTGACTTGCACGGGGAAAGCGGTTTCTTCATTAGTATTCTACAGGGAAGGAATGTTGAGTAATTCCGAATTTAACGGTTAACGCCATCAGCTGCTCTACTGTTCACATCACTGGAAATGAAACAGCTTTGAAAAAAATAACCAACTACTGGTCTAGTGACCGTCCATGGGTATAAATCACTAGATTAAATGGCCAGGAGTGACACCTTCACATGCCATTAATCTTTACCACAGCCTGAGGGCAAGATTAGATTAAAATTGGCATAAACGGATAACATGGGAGAAGTGACTGAGCAGAGGCAAAAGAACTGACAGAACCGTGCTGAAACTTGGGCTTTTCTGGCAACCTTTTTATTAAGAGAATTTTCAAAAGCTCGATGCTCTTCTATATCTGTCGTCTCTCCCTGCATTTATTTTGCACCACGTTTGCTCCTCATCTCCTGTTTCGCCTGCATATTCTTTAGGAAGTCATATAAAAAAGACTACCGTTGTTAAAATCTCGATAGGAATGACTGATTTGTTACAAAAGCATCCCTTCTAAAAGAGGTAAACCTCTCTACTGCAGTCGACTCGGGCTTGCACAGGCTCTGCATCGACAGCTACTCACAGCAGATGGAGCCACAGATGGATAAGAGGAGATGGAAGTGTTTGGGGAGAGCGTATCAGCCCCCCTGTTCACCAAGTTATATGTTTTTAAACCTAGAAAGACAACATTCCGCAATCATCTTTAACAAAGACTGACTGTTGATGTTTCATGAGGTATGTGGTAAAAAGAAGATGACGCCCTGCTAGCACGAGACAGAGAATATCTAGTTATTCGCACAAATAAAAACTTGGGAGTCCTGTGGCAGAACCTCCAGACGTATCTGGCAGTGTCTGTTCCTGCTGATGCTAAGCATAAAGCTCTCACTGACGTGTGGAAACAAACTAAAACGGTTATTGAGAAAGAAGGCAATACCCACCGAACTGCAATGCTGACTGGTCAGGGATCACCGAAAGAGGAATTCTGCCAAAAGCACCTTGCAATCCGGAAGGAAGGATGCCTGGAAGCACCGTGCTGCTGCTGCCTAATTTTGGTTCATTCTCAAGAAAAGAAAAAGATATAAATCCTGCCAAATCCAAACCTGCTTAGGATCCCTCGGTGTAACCTGCTGCCCCTGTGCGTGTCTTTCTGATCTCAGTCACTCAAATCGAGGGAAGCTTTGTCTTAAGCAACCGCCACGGGAGAAACAAATGTCAGCGGCCTAGTGCAGGAGACCTTTAGTTCCACAACGAACACCACAGCGCTGAAAACACCAAGGATTTTTTAAGTATCCACTTAAATAGGTGTACTAGCTACCTCTTGCTGAAAGCAATCGTGATGAATGTTTCACCGTTCTGTATTTTGTTCGCTGAAAACCTCAATTCCTCTAAACTGATGGCAGTGCCTTCAAGGTCCTCCCTTTTCGTTCGAGGTTTCCCTGAGGCAGTGTGGAGGAGAGGAAAGCCGTGTTATGAGGGACAACACAGCACAAAAGAAGAGCTAGCTGCAAAGCACCCCATACACCGACAGTGCCACGTTCCCAGCAAACATTACACCATGTGGTGAAAACCCATTCTCCTCTTGTGAGGAGCGACCTCCGCACCAGCGTGGCACACCTCCACGCGACAAGAGATGGGACCCACAGAGTCACTGGGGCATCACCAGGGTGGGGGAATGAACAGAGAGGGGAGAGGAAGGGGGGGGTCAGGCTTTCTCAGCGCTGCTGGCACCCCGTTTCCCACTCCTCTGCCAGTTTTCACCCTGCCTGTTTTCCCGCTGGACTGGTGGTTTTCCCAGGGATGCTCCACCGGGGCTGAGGAACTGTGCTGACACCACGGCAGGGTTCGGGAGACGGGGGGTACAACTCCCTGTGTGCTCCTGGTAAAGGTAATATCAGGAAAATATCCATTTGGTCACCTCAAAGAACTCAGCTGAAGCTGCCCAGTAGTTGAGAGGCCACCAAGCTACCCAAAACAAATCCAGGGGAATGACATTCTCTCATCTCCAGAGGGTGATTTTAGCCCTCTGCCCGTCTGGAAGGCAGGCTGCCAGTCACTTTGGCCGTTCATGCTGGGAGATAACGGTAAAGCTTCACCTAGGAGCTAGGGACCACGCTAGACTGTATGGCTTTGGAGTAAATGAGCCCATTTGGGCTTCTGGCTGCCAGCGCAGACCCTTCGCAGCCGTTTTTGATGCATCGCTGACGCTGGGTGTTCCAGCCCGTTTCTTAAGCCAAGGGCACATACAGATGAAACACGTCAGGCATTTCTTTAGCTGAAACATAAGCTGGAGCTCCTGCTGGCACGGCAAGGCCAAGCGCGTGGTTCCTGGCGAGCCAGGCCTGGCACCGAGAGCCGTACGGTTGTGCCAGCGTGGCACGGTGCCCAGGACAACCAGGCTTGGCACAGGGTTGAATGAATGTGACTTAGTACTGCTTTTTTGCGCTTGAGCAAAACAGCATTGCTTATGATACCTGCGTATCTTTTGAAGCTTCTCCTGCGTTTGCTGCATCACATGTGGCAGAACTGCCCTTAACTTCCCTGCTGGGGAAGGACAGTCTCAGCGAGACACCATCAGCCTTGAATGCTCCTGACATCCATCACAAATTCCCTCCCATCTCCAGCCTCGCGTTTTCAGCAGAAGATACAAGTTTAGATGTGCAAGGTTCATCTCTTGGACCTTCACGCCACTAGATCCAAACCTAAACCCGCGCCAAAAGACAGGGCGATGTCTGTGGGCAAGGTCAGCTGTGCGACCAACGGCGGTCCCAGGGGCTGGTCACCTTCTAGGAAGAAGCAAAGACTCGCTCGTGCGCTTTCTGATTCCCTCAAGACTAAAAAACCAGCTCCTCCTAACAAAGATACGCAGCTACGGGACGCACATCGATGGCCACGCGAGCCCTGATGTCAACTCGTTTGTGGCTCGGAGGTGATCACGGAGCAGCCACAAGCATTCACTGGCTTGTTTCTCCTCAAAGAGCTTCACAGATGGCTTCCCAACACACCACAGCCAAAGGGAGGACTGAATGCCTTGGGCTCCAAAACCAAACGCACAGACATTACTCAACTTAAAGCCCCTTTTCCTCAAACCAAGGTTCTACAGCATCCGTTCGCTCCTGGTCGGAGAACCGTTTCCCTGGCATGCTGAAACACCGCGGGGACCTAAAACGTACCAGCTCACAACTAGAGAAACAGCAGGGAAGGCGTAAGACTGAACAAAGCTCCAGGCTGTAAACCTAGCAGACCAAACGCCGTGTTTCAGTTAGGATGTGCGCGCATGTCTGGAGTTTCTTACTCTAGATTTATAGCACAGTATAATTCTACACGGAGCTATGGCAATGCTACACAGAGTTATGCTGGAAAAGATATCAGTTGCTTTAAATTCATTTAGAGATTTTTTTTTTTTTTTTTCCCCCCTCCAATTCCAGGGATTAGAGTTTTGAACTGCTGGTCCTCATTCTGGGAGCCAGAACAGGCGGGGCAGATTTTCAAAGACCCTCATCATGTTCGTGCGCTTGGAAAACTGAGGTGGGATTGTGACAGGCAAAGGCTGTGTGAAGCCGAGGGTTGGGTTTGTTTTTTTTTTTTCTAAAGAAAGGACCAGGCTTTAAACATCTCAAAGGTTAAGTGGGGTCTTATGACAATGAGCCCGTACCTGTGCACAATGAGCACTTTGGCCCTGTGCTTCCCGCTCAGTATTTGAGGGATCCCCTCTGTACCTAAGCGGTACGGCCTCTCACGCGTGGACATGTGTGTTGTTGGCAGCACAGTTCCTTAGGAAGGAATAGATTATTTAGCTGTTGAGGCACTGTTTTGAGAGGTCTTGTACGTGACACCGAGCCCTGACACCTCCTTTCCCACCCTTGACGGCATCGCTGGTCTCACCTCTTCCACCCGCCCGCTGGCAGATGTTCCACCAGCCTCATCAGAAGCAAGGGGGTTGCTCCTGTCACCCCAGCGAGCACTCGTCCCCACTTATCAGCACCAGCACGCTAACTAACCATAAAACAAGGGCTGAAGGCCAAATTCACCGTACGTGTGATTGGGACTGGCTGTCCCTCCTCAAGCGGAGCGCTGCGTACCACGGGGAGCTGAAACGGGGCTTGGGGGATGGCGGGGAGAAGGTGGTTCTGACGCTTTGCAATAGCGAAAGGACCGAATTCTCTCAGTCAGGAATGACGGCTGATGTGACGCAGGGTAAAGAAATGTTACGGAGATGATTGGTAAGCCTAAGGAATCATTTTTAAATTATTCCAGGAATAGAAAGGTGAGTGTAAAAAATACAAGAATCTTTTGTACATTCATCAAATCATTATTCATTGTAAGCCTGTTCTCTTATGGTCTGTCCTTAGGATATTGGTTTTTCTCTCCTGGAAAACCTTATGATCCCCACAGCTTCTAAGATGTATCCATACGGGTCTGACAATTATACGCATTAAGAAAAAGCCGTTCATTGCAAGGGATTATGCATCTCCTTTACATTGCTCTCATGTATTTTTTCAGGAGTAAAACCAGAAAACATTTAGGCTTGAGCAATTCTAGCATTCAGTGCTGGTACAGTACACGACTCTTAAAGCATGGTGTGAACCGTGCTCTCCCGTAACGTGCGTTTCCATAGAACCTGACAGTGTAGTTCAAGGCTTTAAATGTAGCACCTTGCCATTGATTTTACAGCTAGAAATGCAGACGTAGACCAGAAAATACTTGCCAACCCCATAACGCACACCATGATAAAGCGGTTCCAGGAGGCCCTGTTCCTTCGCAGTTTCTACACCAATACGGATATTGCCACACGAGTCAAGGAAGAGACACTACTAGAAGGTTTGCTTTCTTTCTAAGGGCCCGTAGGTGTTTAGAACGCTTTTTCACCCTGCATGTTTATTCTTTCAGCAGGTTTCCTTCCGAACTGTGTAGCGGCAGAAGTTAGGAATTATTAGAAATGTATCAAGTTTGCAGTTTTTCCCCAATGTTTATCCACTATTTACAGGTTCTTGGAATTACCCTAGACCGTGCCCTAGAAAACTACTGCGAAAAAGATTAATTAAGGGAACATCTTGAAAAGAGAGACCCACATCCACCAGCAGACAAAAGGATCACATTTGTGTCAAGCAGGGTCTCCTAGATGCTCCTGCGAGGGATTACAGAAGCCTTTCACGCCCCAGGACGAGCAGCGCCGCCCCACGAAGGTACTCACGATGTTCATGAGGGTGAGGAGGTAGTTTTGCACGTGTTCTTTGCCGTGGAACCGGACGACGGAGTCGTCCACACCCAGCAGCACCTCGATGTTGTAGTCGTCGTCCCCGGCGTGCCGGCGTCGCCGCAGGGTTTCGTTCAGCTGCTGCTCCGCGCTGCCGTACAGGGAACTCAGCTCTCCGGGGCCTCCCAGAAGAGACCCTACAACAAATAGCAAGGCGTCAACGTCTGCTTCCAGTTCCGTCTCAGAAAGATCCTCCCGCAACAACATCCTCGCCTGTAAAGTCACCGTTTCTTTGGATAACATAGATGGGGAACTCGGAAGGGATTATTCTAGTGGTGTAGGGACAGGGGAAATCACCAAGGAAAAAATTCATTCAACCATATGGTTCTATAATTTATCACGTGGTTCTTATTTCAAGCATAGAATTCATCCCTAAGGAGATTTAGGCCCAGTGCTTCACTTACTAACCCAAAATTTCCCCCTCCTGTTTTTTAGGCATGCGTTACGGCGCCACAGACGCGGGATGCCTCGGCATTCCCCGGGGATGCCGCACAGCCCCCAACTTCAGCGCTCAGCAGTAACGTGGGCAGCCCCAACTCCCGCGGAAAAGATCTCAGACAGCAGTGTCTCGTGTTTCCCCCTCCTACCCCACCGCTGCGACAGCTCAGATGGAGTTTCTGACTGATTGGTTTTTTGTCTTTGTTTAAAAAGTAGGTGTTGGAATATCCTCTCCCGCGAATATCACAGAATACCAGGAGGGTCCCTTGAAGACATGGGTCCAGGGGCCAAGTTCAGATGGACCGTTCTCCACGGGCTTCTCAGGGGATGCACTCATGTATCTGCAATGACTCCAAAGCTATTTCTTCCACTTTCGACAGTAAAGCAAAACATCACCATGGATTTTTGACAGGAAGAAAGTCCCGCCTGTAGGCTACTTAGTTCTTCCTAAATCTGAGCCAGCACATCAACAGGCTCTAAGCAATAAAAGCAGTGAAGGGCCCAGTTTGCACCACCCTACAGTGCAAACCAGCAGCTGTGAACTGCAGTCCTCACTGGGAACCGGGCTCCTCCAGAGGCTCCGGCTTGGAGCATCCGCATTGCCCTGCTCTTCCATTGAGAAGGACGAGATGACACCACCCTTAAATGCACAGGGATCCTCCTGGTCCGTGAAGCCAGCAAAAGCAACCGGCGTCCAACTCGCAGGATGGTCCTGCCTTGCTCTCGCCTCGACTCGCATTGCACCGGGGCACGTCCCCAAAGGACGGCACAGCTCTCCAGCCCCTTTTCTCCACACGGGAGCTGATGAAAGCTGAGGTGACAAGGACACAAACTGTCCCCTTCACATGTTTTCAGGTGAGACTCCCGGTAACCTGGATGTCAGTTTTGCTCGCGGAAGGACAGCAGGACCGGGGCCAAGGATGCAAAATGTGCTGGATCACGCCGTAATCCATCGTGAGCAGATTCAGCTCCTGGCAGAACTGGCCGGGAAGCCTCTCCCTCCTAAGTGTCACGGTGGTAGCACGTAAATAACTCTCCCCAAACCCCACACCAAATGGCAAAGCTGGGCCCCAGGTGTTTTGAGAAGCTTAGCCCCGCCACCGTTGGTGGGAGAGACCCGCTCTGCAAACAGCTTTCCGATTCCACCGCAAGCCCTCTCGCGCTCAAGAATGCCAACCCTGTGATTTCCCACACAAGTGGGAAATTCATAGACAAGCTCCAGTTCTAAAAATTGCTGCAGCTGGTGCAGTGCCCAACGGAAACACACCCGTAACGTCCCCGTGGCGCGGCACCGACGGGACAGCGCGAGATCCCTTCGGAGAACCCACCACCCGCGCTGCGCGGCACCTCCGGTTGGGCCGTCACTTCCCTTCCTAAAAAGGTGGTTTTGCGGTTCGAGCGAAGAGGAGAATCTCTTTTTGTGTGCCTGGCAGCAGCAGCGCGAGTCAGAAAGGATTCCTGTTATTTTTCCACCCCTCTCGAATAGGTAGCCGCTTTCTGCACACAGAGGGTGTTCTCAACATGCCAATATTTTCCATGCGGGCACCCACAGAATGTTTTTCAAGTGTGCAATCCCAACAAAGCAAGAAAAAATAACCTCACTCTAGGAAGACCATTTTCGGCCAAGATTTTAAAGAAAAAAAACCAACCAAAACCAAGTAGTACTAGAAACATTTTCAAGCGTTGCACCTCCCACCTCCTGAGACGCAACTTGCCCACTTCTCTCCGCAGAAACCCCAACCCTCCCCCGGACTGGACTCAAGCGTGAAAAACCCAACCGTTTCACTCAGCGTGCAGCGTATTCCGCGAAACGCACCAGGATTTCCGCAGATCCTACGAGCTACGCTTTTCCTGCCACTATTTTTTAATTTTTTTTGTCTGCTGTTCTTGGCACTGCGCAAGCGCATTACTCCTTAACAGAAACGCTAACATCAGAAAACTGCTGACTGTAAGGCTGATTGGAGCTACTTATCAGCTAGTACTTACTTATCAAGCCTCACCGTGCGCTGCCTTTGCCCATACCTTGCTGGGAAGTGAAGCTGTGGGTCCTCTCCCTAAATGCACCCACTATAAATCACTATGCCCGGTCCAAAAAGTACAGGGTGATACCAGTGGATTATCTCTTGTTTGTCTGTTTTCCCTAATCCAGTGACTTCGGAGTCAAACAACCAGAATCAGACCCAGGTTACGCGCACTAACGATGGCTCTGGTTGCGAATGCTGCAATCTGCACCCATTGCCAAGCACTTAATAGGACACACGGGCAACGGGATGATGGTGCGTCACGTGGGAGCAGCAGCCCAAGGTGGGAAGACGCCCACGTTCCTACAAACGAGTCATTAAACCTCTTTCTTCACACTGTTCTTCATGATTCAGCCGAGCACGCGGGCGCTAGTGGGAATTTCAGAAGAGCTCACCGAGTCAATGAACCTTTTCACAGCATTCAAGTCTGTCCCAAATGCCTCAATCAGCCTGAAGGTATTTACCGTAACTGATGACCATTAATTTTGGCTGGTTCTGAGAAGTTTGTTGTGTGCTCGCCGGCTTCAGCGGAGGCACAGGGAAGGGGGATGAGCAGGGATCCCTTCTGAGCAGCACAGAAAGCCTCCTCAGACGTGTTCTGTTCAGGAGATGCCATTATTCTTCTTATAAATACAAAATACATACATGTAATTCAGAACCCCCCAGGCAGGCAGACGCAGAGACAAAAACATGAGATATTTTATCTAATCCGCTCTGCAGAAGACTGCCCAAGTTTGCATCTGGTCTAGGCATCACGTTACTCCAAATGAGACTAATTACAAAGCCAACCCCTACGTTCACCGTGAAGCTGCAACAAAAACCACCTTCTATCTCCCTTCTGTGCCCAGAGCTTCCCGGCTTCAGAAGGTGAGCTTTTCCGAACGCCACAACCCCTACAATTTGGAGTTCTTTCAAAGATTTACGTATGACGCAGCAGGAGAAGATATTACGGAAAAAAATCTAAGAGGAGATGTATTTACTGCAGTGAGTGCCACGATCAGTGAAGACATCACCATTCTCCATCCGATTCACTCAGCAGGTACTTCCAGGTACCCGTAAGACTTCTGTCTGAACGCTCCGTGCACAAAATCCGGGTTCATGCAGAAGTGAAGACTCTTTGGCTGCGCCCGGCGAGGCTTCCATGGACTTTCTGTATTGCAACAAATAACCAACGCAACCGTCCTTTTCCTTTCCGCCCTCCCTCTCGCCAAACCCAAAAGATACGTGAATTGTTTTCTTTGGCCCAAACTGCGCGCTTGCACGTATTTGCACCTCCCTGCTGACTTCCAGGGACAGACAGGCGTCTGCAGCACCATGGATTGGCAGCGCCGCGCACCGGCGGGACTCAGGACACAAAACACAGCTAAGTCTCGAGAGGTCATTAGTCAACGGTGAAGAAACACACGTGCTGTGACTTGCCCCACGTATGATCGCAGGCTTTGCATGGATCGGACTATAAGAAAAACTGGCATTTCAAGAAAAACGCACCTTTGCGGGGGCTTAGGAAAACCTGGGGCGTTGAAGCCGGTGTAACTCTACGGAGCGTCGGCGCTGCAGGGAGCACATCACCCGCGAAGACCTAACACCCAGGGGGGGTTCAGCATTGAGATGAACGGTTTGCGGGCAGGCAGTCCTGCAGATCTGCGAGCCGAACGCCACAGCCGTGCCTCTGGAGACCCCCGTACCCGCAGGTTGGAGCCGCTGTCACCAGGGAACGCAGAAATCCATCTTTCCTTACCAAACTCTTCTCTAGGGCACAGAGCAAGTAATTCAGATGCGAGCAGAAGTTGGAGGAACGACCCCCGTCTTAAGAGATCAGAGCAACGCTTACCCAAGTGAATTGTTTAAATTAATCGTTTGAAGACAAAGGTTCTTTGCACGTTAATCTTACAAAGCCTACGGGGCAGCTTGGAGAGCATTGTCCAGCACGGGGAAGAGAGACATTTGCCGCCGCACGGCGATATTCCCTGTTACGCACCCAGGAAACGAGCCTGTTTGTTCGTGGATTTGTGCGAGACAGACTAATCCTTCCTAATCTCATTCTGGAATTAGCCGGTTCGTTATCTCTTCCTTTTTTTTTTTTTTTTTTTTTTTTATTTCGCTGGTCACCTGCGTCTTTTACATCATGATCTCACCTGTCAGAAAAAGATTAGCCCGGGCGCTTTCCCCGAGTGAAAGGGTTACGCAGACATCTGGGGAGGAAAACAAAGCACACAGCATCGCGGGCACGCGCGCAGGGCGGGTAGTTTTTAGTTTGAATTTTTTCAGGGCACGCATCAGAACCCGTCCGCCCTGCATCACCCACCGAAAACGAGGAGAGCAAAGGCTGACATCCTCCTCCGGCACGGCTGGGGCTCCGCTGCCAAGGAAAGGCAGGAGGAGTTTTGTGCCTGCAGAAAATGAAGTAGTGGAAAGGGAAAACGGAGACGCACCAGGAGGAACTCTCCCCCCACACGCTCCCTCATCGTGTTTCGTCGAAAACCCACGGCGGCTAACCTCGCCTTGTGCCACCTCTGGAGACTTGGAACCGCGCTGCTGGAATCGGACGGCAGGTTTCTGTCAAGCACAAATATACGGACGGAGCTTCTCCGTGAACCCAGACGTGCCTGTTCTCAAAGCCGTGACTCCTCCGCAGACCAATACCGTCAGCCTCCCTCCTAAATCCTTTTTCAGAAACGCTGAACTTTTAACGTAAACGCCGAACTTTTAACATAAACGCCTATGTCAAAAATTGGGCATAACTATACCCCTCCTAAATGCTTTCCTGTATTTTAAAAAAAAAAGATATTCTGGGTTACAGCATGTATCTTTCCTAGAGTGAAACCTTAAAAGAATGAAAGAAGTAGTAGTTTAGAAGAACTACAGCTCTTCCCCTACTATTAAATAACGCTGTCATCTGCCCACGTCTAATCTCATGAACGCTGGCATCAGTCAAGCCTCCACCTAGAGAGAACCTTCAGCATTTCTCACGTGGGAGATTCTTACAATCTCATTTTATATTGTAAAATACACGGGCTGAATTTTGTGATACAATGCCATTGATATTGGCACCATTCCTTGTATCTATATCTATCTATCTATCAATATATATATCTATGCATATGTTCCTCATCGGTATTGACTTGCTTAAGGAATCACAGGGCGTATCTGGATTTTGTGCCCTTTTTTTTTGAGCATTTCGCTCATTGTAACTGAGCTGAGCGCAACACACGGACGAGCGGTTCGAGCCCACCGATGCACAAAAAGGGACGTGCCTGGAGGAGCAGGCGGTGGCTCGTGCCCGCCTCCCAAGGGCTGGTGGCCCTCCGGAGCGAAGCCTGGCCTGCCTGGCTCCTCCGGCCGCCGACTCAGTGGGCAGGGATGTCTTGGCTTAGGGTGACCCGTGGCGTTTGGGCAAGGGTTTTTTGTATTAGAATCACAGAATCATAGAATATCTCAAGTTGGAAAGGACCCATAAGGGTAGAATGAAGGAGTAAGGCCATCAGTAGAATCACAGAATCGCCTGGGTTGGAAGGGACCTTTCAGATCATCGTGTCCAACCATCAACCTAACGCTGCCAAAGTCACCACTACCCCACGTCCCTCAGCACCGCGTCTGCCCGGCTTTTAAATCCCTCCAGGGATGGCGATTACACCTCTTTCCTGGGCACCAAGATCGCCAGGATCATCAAGTCCAACTCCCTGCTCCTCGCGGGGCTAATAACAGCAATATTCTTAATTATATATATATATATACACACACACACTTTTACATATATATATATTAAAATAATAGCAATGCTCTTAATAGGAATTGGCTTGTACTGGCTCCTGAGAAAAAGAACCGACGGAGAAGGAGGAATTGCATTTCAGGAAGGATCCTAATTAAAGCATGAACGTTGATCAACAGAGACGAGACCTGTGGAGAGAAAGGGGGCGTGACTGAAGACAGGCTCGGCGGGTGGCAAGCGCGCCCGTGCGGTGGCTCTGAGCCCGGCGGGGACCCGGCAGCGACGCTGGAGGAGGACAGTGCGCGTCGGGACGCAGGTGACACTGCCCCTGAGGCTGGATGCAGGAGCTGAGCATCACCTGGGATCGCTCCGGCACTGACCGGCTCTGCCCCAGCTTCTTTTTGGCAAAAGATGATGACCCAACTGACAAATTTTTAAGAAGCGAGCATTCAATTGCCTAATTCAGCCTTTTTCCTGAAAATACGGCTGGCAGCAGCGTCTAGGGAGGTCCCACAATTTCACTAATTCAAAATGAAACTAATGAAAAATCAGTTCAGAGCAAATTGAGATCAATGTATATCCCCTCTTAACGAGTGTGCTAATGTGTAAAGCGTCCCCGAGGACAGCTGTACTCCGTAGTAACTAAAAAATTCCATTATGCTATTTCCAAAGAAAGGAAACTAGGCCAACTCATCATGTCACTTCTAAAGTTGCACTATGAAGCCGCTGCGCATTTTTCTACTCGTTAACCACTGGATGAATATGACTTTCCATGACTGCTTGCTCTCCTAGTTATAGTTTCTTGAAGCTCTATGTTTTCCTCAGCTCCCAAAACCCCGGTTACCAGGGTGGAGACATTCCCACCAAGTTTTGCTCTGCCCTTTTCCCCCTGAGTTTTAATGCTCAGATATTTCAGGCTGCTGCAGAGCTTAGTCTATTTATTTTATTTTGCTGAACTTCTGTGCATCTGCATCCAGGACAGCGACAAGAGAAATGCCTGGACAAAACGCATGTAGCGCTCATAAACACGACTGGCCTTAAGACACCAAAAAAGCGGTCGCGGAAAAGTTATTCTGTACCTTCAAGCCTATTAAAGCCAAAGACTGAGATGTTATCTATGCTCAACGCAGATCAGATTGGCAAAGGCCCTCAGCAACCTGCTTCATACAAAAGCTCAGTGACCATTTAAATGCACCCAGGGGACTCAGACTTCGAAGAATTTCAAGTATTACAGTGGATTTCTAACAGTTCCACGACACGCTTTGCTGACTGCTTCATTTGCTCCTTACTAACTACCTTTAAAGAACAATTTCAGATGTTGATGCCCTCTAAAGTCCTGGAACAAGAAGGTACCAGGAGGGCATCCCCAGGAAGAAAAGAAGAATCATGTAGGTCAAACGCCGATTCCAAACAGTTCCAACCGACTTCTAACTTATTTCCCCAGGAACTGTCTATATGCAAAATTTTTGTGGCGCTGCCGGCGCTGGCTAATTATGAGGGATCAGCGCTTGCAAAAGAAACCACCCAGGTCGTCGAGTGGAAAATGTTATGACAGGATGTTCTCATTAGGTTCTGGGATGTGCTGAAACTTGTGCGCGCTGATTTATTAGGTCTTCCAAGAAAAAAAAGAAAAAGAAAGCCCCTATGAAGTTAAGCATTCTCCCTTATCTTTTCTTGAAGAAATTACGTGAAATTGTCTTTTACTCCAGGAGCACCAGAAGAACTTTCTAACAGTACCACAAGAGTCTTTGGGGCTTGAGAAGAACCCGACCTTTACCGAAGCGTCGCTGCCCCAGATCCCCCCTGCCCACACGGAACGCCAGCCCTGGGACCATCTCGACTCCGAGCTTCGGTTCCTGAACACTGTTATTGTCTTTGGCGGAATGCGTATGGCAATTTGTTGAGACTCTTTGCTTAACTGTTGCCAAAACTTCTGCTTGTTTGTTTTTTGGGGGCTGAGTGAAAGGAAGAGTTTGTCTCTGAAACAACCCTAACTGAAAGAGTCGGCCATAAAAATACGTGGTTTCACTACACGTTAAGGGCTCGATCTGTTAAGTGCTTCCAGAAGCCAGCAGGCACCCTACAGGGTGTCTCTCCAGGATAGTTCACAATAAATAAATGTTATCTATGAACTTTTGATAACGCAAAGCAAGCCAGTTCTTCTGCAGAAGCATTACGCAGAGGAGAGAATTAGATTCCCCATTTCCCTCAACAGTCACTTGAGCACTAACATAAACCGCACCAAAAAAAACCCCGGAACAAACCACCAGTCGTTCCTCCTCTTCTCTGAAGAACTACCAACTACCACAAATTTGTTGGCAAAAGACCGAAAGGCGTAGCAGAAACCCAAGCTGGCAGAAGACGACCTGGGTGCGATGGCCACCAAAATGGAAGAAGGACCTCCCAGCCTTCGGCCGGACCGCCAGCATCTGCAAGGCAACGCTGACTCTGCTCCCATGAAATATTCTCTGCAATAAAACCAGTAGCGACGAGGTTCAGGCTTTCACAGTAGCTTCAACGCACAGAGGAATTAAGAAAAGAGAGAGCAAAAAATTCTTGTGACTTGGTACGCGGTCTGGATATCTTTCACCCTCCTGAGATGATTAAGCGAATTACAGCTTAGAGCATTAGCTCTGTTTATATTCTCCCCAGCGCGGCCCGCCGAGTGACAGTGACTGGTAGGATTACAAACAAACAGGGATTAAAGGAAGGTCTGAACGCCTGGGTTGCAGCATTATTCATTAAATGCATGAACTCAACGGGCCACAAACACAAACATTATCTTACTTTGTTGCTAGACTTAAAAGCGAAAAGAAAATATTTGGAAGTTCTGACTGGCTGCTTTGCTCCTCTGGTACCTTAGCAATTCCAGCGGCAGAATATTTCTGGGAAGGACGGCAGATTTCCCGCGCTATGGTCCTCGTTGGCTCTGCGGAGCCAGCTTTGCTCCGACGCAACGGGAAGGGCTCTTCCCCTCCACGCACCATCAGCCAAGACAGCCCTCGGCACTCGCTCACTCACACGGCGGATCCACGCCAGCAGCACGCTTAGGAAGCCACGTAGAACCACGAGAAGCATAATTCGGTATATGTTTGAGTATGTTTAGAGCCAACTCGGGATAAACTTTTCCAATGGAAATGGCTAGAATTTTACCCATAATTTTCTTGTCGTCGCTTCCCTACCTGGCAGGAGGTGTTCCTAGGATGGTAGGTTATCCTTACCTGGCAGCAAACACAGGCTAAACACAGCCAGGACTTAAACGCGATTAAGGAAGCTATAATTAAATACGGCTGAAGCTGGGCCAACTATTAACTGTTCTTTTTCCATCCCATCCCACACAAAAAGCAAGAGGAACTTCAGCCAGTTCCTGCGTTCTCGCTGCTCCAGCGGACACACAGGACAGCTAACTCCCCCTGCAAGCGTTCTGCGCTCAGACGACTCACGGTGAAAGCACTTTTAGATTTGCCCAGCTCTTAGAAGAAAGTGAGAAACGCTGCTGGATGTGCAAGTATTGCTGTGAGGTTCTAACACGTACGATCACACAAAGGTAAGAAGCACCTAGAAAACATACTTGGGCGAGAGATGCTATTTCCAGTATCCACTTATCAGAAATAACTGGATATCAAAGTTACGGACTAACTCTGTAGCCTTTGACTTCCAGTGCGAGTCTGGTTAATGTCAGGCGAGCGGGAGGCACGCATCTGAGGCACGCCAACTTCAAAAGACAGGAGTTGTTTTTAGAAAAGAACGAAGCCCACGTCACGTGCCAGATCTACACCAACGAATGCCTGTGAGATCATTTCTCTAAAGACCTCCCTTCCATAGTCCTGATGTGATATAAACTGGTTGGGTATTTACGCACGCTGGAAACTCCTTCCGTACGTTTTATAGCTTTAAGTAAAACCAGCTGTCACGGCTCTGCTGTAAGGAACAGGACTCCAAGACTCACCCAAGGCGCTTGGCAGGTGCTCAGAGGGACTCGGGGAATGTGCCACAGGTGCGGTGAGATCTAAAACACGAGGCATCTCAGATCCCTCAGGTTCAGTGGACGACGAGTAAGTCTCAGCATCCAACTGAGCTTGTTTTGAACATGCTGCCACTCTTTGCTCAAGGACAGCTGGCTTCTGCTTTGACAATCAGAAGCTTAAGAGCAGCGGAAGGGATGCTCTCCACATCCACTACTGTGGCAAAGAGGAGAAGTAACAGAATCATCATAGAATCATTATAGAATCATCACCGAATGGTTAGAGCTGGAAGGGATCTTAAAGCCCACCCAGTGCCACCCCCTGCCCTGGGCAGGGACGCCTCCCACCAGCCCAGGTTGCTCCAAGCCCCGTCCAACCTGGCCTTGAACCCCTCCAGGGATGGGGCAGCCGCAGCTTCTCTGGGCAACCTGGGCCAGGGTCCCACCACCCTCACAGCAAAGAATTCCTGCCTCACATCTCATCGACATCTCCCCTCTTTCTGTTCAAAACCCTTCCCCCTCGTCCTGTCACTACACTCCCTGAAAGAACAGAGAACAACAACTGCCAGCGTTCATTCCCGTCCAGCCCCACGGCCCGAGGAGCACCTCGCCTTGCCACCACTAATACCAGATCACGGCTCTGCATTAGCTTAACGCGGGCCTCAGGACTTGTCCGGCCCTGCCCTGGCTCATCTGCTCTTGACCTTATTTTTAGCTTGGTTTTAGCTGTAACGAGGCATTGCCCACGGCCAGGTGACTTCTGCCTGGCTTGTCCGGCCCTACCAGCCCAGTTAGCCAACGTCCTGACGATTAATGCGCACCCTGTTTCAGCTGTAGCTCCCCTTTCTGCAGGATTACTGTATGGAATTATGTTATACATAGAAAAAAAGCTAACAAAACTAAGGGATCATGGTATAACACGACCTGTGAGAAAGAAGAACAAGACATGGACTGCTTGAGGGCCTGTATCAATACAGATACAAGGCCAACAAGGAAAAGGCACAGAGCCTCACCTTTTTTTACCCATTCCTTTTTTACTTTACGCAACACTAAGTTCTCCAGTTAAACATCAGTGGATTGGCGTGACAGCTCACGTCATAATTGCAGACAAACAACACAGCTTCGTGTGCTACCCGTGCAGTCCAAACAAGTCCAGGACCAGACCCAGGCATTTTTACACAACGCTAAAATCAGTCACGAAGGGAGCCCTTTAAGCACAACTGTAATAAATATGAAAAAAAAGCCAAGAAGGAAAAAGGCCTCCTTTTGCAAAATCATCAGAGGGATCAACGTCTAAGAGTACGGAAAAAGCGTCTTTCGAGGCTCTGGTATTCAGTTTGCAGGTGAGAGAGAGTCAGTCAGCAACAGTTTCCAGACTGGTCCGCTGCGGAGACGCACACCTGGATACCTGGTCTGCTGGAACCGAACGCCTGTTTGGGCACGCGAGGGCTTTTTACAGCTCCGCGTGGCCAGCCCTTCACTTCCAAAGCTTCCAGCCAGCAAGAACGCATGACCTTCAAACTCAGACACTCTCCCAGGAACACCAAAGAGCTCTGCACTAACAACCCTAGAAGTACTCACGCCTTCACGTATCATTAAATCAAGCTGAAAATCACTTTTATTTTACAGAGAAGCACACATAAAGAGCCCTTGGATTCGTAATTTGAATAACGCATTATACAAGGACAGGGCATTTCAGAAAGGGGGAGACCTTTAAAGTCCATCACCTTTTGAAAACGTAGGTTGCATTCATAGTTTACTCGCTAAATTAGAACTTGTTGGAAGAAGAAATGCTGGATGGCTTGAGTCATCTGCATTTTTGGGCAGCCTCCCTGACATCCCTAAAGGCTGCAGAAGAGTTCCAGGGCCTAAACTCTTTAAACGGGTATTTTCAGTAGCAGACCACTAGTACGAATGTTCAATGCTTGAGAAAGTTGCTTTAATGGAGATGTAGCCCCCCCCAGTGCTCGTTAACTAAGTTGTTACAATAAGGTCTCAAAATGATTTCAGTCCTGGTTTGGATCCCTGGCATCTGAGCCGGCTTCTGCCAGATGTTCGCGAGGACAGGAGGAGTGAAGGGTCCCATGTGGGAGAGGAGGGGACAGGCAGGGTCCCATCTGGGAGAGGGGGGCTGGAGGGAACAGACAGGATCACCACGGGCAGGTCTCTGCAGCTCAGGCAATCACGAGATGGACACCAAATCCAGAACCATCCTGGGAAACACCATGTGTAGGCACCAGGGAGCAGAGAGCTCTTCCCAGCGAGCTTCAGATGGGACCAGGAGTCATAACCATCACATGCCCCACACCTCGACACCAGCTACGTTGACAGGACACATCCAGAAGCCAGCCTAGAAATTCCCACGTCGCTAGAAGCAGCAGCACACCCCCAGCCAGCTGACTTCTGGCCACCGCTAAGCTTTAAAGGAAGGATAAAAAACCCATAAATCACTCCAGTGCCAAAGCACGGGGCTGGGGGAGGTGGGCAGTAGAGGAACAGTCCCCACAAACTATTGGTAAAACCAGGAATAACTGCAGCAAAAAACATAGCTCAAAGAACGAGAAATCCAGTCACACTTTACAAGTCCCTGCATATATAAACACATTTAATACCAAAGAACTTGTATCAAAAGCTTGCATTTTCTACCTCCATAAATATCCCTAGGATAATTTTAACATTTAAAATTGATCACGTCACCTGCTTTCCCATTCTCCGACAGACGTGTGTGACAAATGACCCTCTTAAAACACATTTCTCATTAGAGGAGAAAGGTTCTGCTAACCTCCGTTCACCACCCGCCGTTCTTCTATAACGGAAAAGGTAAATTGGTTTCTAAGATATTCAACACCATCAGCAATTAGCTAATATCTTCCTTGCTGGTCATTCTTTTTTATAGACACCGTTGCATCCAGGTTTTCAGCTACCATCTCCCCCAGGGAGGAAAAGTGTTCCTCAGATCCATTCAAATGAGCATTTCTCAGTATTTCGCTTTGTTAGTTTTGTAAGGAATTTGTAAGGAATGCTACTGTCGAGGATTTACAGTTACTTAAGGCAGCTTACAATTTCCCTCCACCATCTGACAGATCAGGGGACACGAGAGACCTTTCTGGATGGACCGCAACCTCCTTGAAGCAGCGGCAGGTGGTTGTTCACTGATGCTACCTGTGTTAGTCAAAATGACATTGATTGGGTTTTACTTCGCCTCTGAAACGCTGAGCATCCTTGTTAGCTTTCTAAGCTAACTGGAGAACACATCACCCATGGAAAGACCAGGGGTGGCCATGTCAGGACTGACCACCGGTGCCCTCGAAGCAGATATTGGCGACGGAAGCTCTCAAGCCCTGGAGAACCATTTCCCACGGGGTAATAAAACCAGGAAACTGTATTTATAAGTAGATAAACTTCAGGTGGCACGTGAGAAGAGGAAAAGCAAAAAACAGCAAAAAAACCAGTTAGTTTCTTGATCATAAAAACTTAACAACATTCTTCTTGGAATAGACTTTCCTCGCCATTTTTCCATCTTCTGTTCTGTTGGACACCTAACTGCTACCCTGGTTGCTCATTTCCCTTGCACGAAGGGAGAGACGTGTGTCTATAGAGTTGCTTAGTTGTAGATGCTGCGACAGGAACTGGTTTCTGGACACGTGGATCCTGCAGCCGCCCCAGCAGAGGCGTAGCAGCAGCGTGGCACGGCCCTGCTCCTCCGCAGCCCCAGCCACCGCCGTTATCTTGGCTGAGCAGCTCCCCGTCTACTGTCAACAACAATTACGCTCTAACCATCGCTTCATCTGCCTTAAGCCTCTCGAAGGCTGCAAAGCCTACGACCCCGTCCAGACAGAGCGGCAAGACATCAAGGCAGGCCACGGCTCCGTTTGATAGGGGATTATTTGGAGCAGGGAGGCGTGCCGGGCTGAAAGCAGAGCCATAAATACCCCAACGCCCGGCCCCAGCTCGGGCTGATGAAAGGAGTGGGGCCTGGTGGCAACCGAGGAAGGATGGGAGGGTGCCAGAGCAGTGGACGAGGCTGCCCAGAGAGGTGGTGGAGTCTCCGTCTCTGGAGATATTCAAGACCCACCTGGACGTGTTCCTGTGCCACCTGCTCTGGGTGACCCTGCTCTGGCAGGGGGTTGGACGAGATGATCTCCAAAGGTGCCTTCCAACCCCGACCATGCCGTGATTTCTTTACGCCACCAACACGCAATTTCACGGTTCACTTAAAAACAAGTAGCTTGAAACTGGTGCTGAGGACCAGCTCCACAAATGCCATGGAATCCCTGTGGGTCTGACCCACGCGTGGGGAAACCGCTCACATCAGCTGAGGAGACGTCTCTGGCTTTCGTGCCCCCTGGGCCCCGGAGGAGCCGGAGGGACGGATCCCTCACGCAAAGCTTCAGGCTGAAGGGCTGCGCGTTGCTGACGCAGTCCCAGCCAAAACCTGCTGTCCAGCTGGAGAGGAGAGCTGTGAAAAGCCGAAGCTGACGCAGCTAAGCTTTTCCATTAATGTAATTACCAACAGCGAAAACACATCGTAAAAACCCAAGGAAAAAATGTCAGTTGTGAAGAGGTGGGGCACAGTAACCTGCTACTTCAAAAACGCTCACGAACAAGAACATTTTGATGGCAACACACTGGAAAACCCAAAAAGGTAGTTTAATTTTTTTTCTGTAAAAGGAAAAGAGACACGAACACACTTCTCCCTGACCTGCGCCGAGTTCTTGTGAACCTCCGAGGGTCCAAGGAGACACTGACACCCCAAACCGACGTCAATGACCAGTGAACGCCGGGATTTCGGGACTCTCCATCGCCTTTGCAGCCTTCCTCTGATGTGCTGCTAAGTGTAGAGATGGAGCTCTGAAACCTGGATGATCCGGCTGGAGGACACCTGGCCTGATGCAACGAAACTGCTGAAGACTGAGAGGAGAAATGAGATGTGGGGGGAAGAGATGAAGCTCTGTCAAAAGGCCAAAGCTAGAAGCTTTGCACATAAAGAAATCAAATTTATCAGAACTGAAATAACTTCTTTCTAGCTCTCATACGTTCACCCCTGTCCACAGCAGAGGTGTAACAGCAGGAATAGCTGGGCCTGTTTCTCTTCTAATGAACCTCTTCACAGGAATAAAAGGCAAAATTATTCTCCAGCATCTTCAGGTTCTCTTCCCACGTGGTTACAGCAGACGTGGGGTGGGTTTGTTGGGTCGTCACTGTGTCCAGGTCTCAGCTGGCAGTGACCTGGCTGCACAGACACGACACTTGTCCTCTTCCGTCCAGGAATGCCGATGGGTCTGCAGAGGAACAGCTTTGGTAGATGAGGTCATGGACGTAAGGTGTTGGCCGCAATAAATGAGCATCTCTGCATATTATTAAACACCAGATTTAGTTTCAGAGGAGATATTTAACGTTGGCGTTTTAACAAAACAGTACCTCGAGAAGTGAATATTGCACTAAGAATGAGGTAAGTTAAGTGATTCCCGTAAGGACAGCCTACAACAGCCAGCCAGCAGCTGCAGGAGCAATCACCCCCCAGATCATCAGGAAAAGTACCATGTTTGACCAGTCATTTGTCACTTTCACCACGGTTGAGATTTAGGACTTATTTTTTGTGTCAGTGAATTTAATGAAAAGGATTCGGCTTCATTTCTAAGCGAAACATCTCTTCAAAATGTTTACTCTTTTATGGAAAATAAGAAAGAGAAAACCATTCAGCTGAGCTCACTGCAGAAGATGTTCTCCTCAAGTATGCTAATGGGGCAAGAGCAGCACGAGCAAGCCCCACAGCTCAGCTAATGCCTTTTCGAGTTCACATTTAAAATGGACCGTGACCCCCGAGTGGCGTTACCGTAGTGGGGACAGGCAGACATTTCAAACCGTGCGTTCAAGCGCTTCGCTCAAGTCATCGCCCATCAGAAAGAGTCATCTTAAGAGCAATACACAGCGAAGCACTCGACTGGGGAGCTCTCCTCTCTGACAAAGTTGAAGTGTTGGGGCATTACGGCTATCGATAAAAAGCGCTAATTTCACTAAGTCATTAATTCATTAAAAAGACAAGAGAAAGACGTAACATCCATTTGGTAGAAGCTATAAAATGATGACACGGGAAGTGCATTAAAGGGTTTCATTAAACACCAGTCTTGTCCCATCTTTGTCGCTTCTCCCATGCTTTTCCATTAATTCTATAAATAATTTTGAGAAGGCGTTTGGTGTAGACTTTGCTGGGAAACTGCAGGCCACCACTGAGCTCTTCCAGCCTGGGGAGTGAACTTCATCTCTCGAATCTCGACCGAGGTGTTGCCGCCGCTCTACCCAGCGCCACCCCAGCCCAGAGAGCGTTTTTCCAGAGGAGGTTTCAGGACACGGCCCTTGTTTCGTGCCTCCAAGCGTGTTTTCCTCACACGGCCACCAGCGCAGGCCAAAGCCAAGGCGGCGAACACAACAGGCAGACTCAGCTGCTAGATGGCTTAGGCAGAGATAAACGTTTAAAGGAGACAGAAGAATGGAATTCACAGTATTCAGTCACATAACAGGAATAACTGAGTGTGTAAAACCGGAAAGAAATGTGGGAAGATATTTATGCGGTCCGTATTACCAAAACCAGGAGAACTTCAAGCGCCCTTCCAATGATGCCATGAGTCACAAATTACGCGGGTGTTCGACAACGGCTCGTTTCCTTCCAATGTCTTACTACCCAGTTACTCATTAATGTAGCTGAAAGTGTAATTCTCCTTAACTGCTCGGTTGTCACTAAAGGGATTCCAACCTTCTGACGTCACAAAGCCCAACAGCTGGTTTTTGGATGAGCCCGTGCACCTGCAGCGACACCGACCCAAGTCCCAGGGTGCTGGTCATCTTCTCTCTCCTTAATTGCAGGGTGAGGAATTATGCAGGATGGTCCAGCATGCGTGGATGGGGGCTGCTGAAGGACGCAGAGCCGTTAGCCCTGCGCCGGTACCCCAACTGATGGCAACCCAGGACGAGCTGGGCAAAGTTCTACCAGCAGCTGAAAAATGGTTCCCCGGATCGTTAGTCTGGAGCGTGGCAAGTTCTTTTTGAAGTTCCCCAGCAAACTCTGACCTGGGCAAAGATGTACAGCTGTGGGTCTCATCTTTGCAACTTCAACGGAGACTCTTGCAGTGTTTGGGTACATGCAGCGGGCAGGGATTATCTACGATACCGAGCTTCAACATCCAAACCATCAACATCCCATCCTCCAGTAAACACGGCACTTCGTTACCCCACTGCAAGAAGGAAACTAGACATACCCAAAGTTATCTTTCCTAAAGAGCACCAGCTGATGTGAGGTACACACACATACACACACCATGCTTAGATAGATATAGATTATAATGTTTAGGTATTATGCTGTGTACAACTGAAGTGTTGATGGCTGCTTCATGTGGCCATCAACCCTACCTCAAGCTGAAATACGTCATCTTTTAACTAACTTGTACACAAGAACTGGCTGGAATGATGAAGATGGGATAACTTCATTGGAAAAAAATACCTCAAGCGGGCGATTATAAATACATTCCAGGCGGCACTTCTGGGTTGACAAATTCTGATTCTTCATTCTAAAATCATATTCAATGGCGCACACGCGCACCGCTCCAGATTTTGTGAAATCACAGCAAGTCACTCAAAGCCTCCCCTGTCTCCTCGCCATGCGTTTTCTGTAAGAGAGCGCGTTAGAAGTGGAAGGGCTAGAAGTGGGAGGGAGCAGTCCTGAACTGAAAGCCACTTCCAAATCTCACAATTCCCTTAGGAAGCAGAGCCGCTCCTCCCCGCCGCCCTGGCTATAATTACACAGAATATGACCCAAGTGTGATATAGAAGCCGTACAGTTTGACATTACACACATACTGACGTCACAGTATTTTCAGTGAAAAAAGCCCAGCAAATACACAGCTTACGAGTCTTAATTTTGCCTGTCGTACCACAGAACCGGTGCACAAACAGGCGAGAATCCCACATTAGCTTTCTTGTTTCCCTTCAGGGAGGAGAGGGGAAAAAAAGTCTTCTGCACGGCCTCAAACACCGTGCCCTCAGTAACTGCCACAGAAGTTATTTCATTGCGGATCCATTGCCCTTGGACGCTTTCCTTCTTTCATATAGACTCTTATACAAAGAAGCACTTTTTTTTTTTCCCTTTCCAGCTCACCAAATTCCTATTAGCGAGCCAACCTCGCCTGCACCTCGCGCAGACACGTTATGAATATAACTCACAGTGTTTCCACACAGGATATTTTCATCATTCCCCTTCTCCTTCCCCCCCCCATCCCCAATCCCGTCCAAAATAGCAGAGAGCCATAAATTCTCCCACTCCGACCTCCATCTCTTTCTGGCCTGGAAGACGGTGCCGTTTACGTTTGCTTGAAAAAGCGGTAACTAAGGAGAGAAGAGGTTTTTTTTCCGGGAGGTTCGTTTCTGCTCCGTCTGCGCTCTCTGCCCTCGGGGGCGAAGTCTGCTGGAGACACCTTCTGCAGGAGATGAAGGCACACGCCGTTCCCTTCTTTATCCCCAAACCCGACCTTCTTTCTCCCTTCTCACACTCCCAGTTTGATCTCAAGGACGGCTCAGACACAACTGCAAATCTCCAACTCATATAACCCAATTAACCTCAGTACGACATTTGACCGCCATCCATAGAACCTCATCATCACGTGTGAATACCCAAAAGGCCATTTATTTGCGGAACGGCGTTTCAAGCAGCGTTTTGTGGCCCCTATGCCTCTTCAACAGCAAGCTCCCTCTACGAAGCTGCTCCTGGAAGCCAAGGAATTTCCCAGTCGGGGAGAGCTGCCAATTTTCCCCATTTGGCGAGCTTAGTTGTTTGGCGAGTTCTTGTGCCTCTCCCCGTTTCCTGCACGGGATGCTTTAACGAGCCCTCCAGTCTGGGGGAAAGCTAGCAGAGACGGCGAAAAAATAATAATAATAATAATAATTAAAAAAAAAAAAAAGAATAACCTGAGATGGGAGAAGATTTAGGAAGATTTTTCTGTGGAATATCCAATGGGTGTGACTATAAATATGACAAAAAGAGGCAGTCCTCCTCAAAAGGCAGGTTGAAATGCTAGCGGGTGGCATTTAAATCTGGGGCACTGAGGAAGGGGGAGAAAGGTGGCCAGAATGTGACAAGAAGTGTTTTAAAGTGCACATAAGTGACCTCTGGAGCCCAGTGTACGGCAGGTTTCATTTTCTCAGCCAGGCTGGTAACAGTCCCGTACCGAATGAGGATGGTTACGATGTCCAAGTAATACCAAGTTCAAACTCCTGAGGATTTTCTCAGACGTTGAAAAACTGAAGGTTCAGATGAGCATTTTCTGCTCAAATTTGCTGCCGAGTTTCCGGTCTGCCCTTTCACAGTTTTAGACACACAAATTAACCTCTTAAGCTAATGTTAACCAGTAAACTCAATGACTTTTGAACAAAATTACAAAGAAAAGAATGCTTAGTTACATACTATTTGTGTTGCAGGCGCATAGCGGTACCGTACGAATGTCGGCAAAGAGAGTGCAAAGCACCCAAAGAAATAAGGTACGGTTTGTGGAGAGCTGGAGCAGGTGTTAGAAGAAACCCCAAGGTGCGTAGAGGGTAATTTCCTCTCGCACAGCCACGTATCCTGGCAGTTCGTGCGACAGAGCTGCCGGTGCCCTGCCAGTCCTCGGGGTAACTCAGCCCAGAGTCAACTCCATCCCATGAAACAAGGAAGAAAAGCCTTTTAATTTGAGCAGAGGTACATTATCCTCTGGGAAATTTTCTGAGAAGGTTAACCCGATTTCGATCCTCAATTACGTTCTAAATACTAGTGATGAATGGCAAAGTTTTTCTATTTCCAGACTGGTGCACGTCAACACAGAGACAAGCAATGGACTCCCAAACCACGCAAAATAAAGGCAGGTGATATCTGGAAAGAGGAGTACTGCGAGATCTAGACGTGAACTGAGATTCTAAGTTACAGGACGGCAATTTTTTTTTTCCTGACTTAAAAGTTACTTTAAAAAGTGGGAGTACTTGATCTTGAAAAATACCTACCTCGAATGAGTAAGGCAGGCAACGAACCGAAGAGGCCCATACAGTATTTCTGCTCTTTGTTTTCCAAAGACTTAGCATAATTTCAGTACTGTCATCCAAAAAATGCAGACTTGAGCTTGGATCCAATTACTACCGAAGACAAAGGCTAAGCTTTTCCCTGCTCTGCGGTCAAATCTGACAGTGTGGTGGCACTGGCCAGATCCCCAAAGGAGGACGGCCCCGTGAGTAATGCCAGAGCAACACCCAAAGGCAGGGGAGAAAAGCTCTTTAAAATGATGAGGCACAAGAAGCGACCAACACAGCAGAGGCGCAGAAGTGGCACGACAGCAAATAACATCCATTTTAAAAAACCGCAGCAAAGCGTTAGTCCCCGATAATAAGCCTCTCTCTCTCTTGCCACACGGAATTTCAGCCATTTTTCAAAATTCCACTGGCATCAATATAAAGGAAAAGCTCCAACTATAAACTATCCCTGAAAGCTGCTGAACTCGGGTTCCTGCTTTTTTTTCCATGAATGCACTGTAAGTCAGCATTCCAAGACCAACAAACGTCTCCAAACCCAAGCTATTTCCAAACAGTACATGTACTGCGATATTGTCCAAGATAACGGCAAAAATATGCACGAAGCCGTTTCTCCTCTAACACCACACAAAAAGAAGGAGTGGGGGGGCACCAACAAAACACGCTGGTCTACGCAAACGAGGTCTCGGGTTCAAACAAGTAAGACAACAAAAAGCTTCACTAAAACAACTAGGGCAAAAAGATCATTCTATTTCTGAGCTGAAAAACAAGAAACGGCCAAGTCAGCTCTCAGTTATGCCAGATGAAACATAGCCAGAGGATCTGCTTGGGACGCGGGGAGTTTAGATTTGGTTTTAAGCTCTGCCATTGACTTTGGATGAGTCTCTTCCTAACCTTGGGTATCAGCTTACCCACTTCAAGCTGGGGTAATCGTTTGCAGTGTCTTTGAAAATCCCACTCAAGCTGTAAATACTGTCATCATCCCAAATAAACCTTCACGGAAGGCGCTGAGCGCAGCTTATTACGTCCCAAGCAAGTACAACCCAAGCAAGTACAAGGTTTCAGGGAGGCTCTTGTTGTCCAACTCTACTCTTCCAAGGACGAATGGAAAAGGGAGTTTCCTCTAATTAAGAAAGGAGACACCGAGCACAGAGCAGGGAAGACTTACTATGAGGAAAATGACTGAAGCCTTTGACTTCCTAAGGAAGTCCCTGCCCAGCAAAGCAGCTGGCTTTCCCTCCGGGAACCAGCTTTCCCTGCTTTGGAAAGGCAGACGCTGCCTCAGTTTCCCTGGCATTAGAGCCAGGACCCTGCCTTTTACCTTCGCAGCAGTTTTAAACAGGTCAGAAACTGTTTGCTTACCTTCTGTAGAAAAAGGTGAGGAAGGCACATGCCCACCTCCTGAGGAAGAGGCAAACCCTTTGGGCTCAAGGATGATGCGCCAAAATGCCAGAGCTGGAAGGTGGTTTTCGTGTTTTCCTCACTCAGCAAAATCTCACTCCTCCTGCTCTCTCTCGTTTCACCTGGACACGAGCAAGCACCAGACACGCAAACGTACCGGCCTCTCCGTTCTCACTGCTGATCCCCTGCTGCAAGCCAACGCCATCAGCGGTGACCAGGGTGGGATGCTCCGGCACATTTGTTAAAATGCCAACACAAGAAACGTGAGGTTCCAAAGGTCCCCGTTATTTATGGCAAATGAGTAAAATCTCATACTCTTCTGCCCAATGGTGTGATTGCGCTGATGGACACCTGCGTGCCTGGGGACAAGCACTTCTTCTCTACAGGCCACTCTGTGCGTCAAGGGGGACCTTCAGGGCTTCGGGCCAGTAGAACACGAGAGGAGCAACCTCTGGGACGTGACACTGGCCACAGAAACCCACGATGCCCACAAGGCGTGGGATGAACACAGGGGGTTAGAAAAGCTCTACTGGCGATGTTTACCAGCCAGTAATACTAATAGCTTTTAGTATTTCTTACAGTCTACCAAGTAATTTGAAATGCTTGTGTTTAAAGAGCTAGAAAAATTTCATTTCCATGCCACATAAATGTGCTTTCCGAGTCATTCCACGCTGTTTCTAACGTCAGAGCACGGCCTGTTCAGATTGTGATATGGACGAAACGGTTGAAAGTGGATAAAATGGGAAAAATATAATTGCATGCTACCTGACAGAGCATCTGAAGAAGAAACAAAATAACCCACAAGAATTTAAACACCATGGTTTTGTAAACATGACGTAAACATCATGGTCTTGCTGCGCTTCATTTTCAGTATTACTTGTCCTAAGTTAAAGGTAGACCCAGTGAGTGTTTTTGAGACTGAACTTGGACCATGAAGCAGGATCCCGGTGAATAAAGATTTGCTGACAACACTGCTGTCACCAAAGGTGGTGTATGACACCACAGTAAACACAGGGTTAAGTCGAAGCACTCTATGGTCAAACGGAAACAGATTTCCATTTTGGAATTCTCACCCATGAGCCTTCAGAGCAAACTTAACTTTGAACGTAACTGCTCATTGATCTTGCCTCTTTGGGGAAAATCCCAACCCAAACACTGTCACTACATCCAACAAATTCAGGATTAACCTTCAAGCAATGAACTCATTCTACGGATCAATAGGTCGTTTCTCTTCGCATGGTTAATAAAGGAAGGAAGCAGTATTAAAATGAGGCAAAAGCTAGCATAAAGCAGCAGAGATTTGAAAACTTCATCCGAACAGCAAGGAACGCCTGGGTGAGCCTTCTCCATGGGAGTCCATCTCCAGCCTTGGGACGCCTTCATGTCTCCATGACCGTAACATAAAAAGAGCTTTAAAGAACGAAGGAGAAGGCGGTACGTGACTGCGTTAAGTGGTGCCGAGCACAGCACTGTCCTCGAAGGAATGCCACTGGCAACTGGACTTTGTACACGCTCACGGTGACAACACAGCGTCCCAGTCCGGAAGAATGGTTTTTACTGGTTGGTAGAGCACACTGCCCAGTGCAGGGCTCATCAGGGCAATACACTCGAGCGTATCGTTCATTTGTTCCTCCAGCCAGTGACATCAAGGTTATTGTGGCATGCATTGAGCAAATACCAAATGAAATGGAAATAAACGGTCTTTTTTTGGCACAGCTGAAACGAGACGAGCAGCTGCTTGGGGAAAAAACCTACCAATAAACTTTCTGTTACACCCATTTTATCTCCAAAGCGGCTAATTCTCCCAGTTAATAGCTCACCACTTGTGCTATATTTAAGCCCATAGTTGACTTGAGGTTCTCTACTCGCTTGACACTACATAGCTGCTGCCTACATTCTCTATCAAAGCTTCTCATGTTTTAAAGCAAATGAGTGAGTTGGTATTTTTAAGCCCAATCCTTCTTTCCCTGCTTTTAATAAAACTGCTCACACATTGATATGAAAAGGACAAACCAGGTCGCCGTCCCCATGGTGGACTTGCTCTTCAGATGCTCAACACGGCCGTGGAGGCCATTGCGCTCGGTGGGCTGCCGGGCTTCCCACGTCCACGCCAACTATATGTTAACGAAGAAATTCCCTAAAGAAGCAGGAAGTTTGAAAGCACCGCTCGTGCCATTATAACACTTGCAGTGTGGATCCTGCTCCTCAATAAGAAGAACGAGTCTATTTTAAAACACGCTGAATACCGCCTGAGAGGTCTGGGGATTCTGAATGAGAACATGCCGAGTGCTGAGAGTTCACAGACAAACCACGTTACTCGCTCCCAAATTTGAGTTCAGTCATTATGATTCAAAGGAAGATTTTACCATAACATAAGTATCTTTTGATACGTAACCTGAAATGGTTGCCTCCCTTGGCTTCTAAGGGCAGTCCCATCGAAAGGCGTGGGTTTCCATTTGCCTGGTGCAGGTCTGCCTTCCACCAGTGAGTCTCGGAAAGAAATACGCTCTCTCAACTCAGCTCTGCTCACCCCAGAGGTAGTAATGGTTTGTTCATCCTTCCAGGTGAGAACAATCATGCTTTTTCTTCCCAAGCTACTACAAAATGTGAGCCAGGTGGTGTGTGCCAGCCACTCTTCTAAAGAACCACAGGAACCTACGCTGGAAGCTGTGCTACTCGAGATAGCCACCAGCTATCTGGAAAAGGTAATGGTTATTAAAGCAGTGACACCCACTTGTACACGGACTGCGAAATCCTCAGTTATGAGAGATACTGGCAGCTGAAAACCCACACACGGGAGAAAGCACCGCAAAACGTAGACATAGGCAGCGCCACTAACGATGGTCCCTCAGAACAGGGATCCTACGTTCAATGCAGAGAGTCGTCTACAAACAACGGTGTTCAACTGATAAGCCAAAAAGGCACCACTTTAATGAATTCCACCGCACAACCCCCCGGCACCACTTTAATGAATTCCACCGCACAACCCCCCGGCACGTCTGCCCGCCCGGGCACTGCACGCACCGGGACAGGGATGGGGGCTGTGGGGAAGGGTGCAGCAACGGCCACAAACACGGAGCTGCTTACAGACTGTGAGTGGTGGATGGAATATTTCCCTCTGGACTGGAAAAGGGACAACGAGGAGGGATAAGCAAGATTGACATAAAACCCGAAAAACCGAAGAGAAGCTGAAGAACGTTCTCCTAAGATGGGAGATGGGGTGGACTGAACAAAGTGAAGCCCAGCACGGCTGGAGGCTGTGTTGGAGGCGGGAGGGCTGTGTCGGAGCACCGTTCCCGTCCACCTTCCCCGTGTCAGCTCCCAGGCAGCACCTGAGACGGGCTACGGAACCAAACAGCTTCGTACGGACCATTTTGTGTCCCTGTAACCGGGTGGTTCGGTGCTCGCAGCCTGACCACAGCTAAAGCCGAGCTTCATCAACTAACGTCCTCTAGCTGTAGCCGCCACAATTCAGCAGCTCTCCCACGTTAAGCAAGGCCAGACAGACTACGGACTTTTTTTTTTTTGTACAAATGCAGATTTCTTTAGGCTTTAAAAACAGAGAAAGGGCAGCTTGAGACAGAGGACTCTGGGTTTACCAGGAGCCTGACATCTGACGAACAGCTGGGAATCGACCTGCGTGGCAAAGGTTCAAGAACACGAGCGCTTAGGCTTTTAAATCCTATAGATACAGACAACCAACAACCCGAAGGAGAGACTGCTGGTTTTTCTCCATCACTTCCCCCCCACAAACGCCCCAAGTTTATTCCTTACACAGGAACAAACATTAAGGCACCCTAAGCATGTGGTATTAAAAAGGCCGGTCAAAAAGCAAATATTTGGGTTTTAGTGCCTATGAGGTGAATTTCTTTCACTACCAGCGACTGTAGATCCTTCTGGAGACGGAAAGAGAACGCATCTGCCCACTGCAGCGCTAGGAAGAAGCTCCTAATAACGACGCAGATGGTTCCACATCGCAAGTGGATGGGATGCCCAGATGTCTTTCATTGCCCGATTTTTTTTCCAAGCGGCCCGACCAACTTCAGATGTAAAAAAATAAATATGACTGACGAGCCTGTCTCGCCAGCAAAAATAAAAAGCATGTTTGACAAAAAAAAAGCAAACGAAGCAGATCCGCAGAGGTCAGAACTTCGTCGGCCTTTGTCCCATTAAGTTAAGGTATAATCAGCCCCCAAAATGTCGCGTGGCATTACGTGAACTGAACTGCCGGTCACTCAGAGACCAGATTCTTTTAATTGATTTATCTCACCTTGCGTTCCCTATTAAAGAGCAGCCGTTAACTAAAGGAAGAGTTCTTTTTTCTTCCAGCAGTAAATGTTCTGGGCATCGGGAACTTGGAACCTTTGAAGCGCTGGAAGTAATGAAAATATTGTGTTACTTATTCTTGGAAGGGAAAACTCTGCAAACTGATTAAGAAAAAGGACTCGAAATAAATCAACAGTCAACCCCGTGAAAGCAAACTGAGAAATGCCATTAAAATACCAAAGCGCAGACTCACAACGCCTCTGTTTGCAAATTCACTTGCGATTAGCGATAAAAACCCCGCTCAGTTGGCGGGGGAAGAACCTGAGCAGAACCCAGCCGTGTGGCAGCGCAGTTTCAGGGACCGCGAAGGACAAACTATTTACAAGAGTTATCAGAAGGGATTACGCGGCTCCTGGACGCTCAATCAGTGTCGGTTCAAAACGAGCATTTAAAAACCACAAGGTAATGCATCATGCTGTGAACCGGATTTCCGTCGCTATCGCAGATCTGAAAAAGAAATCCAGGGCTTTCGCAGAAAATCAACAGAATGGACGATGCTATTAGTTACATAATCTGCGATGATACTAATTATATTTTATTCATAAGCTGCAGAGCATAATGAGTAACCCTTTCGTTGTAAGATTTTTCGGGGATTTACGAAACAGCTTTTGCCACAGATCGAATTAAAGCGACAGACGTTAAGTCAAATTACTCTTATTTTAGAAGTACCGGCTGAATTTTCCGGTGATACGGCAAACTGAGCTTTGGTGAATCATAAAGGAAGCCTAAACCGGGTAAACTATCAAGAGAAAACAAGACGCGAGAATGAAACAGCGCTCGGAAAATGGACGAGCAAACCCTATCTGACAGCTGGGATTTGGAGGGGCCGAGGAACGACACCGCTTCCATGTGAAAGGGGTCGCGTGTGTAAATTGAGCCACGGAGACTTTTTTTCCAATGTGGAGAAAATCAAAGGGAATGACATCTGACTCCCGAAAGCGAGAGACGCTCATTTGTAGCTGGACGCAGTTGGGAAGTCCAAGACCTAAGCGGAAAAGAAATCAGAGACGACAGAAAGGCTGAACGCATTCTCTATTAGAAGAAAGGTAACGCAGATGTGATCCCAGAGAGGTATCTACGTTGTGTTTCCACCTGTTGTGAAAATCATACGTTCTCACTAAAACGAAATTGTTAACTTCACAACTTTTTTCGACAATCCAAAAATCTCTCCCTGCTGGACAAAACCACTTCTCAACAACTCACGTTTCAAACACATTTAAATACAGTTGCGACTATGTCATTCATTCAAGCTTCTTCTGTGAAGTGGCTTCTCTGGGACGGCTCTTTGCCTTTTTCCTGACAAGCTTCCCATTTTTCCTGAACGCGTTTTTCAACATACAGGTGACACTAATTCGGACCACTGCATTTAATTCGGTAAGACAATTTCATTACCACGGGACTGGGGCAAGCTGTAGCCCTTTTTAGCTGAGCCGCTCCACGATTCCCAGTCCACCAGCCACGGGCAGAACATCTCCTGCTGTCTGTTAGCACAAAAGCAGGAAACAACCCCGAAGGGGCTTATTCAGGAAAAAAACTCCGATTCTGCTCTGCTCCTGCAGCAAACAGCAGGTTATTTAAAGGGTGGGAGCCCATCCGTGTTTACAATAGCCGTCCGGTTCCCAAGTGAAACAGTGGGAGCAGAGCATCGCTGCCCATCGCCGCGAGGAACGGCAGGACCAAGGAGGGGTCCACAGACCTGATTTAGGAGCCTGAGCATCACCTCTCCATCAGACAACCCGGCTTTGCCGTGCAGCGTGCTTTCTGTAAAGCTTCTTCTACAGGAAAGGGGGGTGGGAAGAGCATGTAAAGATATATAAAAGGTCTGATTTAGATCAAGACATTTTTTAAGATCTTTTTGGCAACGCTGTCTGTCCCAGCATAGCCCTGAGACAACGGAGCGTCAGAGAAGCACAACCCAATCATTACACCTCCTGCCGCTCTCGGATGAGGGCCGATACTGAGCTGGACCAGCAGGACGTCATCCGTCCCTCGGTCCGGCCCCGAGTCCGCTCTATATTTACTCCCTGTCCTCCGTGGAGGATGCGCACGCAGGAATCCAACTCTCTCCAGGTGCCCAGGTCCGCCGTTAGGTAGCCCATGCAGAAATATGGCAGGAGGAGGAAAATCTTACCATTTCTTGCCACCAGATGGACAGAGTCGCATGCCATTAACAGAAGAAAGGAGAGCTTTTACCTACAGATGTAAGCTGTGAGCCCAGCACAAGCAATTACTTGAGTATGAGAAAGGCCGGCTGAGCCCCACACAGTCATTTTTCCCTGGCTTAAGGGAACGCAAGGACATAAAACTGCACATCAACTCTACCTTCGTAAGTCTTACGAGTCATTTAGCTACTCCATCCTGGTCTGGGACGTACCGGCTCTCTAGCACTCATCTCACACAATGACTTCTTGTTATCTGGATGGAGCGTTAAGACTCCGAAGGAGACACCAGAAGCACCCGGAGCCATTCCCCGTGTCCTCCAAACACGTCCTCAGACTTTTCCAGGGAATGCCTAAAAAGAAGGCCCTGCCAGTCACACTGCAAGGGAAGACACGCAAACGAAAAGCTTTCCTTGGCTCCTGCTGAAGGTACAAGCCAGCAAAGCTCTTCATCGCTCCCAGGGTTTTCTTCCCAAACCAGACGGTATTTGACGGAGCCTAACCCAGATTTCCCGCAGGTCGGCCTCTCCCGTCACCGCCGCAGGAGCCAGCTGCCCTTAGATAGCAATTTGCTCTTTTCCAACTCAAACTGCAGACTCAGGCTCACGTGTCTTTTAATAACCTCCAGAATCCTAACTATCTTGACGATCTTGTGTTATTAGAATACTCAAAAGGATTATTAGGCAAGGCATTCTGGCAAAAAAAACCCCCGCTGTTTTCATAGCAAACAACAGCTGGGTCATGCTGTTACTCTGCGGTGTTGTACTATTGCATTTTGGAAAGATTTACGGACTCCTGTAACCCAGAAATGGATCTCAAGAAACTCGGTCCATTGGGAGCAAAACTGACTGTGAGGATGATGTTCTCACGTTCGTCATTTCCGTCCGCGTTCCTATCAGCTTCAGTTGCCCAATACCCTGTCACCCCACGTAGAACAACCAAGGCAACTTTTCCTCCTTCTCTACCATAAACCGGGGTTGACTCCGCCGCACCCAGAAATTTTCAAAGATCTAAACTGAATTAAGTTGACCCGTCCCTCCTCGGTTTGCATTCTTACCTATTTCTGCATTTCTAAAACCTTTCTCAAAACATACCAAGCGACAAACTCATTAAACCCAGGTGTCTCACAGTGGGGACAACCGCCAAACCTGCATAAAATTCAGGGGAAGAAAATCCAGCCACAGTCATCTGGTACGAAAATTACCATTTCACATTATGACACAAACTGCTACATTTTAATGCGTTTTCCCATCAAAGACACAGGTTAAAAAAAGTCAACTGTAGAACGCAGACTGATCAAAAAAGGATCTTTTCTTTGGGTGAAAGAGTCTCTCGGTGCTTTCACAGTACGACATTTCAGTACTAAATCTGTACGATGCGCATGTAAAACACACAAACAAGCATCAGCCCCCGCAAGCTGTGGGAGGATTCATTTCCTCCTGTTCCTGACCTCGAATTCACATCAATTCATCTTGATAAGGCAGCTCTTCTGCTTCCAATTAGTGTTTTTTCTCCAGGAGGGGCTGTCCTGGCAGGTCCTCCGTGGGGGCCAGGGAAGGGCAGAGGCTGGCCGGAGCTTGCAGAAGGCATCATAGGATGGTTTGGGTGGGAAGGGACCTTAAAGATCATCCACTTCCAAGTCCCCTGCCCTGGGCAGGGACACCTCCCACCAGCCCGGGTTGCTCCAAGCCCCGTCCAACCTGGTCTTGAACCCCTCCAGGGATGGGGCAGCCACAGCTTCTCTGGGCGACCTGGGCCAGGGTCCCATCACCCTCACAGCAAAGAATTTCTTCCTCAGATCTCATCTAAATCTCCCTCTTCCAGTCTGAAGCCATTACCCCTCGTCCTATCGCTACATGCCCTTGTGAAAAGGCCCTCTCCAGCTTTCTTACAGACCCCCTTCAAGCACTGGAAAGGTCTATGAACCTCGGGTCCCACCACCCCGCTCCCTCTGCTCTCACTGCTGCCCACCTGGCCAACTTCAAGGCACTTTTAACCATCTCACACGCATCTTTCTTATCAAACCCAGTAGCAGAAATGAGCTACTTCTCATCTCTCATAGGGAGCCCAGCTCTACAATGCTGCCCAGCACTTTCCACAGTCATTGTTTACCTATATTGACATTATCCTTCCCTTCTTCCTATGTAATTTCGGGGCATAAGGGGTTTTTACTGGAAAACGGTCTAACCCTTGGAATGGCTGCAGCAAGTTGCATGCACTGATCTTTCTCCATTCTTTCGATTTTCCCTTCATACAGATTTCTGTGTGTTTTACTACTCTGGCTTTGGGTGCCTGCGGTTGGAACCAAGCCTTTATCCTTGGGTTTTATTTAAGAATAATTTTCCTTTGTTATTGCCAAGAACTGAAGATGACTTAACCAGATGGAAGTCCCTGCTCCCGTCGTTGGGAGGTAAGCGCAACCTCCCTGACACAGACAGAGACCGTAAGTCACTTTCAGGCACTTTTTGATCCATTCCTGCTCAAGTTTCTGTCTGTCTTGAAAAAAAATTTACGAGCTTTTTCTCAGCTATGAAGTCTGGGTTTTCTTTTACTCATACACATTTCAGAGCAAACAGGATAAAGCCTGGACAGCAGAGACTATGGGTCTTATATTTATGTTTAATTACCTGGCTACCATGAAGGGACTCTTCCCCAAGCGCTGCACTGCTCCGGGCCTTGACTTCGTTATCGCTGACGAGCAGCGCAATTGATGAATATAATTTCTTGGATGTACCTCGAATATAATTTCAATCCATCTTACTAACTCTTACCACTCCTATTTTAAAATGAGGGATGAGTATTTGCAGCAAACGTGTTTCTGTCCCCAGCTTTGCCACAGATCTGTTTGATCACAGATGACGTTCTCCTCCTGTGGCCACCCACACCTTTCAGCCCTGCTGCCTCACCTGTGCGGTTACGGTTCACGCAAATGCTTTCTGTATACTACCTCAACCTTTTAATATAGAGCAATTATTAAATCAGTTATGAAAAGCGAAGGCTGGATAGTGAACCTGCCAGGTTCACCCAGCTACCTCGCTGCCTATGGAATTTCTGGACACAGCGACCATTAATGGTCAAAAAGTTTTTCCTGGATGAGAGGCAATGGACGTTAGTTGGAACTAAGGAAATTCCAATTAGATAGAAAATATCGTAACGAGGGTAATCAAACACTGGAACAGAGGCCCAGGAAAGCTGTGGGATCTCCATCCTTGGGAACACTGAAAACACAACTGCCAAGTTACTGCGCTGCGGTCCTACGAAACGTCGAGCCGTAGAGGGCACACAGGAAGGTGCACAAAGGGAACCCACAGATGCCCCAGAAGACAGTATCCAATTCCCAGCCTGCAGACATAACTGCACGCAGGGAGACACCAGCATTCATCACTGAGCTCTGGCAACTAACTGCTAATTGCACCGCCCAGCACATTACTGGAAATACACGACACTGAGTTGACTTCAACTGGGAGGAAAAACACCCCGCTAAGCCAACTCCATACCCAATCATCCCGTCTCCCTGTATGTCTCTGGTGACGGATACCACTAAAAAAGAGAGGAGAGACAGGAAATACTGTATCAAAGATGCTTTCCAACAAGATGAATCCCAGACTTCACCTGAGGACACGCGGGCCAAGCTCAGCTGTGAACTTTGAGGGCCAAGAAGGGAGATCCGAGTCCTAACCATGGGCTGGCCCTCGGTACAAAAGCATGCGGAGGAGACGCACCCCGAGCCGTGTTCACCAGGGGCATTCTGGGTTGAGACCAAAGCAAGAAGCAGCTCTGTAGAACCCAAAACCACACAGAGCTTCCTGGTTTTATTTTGCGGGAACGAGCTGATTCCACAGTTGTACCGACTGATACCGATATCCCAGCAGGGGAGGTTAAATCTAGCTCAGGCTACCCCTAACCCGGCTGAGGGCACACTTCCATCTGCGGTGCAAACACTCACGCAAACCCTTGGAGAGGGCTGTAATTCCGCTGCACTCAAAGATATTATCTCCTCCCATTTCTACAAGCGCTTGATGGTTTTCTCATCAGTTTTCCTCCCACTTCTCCTCCTCCTTAGATCCCTTCTCTTTTTTCCCCACGTACTGTAAATACATCCATCACCAATCCTCACTTTCCTTCGTACCGTGACATGCTGTTCCTGTTTGCAAAGTTCTCTGTCGATTGCCTTTCCTTGGATTAAGCAAACTATTACCCGAAAAAAAAGAAAAAAACCTAACCCCACAAACCAAACTTCAATCGTGAACTTCAATGAATCCCATTCAGTTTCAATTTTATAGAAGGAGGCTGATTTAAAAGCAAAAGCTCTAGCAGTTCTGGACAACGAGTCTTTAGACGAGTACATCCACAGGTTATCGCCACCAAGACAACTTAGCCAAGAATGCCTGTATTGTGACAGAGCACCTTACAAACCGTTCTGTACTACGTCTCCACAGCAAGCAGTTCCTTCCCGTTATTACTGACGCACAGACTTGTGTGTTGTGCTCTGCGGTATCTGAAACATCCTCCATCAAGGACACGGGTCATGAGAAATTCCGCTGAGAAAGAGCTCAGACACCTTCTGGCACGACGTCGTCTCTAAGAAACACTGATGTGCCTGGGGAAGTGCCGAGGGAGGTCTCCGAAGCCGGCAATAGTCTTCCCATTCTTCTACCTTCTATTCCCGGGTTCCATTCCCAGGCAACCAAGAGCAATTCCCAAATCATTTCTTCCTCCTACATGTTTCCCACCTGGGACAAAGACACTGGAACCCAGTGCCATGGCAACCCCATCGGCCACACAAGCACTCTGGTTCTTGAGGGAAAATGAAAATTCTGAAAGGAAGCTGGGAGATAAAGGCTCCTATTCCGTGTTTCCCACTGTTAGGAAGTAATTACAAAAATACTTTCATCTCAAGTGCTCTCTGGGTGAATAGGTTGTCATTTTACAAACAAAAACAACTATGACGTGAAGAGGAAGATAAAATAGGAAAACTTGGGAGTACATTAATATGCTGTGTAACCTTCAAGCTTCATGTTGGTTGTCAATTCTATATGAGAAAAAAGTGCTCACGGAAAAAAATAGTAAATGAGCGAACAGGAGGAAAGATATATCAAACCCTTTGTGATCAGCTCAAGCAGAATCCGATCCAAAACCTGCCTCATCACCCACTGACGTAAATCTGCGTCTTCTCACCGACTCCCGGGGACTTGGATCAGGCTTTTACGTTTCTGAGAAATACGATTTAGATTTTATTTTACCATACTCCTGAGCATAACTCAGCAAAACTTGCAAAGGAGGCCTCCTGGGTGCAAATTTGATTCTAAACTCTACAGTTCTTGGCCTGTTTCTGTTGTTTCTTGAATGCTCTCAAGGAATAAGGTTAATGATGGCACATCCTGGGGATGCTTGTCAGCTCATTAACAAAGGAGAACAGATTCTTTTCATCCTGTCCAGACAGAATGATATCATCACCGTACTTCCAAACCCCTCCAACTCAGGCTTGTCCGGATAGCATTTCTTTCCGCTCCTAAGCGAAAAGCTATTTCGGTGATAAAATCTGAGAGATTTATTTAAATGATCTTTTAACATGACAGCCTCGTACATTCTTCTAGATTTTTCAGCTTCGTACGCGTAGCTCGTTTGCTCTCTGTCCCCCACACCCCTCACCCCCAATATGGAGTATTTTGAGTCTTTTTGCCCTTAAGAGTAAGTATTTTTTCTTTAACAGACGTTATTTGGAAGTAACGGAATAACACTCATGACGTGAACCCTGACGGCGCGTACCTGTAGCACTCAGCTAAAATGAGAAGCACAGATGTTCAGTGTCTTTAGGATAAAGACTTAAGTAAGTGGGGAGGTCGAGCTTACAGAATGTCATCCCAGGGCAATCCGAGATGGAAAAGCCGTCAGGAGACCATCGTGCGTGTTTACACCCATGAAGAACTCTAGAGATCCTCCTGCTCTACGCCAGGATCCCCAGACCATACCTACACCAGATGCTCATCCCAGATGTGTAACAACAAACATCCCGTGTCGTTAAAACGAACCCTCAGAAGCTGTACTCCCCTCCCCGAGCGCCCGCACTCCCACCGCAGGCAGAGCATCCTCCGATCCCAGAGGAGGGACCCTACGGAGCACCAAATGCTATAGCGGAGCTCGTGCTGGGTGGCATCCCGCAAACCGCTGTCCCACAGGGTGCGTCCCCATTAGGAAGGGACGCCATGTCACACAGCTTTTCATATGCCTTCTACAGTACAGCAACTCCTCCAAACGTTTTCAGAAACAGCGTAGAGCCTTGCACGAGTTGCCTTCCCGGTACAGTACCAGAGCGGGAGCACGCTAAAGCAGGAACGCTTCGGAACCGGCTTATTCTCTAAGCAGCTCACTCATTTCAGAGTGACAAGAACCATTTGGCAGGTTAAACGTGGCAACCCATCACAGCTCAAGCGAGGAGTTCCCTCCCTTTCATGGACGGTCCGAGACTGTTGGCTGCAGAAATAATACCTCCTCCTCGCTCTTGCGCATCCATCACCTCTTCCAAAGCTGGAAACGTTCATTAGGATTGCTGGGCTGCTAAGTCCCCGCTGCCAATAAATGGGTTTCTGGGTTGCGTTTCTCCTCCAGCACAAGCAAAACGAAAGCATGCTGCACTAGCCGGGAATTTCGATGAAATTCCGAAAACCACCTATTTCTCTGTATTCCTACCAAGCCTAGTGAGAAGATGGTCTTCATCTGAGCAGCCTGTCCCAACTCACTGTCAGTTCCTGTAAGCACGTACCTCTTCATTCATATTCCCCACCAGGTTCACGATGGTTGATTCCACCTCGCTTCTAAGCACAGATATGAATTCTCAATCATTTTCTCAATGCCTCCCCAAAAATTAGGACAGTACGTGTGCTTTGTAAACGTGACAAGAGCATTCTTGTTCCAGGTCACGACTGCATTAAACGTTACGAGCTGACCGGTTTTCACATGGTTTTCTGCCTGACTCCTGTCTGACCCAGTTCTTCGCAAGGAAGAATAATCAAGAGTCTTTGCTGTTCCCGGGGGAGAATCCACTTGACGTGTCACATCCGACTACATTTAAGTGGTTTTCAATAGCTGGGACTTCCCAGGGGAGGCTTTGGCTCCAGTCCTGCAGCAGAGGAAGAGCTTCCTCTGTCCAGGAGAACTAACCCAACGCAAATAACCACTCCTGCCACCCGTCTGTCAAAATACGGACAATTATCCGCATTTCCCTGATATCACGGAGTGAGAGCACAGGTGTTTTATACGCATAAAACAACCACCAAATATTCAGGGCCATTTATATGCAAGAGATCATATTCACACCAGAATGACTGAAGAAAGCGAGGTATCAAAAGGCAATAATTAACGAAGGGTTCCTTCAAAGACTCTAAATTGGGTGCGAACACACACAAAGAACAGACGCCCACCAGTTCAAAGGATAACTGTACCATCTCTTTACAGGCTCAGCCCCTGGTATACTTTCCGAGCTCCTAAACTTGAGAGATGATGAAATTTAAGACATTAAAAAAGAAATTAAAGAAGAAGGGGAAAAAAAAGCATGTGCAATCTTAGCACTTCACTTTTCTTCCCATCTTCTGCTAATGAAAGCAGAAATGCTTTCCCTATGCTTAATGAAAGAGGTAAACAAAGAAACACCTAAAAAAAAAAAGACTCTGTGAACGTTTCAGTGTGTGTAGAAGCAGAAGCTCCCCAGCACAGACGTGCAGAGGGAAGGTAAACCAAGGCCTGCCCATAAATGTTTAGAGGTTTGTGATCCCACGGCATTCCTCAAACGAATGAGGTGGGATTTCCCATCTGACTTATTGAGCGTTTTGTGCAAGGCGCTGCTGAGGAACCCAACCTCTACACAAGGCCAACGATGAGAACACCATTCCCTGGAGAGGCCACGGACAGTCATGGGGACCATCAATAGGAATGGCACGTAGAGTCAATCATACAATCGCCGAGGTTGGAAGGGACCTTCCAGATCATCTAGTCCAACCATCATCGTGTATGTGTGCACTTAATTCTATGAGAGCACACTACATGAACCACTAAATGCTCCACTACATTGCGATCATTGCTAAAACCTTGGGGCTTTTTTTTTTTTCACTTAGAACTCCTACGCTGATTCTGCCCCATCGTTTGAAAAATGTCCAGTAAATTCCCAAATGTTATAAAACCCCACAGGAATACCAGATGTCCCGTCAGACGGAAAGCTTCTTCCGTATCTAGTCGGATGCTTTCACAGCAATAGTATCTTATCAAACTGACTTCTCACAGGGAGAACACAAGGCAGTACGTCCTGTTTCATTGCGGAGAAAGGCTTTTACGCAACGCTTCCCAGTTTTTAGAACGACTTCACTGACAACAACAATTTTACGTACTTTTTAATCTTAATGCCTAGTTCGTTGAGTCATCTGTCATCTATTACTGCAACCCTGGATTCTTGTCTGCGTCGGCTAAATAAGTGGCTGAACTTGTAAAGCGGCAGCAGACAGCACTGCATTTCTGCCTCCGGCCCGGGCACTGCTCATGGGGCGCAGAGAAGATGAAGAAAGATTTTCCTGCGTCTATATGTAGCAGAATACTCAACCGCCGCAAACTCCTTCACAGCAGCATAATAGCCAGATCTATTTCCTGAACTCAAATGTTTATAAAAGCTTTAAACTGTCATAAGCAAGAGAGATTTCCTGTGAACACGAGTAACGCTTAGCATTTATTTAGTTAGAAGAGCCGTGATGTTAACCCATCAGGGGGGCCAAACATTTCCTTCGGCTCCACGGGCTTTAGCTGTGGTCATGCTTGGATCTTAAAAAGCATCTTGAAGGCATAAGGATAAAGGCAGTGTAACTTCCTCCTTCGTTGTGCCGGATCTGAGCCAAGGTGGAACTACCAAACAACACTGCAGACGGAACTACCGTCTACTTGATATAATAAGGATAATAGTACTGAGTACGGATCAGGTGTTACCCAACTGGGAGTACTGAGTAACTGGGCTTAGTCAATGGTAATGAAAGGTGGCTCAAAGCAAAGAAATCACTCCAGCTGAAAAGGAACCAGGAGGGAAAATTAGCCAGCCTCCATCTACCTTCTTTCTTAGAAAACCAGGAAAGATGGGAAAGACCTCCAGTTTTCACAACACACGGGCAAGCGGAGACTTTTAGACACATCTGAGAATTACAGACGTCCCCTCTAGAAGCTCACCTCTGGAAGAGAACTCATTGAAGGCACTTTAGGAAACCCTCTCAGGAGAAAGTTCAAGATACCAACGGCAGATGCAACCTCCAGAGCATTCGGACAAAAGCGCAGGCAGGCGGTACCGGCACCTGTGCCAGGATCAGCCCATGTCGTCGTACGTGGGCTGCTGAGAGGTTCTCCGGCCACTTCTAAACTGAAAATGAGCTGTACAAGAAACCCGGCTTGTCTAGTACGTGGAACTGTTTGGCAAGGCAATAATCAAGAAGAATTTTTCTGTGTATAACGTCCATGAAAAAGGAGGTTAAAAATCCTCTGCAAAGACAAATTTTAGTAAGACTTGCACGTTTGCTTCAGCTCAACAGGCACAGATAGGGACATGCGAGCACCACTCGCCTCATGTCGTAAACGACCTTACCGATTAGCAAATGACCTAAATGATTAGCAAAACCAAGACAGTGCCAGAATGCATAAATTTGGAAGCCAAAACCCCCATACGACATTTTCTATTTTGTAGTGGCAATTCTTTCACGTTAGGTAAGGTTTTACGCAAGAATATAAACTTTTGGGATGGAAAGGTCTGGGTGTCGTACAGGAATAGAGCTCGGTTAAAATACGGCGGCAAACTAGGAAATATAAAACATCCCCCTTTTCCTACCGTGACAAGGTGCACATTCTACAGGCCTGGACCATACTTTGGCATCACCGGGCACCTTCAGCTAGGTATGGTTAGCAGGTGAGTTATCCACGAATCTGTGGCTCTTACTCTAGGAACTTTAAACTAAAAACATATCAACAAGTCAGCTGTAAGCACAGTGGGACAGAAGTGGGTGAACAGTTTTCCTTGAATGTACACTTCAAATTACGAAGCGAAGGGGAGGGACGAGAACTACCTCGTAGATGACGGAAAATAAACGCTAAAATACCAGTCACAGAAAGTACGATAAAGTGGGACAGCCTGGGTCGAGCTCCCTAATCACAGAATGAAAGGTTGGAAGGGACTTTTAAGAATCACAGAATTGCCTGGGTTGGAAGGGACCTTTAAGATTGAGTCCAACCATCAACCTAACGCTGCCAAACCCACCACTAAGCCATGTCCCTCAGCACCACGCCGACACGTCTTCTAAATAATCGGCAGATTCTACATCACACAAGTTGAAATACAGAGATGTTTCATATAAATATGTGTGTGACACACCAATGAAACACAACCCCGTGCAAACCATGAAGAGGGACTGCTGGACTGTACCGCCGCCAAAGGATTGCCGATTTTTGCCAGGGGCAGAACAGGTTGGTGACCCAGGAGCCGCAGAGCCCAGCTCTCCAGAGCACCAGCCAGGCTTCAGAGCGCTCCCAGGAACGTCTCACTGCGTTCAGGTGTTTCGGGACAAGATGGCAAGCCCTGCAATCAAGTGGCAGACACAAGCACCTCTCTTCTCACATGCCCTCCACTTCCATTTAAAACCCAAAGCTGTACCTTTCTCAGAGCTATACGGGATGCAGCAAGTTCCCTCAGTGTGTCTATGTTTGGTCAAGTTCTGGTTCCTTTCATGATGCTCCTTTCTCGCTGAAAGCCCTCAAGGTATCCATATCCATACCCACCTTTCTGCTTGTCGGCTCTGCTTCCCAGATGACCTGTATTACATACTCCATAGACCTTTTGCAGGCAAATGCTAAAATAACGACGCACGGCACTGCAGAAACAGAACCCCTCTGCGAAAGGATGGAACAAAGCTATCTACAAGAAACAAGCCTTTCTGGTCTGAACTTCTTGACACACAAGGAATCAGGTACAGACACCTGGCTTTGACACGAACTAAAAAGATGGCTGGAAGTTACAAAAAGGGGCTGCTGCTCTTAAGTGCTCCCTCCGACCAAAGAAAAGAAGACGGGAAGAAGCTGAAGACATTAAGACCCTCAAAGGACTGACCAAATACCAAACAACATTCAAAGATCCTGAGGTAGGACTCCTCATTTAGACGTCTATTGTCTCACCAATCTTCATGTATTATGAACTAAGATTTATAAATTCCTGAATAATTTGCCTCACCTTCCCCATGTCGTAGCTACCTGACTTTTGCCAAGGCTTCCACGAATTCAGAACACGTACAAATAAAGCCCGGGAGCACGTCTGTAGATTGCAGAGGACAGAGATGCTGAATCTGCTCAAGCAGACCCAGAAGGTCCATCGTCAAGTACACACACCAAATTATTTAAGTCCACGGGGACCGGCAATGAGGGACTGCTTGATTCCTCTCTGTTTAATATTTCATCTAATCCTAGTTCTGTGCATTGTATGTGGTTGCTCTTGTTCTTCTCAAACCCTTTTACGTTCCAAGAACGTGTGAACCCAAAGTACACATAGGAATTTGAGAAGCTGAGAGATGCTGAAAAGAAGGCGGAGCGTGGAAGGGGAACGGAGCTGCTGCTGCTCTTTCATCCTCAGCCCATGGCGTCAAAACCCTCAGCGTTCACTATGCAACGCGTTGGGTTGCAAGGATTTGTATAATATTAAATTGGTGAAAAAACGTACGAGCAAATGGATTAAACTATACAATAATTATTCTCAGACGAACCAACCGCATTATCTTCAAGACGGAGGAGAATCCTTGGATAAATCAAAATATATCCCATCATGACAAATGCCTTCAAACTGCATTAACTGCAATCAGTAGTGGGAGGAGAACAGTATCAGTCATCGGCACAATTTAATTATTGCACAGAAAGAAACAGGACCAAACTGTAAACAGAAGTTGTATGGACAGGTGAGCCTCAATAACAACTCAGAACATCAAAGTCTTATGAGTTATTTCCACTAATATGTCCCGCAATATCTTACCAGCTTATGTGGAGCTCAGGCTTGTTTCCACTTACATCAGTACAAACTTTGCCCTTGGTTTAAGGAAGGAAAAACCAAGCGTTTTTGCAACATTTCTTGATGAGAACACTTTGTGGCCGAGCTCTGTTCTCCTAGATGAAGGCACACGCGCGCTGCTCTTGGCAGAGAAACTGCGTGGATGACTGGTGGCAATAAACATTTAAACACTTTCTTTTCAAACAGCTCAGTCAAAACTGCCTCTTTCAAAAGCTGCCGTAGGCTGGAGTTACCTGGAAGAGATTCGCAAACGCTCAACAGCGGGGTACCGTACCTTCTCTGTGGACATCGGGGAGCACATCGGTGGGATGCTGCGCCACAGCCGAGCGCCGGTACACCATGTGGATCCGTCCCTTTTCCTCTTCCATTTGCTTCCCTCTTTCCAAAGGCTCAATGAAGTACTCATCCTTATCGGTTCTTATCATTCCAGCCTGGTGAGGGAGAGAGAAAGCATGCCGATACGTCACTTGAAGGGCTCAGGCCCTTCATTTTACTTCATTAAAATCAGCAGAAGCCTGTTTCCTACTTAAATGAACACATTCTGGTCCATCCCGTAACTATGTAGATAGCGACAATTCTTCAAAACCCTTTCTCTTTACATCTTCCCCCCCTGTGAAAGCCGCGGGGCAGGCTTGCAGGCAAGGCGCATTTATCCTAGCCATTAGCACGATTAAGTTCGCTGGAGTGAATCACGCCTGCCTAGGTCCAGTTTAAGAGAAGAGAGGCTCATACTAAGGAGGAAAAATTTCTGTGCTGGCACTCGAATATAAACCACAGGAAATAACGGCCAAACTGAAGATCTCACTACGCATAAGGCAGGAATTACAGTTCTGGCTTTGGCTGCCACCATAGGCACGCACGAAGTATGAACCACCAAAAAAAAACCCCAAACCAAACGAATCTGACAGTTCTGCAAGCTTCTCCAGGGCCTCCCCAGCCCCGCTCCAGCTTTGAATGCCATCACACTTATTCCTGGCAACGATACACTGATTTATTTTTTAATTACATTTTTTTTTTTCCCAGCGAATGGAGATTATCATAGTCCAAGCTTAGATAATTTGCCAAATACAAGGAGACACAATTGTGAAGGTACGCGGCAGAAAATTAGTGTTTTAATCAAAATATTCAAAATGTCACAAACAGCACTTCCCCACAAGCCTCCCACGCTCTGCGTGTTTTCTTACACCTATGCTCAAATTTTCAGTTACTGAATTGCTTCAAATATTGGGTAAAGTGCATGAATCTAAACCCTACATTCTTCCTTTGTTTTCACTATGCGAGCAGCAGCCCTAAGCGAGATTTTTGGTCGGAATAACTCAGGTTAGCGTCGCTCGTTGGTATTTCATGTGGCCCGTACACATAATTAGACTGGGAATTAGCAAGTCCCCTCCGCGCGTTAATGGCTTGCTTGCTTGCCATTTTTCTGAGCAAAACTGAGTTTCGTCCCTACAGTTGCTACGTTATTGGTGTGGAGTTTGTCCTGGCGTAAGGATTTCTTTGTAAATAACCCATTTTCTGTGAAGCTGCTGAAACGTCGGTCAGTGCAAAAATGAAGCTTGGCTTCACTTCCCAGCTTCGCCGCGCGTGTCTGCGTTAAACCTACGAAGAAAGAGCCACAATTATATTTTTGAGAATGGGTGCGCCCTGCTGTAAAAGGAACAGAAGAATGACCTGCAAGCAACCAGCAGAGTTTCCATTTTCACAACTCTCCATAGAAGACTTTGTCAGACCTAACGCATTCCACCCCCCTTAAGCCACAACTCATTGAAGGCTCCTCAAAAGCCTCCTCACTTCGCCGAGGCTGATAACCCGGCCCTATTAATATGAGACACAGATCAATATTAAAAGTCTAATTACTCATTAAGAGGAACAGTACCTCTCTACCTTTTGTTCACCCTCACGGTCGTGGCTAACTCCCCCGATTTTGGAGGATTTGGAAGGGATTCGCGCCCGTAATCATGAACAAACCCGACACAACTTCTCCACCAAGGTTACCAAATGATGCTCAAGGGCTGGATTCCCAACGGGGTCCTCACCAACAAGGTGCTTCCAGAGAGCAACAAACACCTCCCGCAGATCCAGCGCGAGCGCGTGGAAGTCGAGTACATTTCACATGCTGTTGAGTAATTAATTTGCCCACACTTTTGAGATACTCACCCTTGCTTTGCTTCACCACTACGCAGCACAACTACTAACATGCCCCGTCCAAAACTTAATACATAAGAGCTGAAATTACTGCAGTGGGGTTATCTTACAAAGCATGCTGTAAATGCCGGCAGGTATTTTTATGAATATCAAAGATTTGTTTCCTACTATTGGAAAATGAGATTTAGAATCAAGAGGGACAGTTTTGGTCCGTTTTAACAGCCCACAGGCAAGCACGAACGCAGAATCCAGCTTGCCTTCCATTCCAACTTCCCCCCTCCAAAAATTTCATCAACGAAAAGAGCGTGAAATTTTCCAGATGAATGGAGAAAGAGGGGCAGCAGCGGGTATCACATCTTCAAGTGAATCTCCACTGTAAACTCTGCTGCCGACCCAGCATTTTCTTCCCCACCAGCCGCAGAGAGAAGCGAGCAGGTGTCTCCAGCGCATATTTTTAAAGGCTGACTTGGAGAAAAGACCGCGGTGGATTTTCAAGAAAGAAGTATGTAGTGGAATTTTTTTTTTTTTTTTTTTCTTTCCACAAAAGCACATTTATGGAGCAATACAGGAAAGCCGAGTCTGAAATCTTGGAATGCTATTAATTTTACTGCTTTTTCTTCTAAATTAACAACGCTCAAAATTTCCATCAACTGCAGGACGCGGTTTGAGATCTGCGCTCCTGTGAAGTTTTATCTAGAACTGTCCTCGTCGTTCTTCGAATGTGACAACGGGAACGCAACAAAAACTAGCAAAAGCCAAAAAGCAGCCTTTGTGGCAGCGCGGCTGGAAAGAAACCCTTGTTCTCGGCCCCATTTCAACCCTGGCTGAGGCTGGGGGACGTGGATTCCCTTCTCAGCTTTCCTACAGACTCATTTCTCCCGTTTTTGAGGGCTATCGTGGGGAGGGGGTGTGTGTGGAAACACCCGGTTGGGATGTTTGGCACCTTGTTTGCACCCATCTGGCTGTCCAACATCTGTCACTGTCTTTAAATGACTCGCCACCGTCAACCCATTTCATCCTTCCAGCTCTTTTTGTCCTCCTCGATCCATCAGTGGGCAAACTGAGGGAAAGACCTTTTAATTCAACTCAAGTCCTGCCCCAGTTCCCCATAAAAGGTAACTGGGAACAAGGCCAGACCTGGTCCAGCACAGGCAACCACCCAGGAGGGCTTCCCAGAGGGCACCGAGCGATGCATTCTCTACTGGACCATCCATTGCTAAAGCAAAACCTGGAAAAACGCATTATTTTTTATTTCCAAATGCAAAAAGAGACGCAGACAATAATCGGGGAATTACAAAGAACGCAAAGCCTTGAGAAAACAGCCGACAAGGGCAGGTTAACACTAAGGAATCGCTTTCTGAGCCAAAACCAACAGCATTTAAGGGGGAACATGATTCCGTATAAATACACGCGGCGTATGAGCTGCAAGAGGGGAAAGAAGCCTTCATTCAGCCCACACAACAGAGGACTGTGGAGTGGCCATTAAGAAGGGCTACATTTAACTGCAGCATTAGAGTAAACATCACGGGTGGGATTTTCAGAAGTATTTTAGGAAGTTAAATGCCCCATTTCTAGTGGTTTGCAATAAGGGCAAGGCATTCAATTCTCAGGTGTGTTTTGAGAAGCCCACCCTCGAAGGTGAGAGAGTGAAGGGGTTTGTTTGGCCACACTGCCGGCCGTCACCGAGCCAAGCGCTGCCAACAGTTGCCACCGGGCGTTACTAGAGAGTAGGAAACGCTTTGGGCTGTTAGTCTACGGCGCGTTTATTTGACAAAATAAACCTATGGCAGAATGTCCCCATCCTACCTGTCATCTCAAGAGGGTCAGTAAACGCTCTCATTTTTTGACCCCAGTCTCCACTGACCACCTCTACCCCAAGTTCTGGGGTTTTTCCCTTCTTACTGTCCTCTGATGGACTGGCCGTGGTGCCCCCGAGACGTGAAAGCTTCTTTTTCTCACACAGCTCCCTCCACAAAACACACATTTGCCTAACTGCCTATGAAAAAAGCTTGCCGAAGGTTGGGTTTCTAAAGTGCCGAGACCTCCATCTACTGCAGTCATCATCATGTCCTACCGCTCCCGTCTCCTGTCCCAATTCTCATGGAACTCCACCAGCTCTTGGCAGCAGAAGGTGTCCACGTCTCCACAGCTCCTAGCAAACCTCATCCACCAGCACTTATGGGACCAAAACGATGCCCCCTTATCCACAACTTCATCAGAAAACACCGGTAAAATAATTACCAACCGATGCCCCTTGTCCACAACTTCATCAGAAAACACCGGTATAATCATCACCAAGGGAAGACGGTGAACCCAGAAGGGCTCCTGTGCTGCCCGTTTTCATATCACTAAAAATGCATGCATTGAAGTAGAACGACGCTGAATTACAGCGAAACACTAACAGGTCCAACGATTCTCCGCTGACTGACAGGCAACGAGGGAGTGCACAATATAAGAATCATCTTCAGTGAAAAATGATTTTATCCCAACGTTTCGGTGGCTTTGCTATTATTTTAATCTATGTATGCACTTATCTTCGCAATATTATATTTCAGCTGGTATCCGTATTTTGAAAACCCTGCATTTGTGTAAGATGTAATGAATCTACCGCAGAGAAGATAATAATATAGATTATGTTTTTAAACTGTCCTTAGTGCCCTTGTACTACAAAGAAATAAGTTTTTAAAACACTGAGATGATACTCTGGGGAACTGAGGCGTTAATTAGCAGCTATTTCTCCTAAGCTGGCTTTGAAGAGGGCGAGTTACTGAATAAGTAAGGCTGCTTTAAGCAAATCAGAAATACGACTTTGAAATATTTGCGAGTCGTGACAGGGCTGGGAGAGGAGCGTAAGGCCCAAGGGCAGTTCTGGTGCCAGGCCGGTTCTGTAGGCTGCTCGCGTCAGGCTTCTCCCTCTTCTCTTGTGTGGCTCAATATCTTCCTTTTTCACTTAGGTGAGAAGGAATGAGGTGACACTGTAGAAAGACCCTCGCAAGGATAACCTGCTTCTCGCCCCACACCTGCTCTCTCTGCTCCATTCAACCTTTTCTAACCAACTCCTTTGTCGCCAGACTTGCTCCAGACTTCCAAACTCTGAAATTTTTTTTTATTTTTGCATTTTGGCCTTTCTCCCCTCCCAGACAGAAACTAGGAGCAACACGTAAATACTTTTTCTAGCCGTTAATTGGGATTAGATATTTAATCCATGTCTTTTACAAATTGCACTGCATACAAATAAGCCCGGCGCGGGACGTCGGAGCCGTGAAGACGCAGAGCCTTTGCGCCACTCCGAATACAGGGAGCTCAAGTCCTTTACAGGATCCCAAAGTGAAACGTTCACCTATTTGATGAGCTTTCTTGCAACTAAGCACTGTACAGGCTCTTCGCAAAACGGCAACTGCTCCGGCTGAATACACGACAGACCTGCTGTATCTGTACCCGAGGCATTAAATTTGACCATTTAAAAAAGTCAATCATCCATCCTATAATTGGCTATTGCACCCCGAGGGATACGAGATCAAGAGCTTCACCGCATCCTCCTACATGAGCGTCTTCATGTGTATTACAGGCACCTTTTATCTGTACATCTGCATGCAGAGAGGAATTTGGACATACCACCTACTGTGACCTGACCGTGAAGATTTGAAACAGGGGGGATTAAAAGCTTAAAAAATTGAAATTTAACATCACGTTCAAGGCTCTACATTCATCTCTAAGTGCAGGAGCTGGTCGATAATATAAGCAGCAGATCAGTGAGCAGGCTGGGGTTTGCTCAGCAGCAGGAGGCTGCCTGTACGAAGTCGGGCTGCAGCAATCGGCCTTGGGAAGAAACGAGCCAGCTATATAAAGAAAAAAAATCAGCAACAAGCACAGGGATCCCAGGATGCCAAAATCACCTTCCCTCTAGAAGAAAGTGCCAACTTGGGGCCCTTCAGCAGCACACGGGGCAAATACATGTCATAAAATCGGGCTGTGTGGCTGGACTCCACCTGGGAGGGCAGCAGAAATGAGAACGCGGTAACAGCTCCCGGCAGAGCCCATGGGGACGTTGGCATATGGGAAAGAGCCCGACAGCTGCCTTCCCGTCCCAGGACAGCTAAGCATTGAGTGGGAAAAGGGAAAAGTGCCTGCACAAGACAACCACCCCTGCTTTAGGGAACAGACGATGCTCAGGAGGATGATTCTGCTTGCTTAGAAGAATAAGACCTAAATCCAATGACTGCAACCAACACGGACAAGCAGTGACAGGTTCTGTCCGCAAGATGTGCAGCAGGACTTAGAGAGCCCGCAACTCTGGTTCCACCACCGTCCGGATGTCTGTCCTTCCCAACGGAGAAGGAAACTCTTCTTCCACCTGACAAAAGACGTACCAGCCCTCCCGCCTCACCCGGTGCACTGCCATCTGCTCCGAACCCAAGGCATTTCTCCCAGTGGAACAGTGGAGGCAACTGAGACCTCAGATATGCTCCTTCTGAAGGAAAGGCAGAGAAGGAGGAGGAGGACACTGGCAGCAGCAAGTCAGAGAAAGAACCAAAACCAACAGCGACATGTTGTCCAAGCTTGCAAAAAGGAAAGGAATTACTCCCCTTTCTCCTGGAGATATCTCCACATCTTGGTTGTTTTTCCCCTCCCATTCTTCAAAGCACGTGGTGGGGGCAGAAGAGGGCTTTATCTGACTGAGAGAAACCAAGGCTCCTTCTCTGCCATGAAGACCGACACAGGAGCTATACACCAAAGAGGGACCCTGCACATCCCAAGTCCAGTTTCACCTTCCACCAGGGTTTCCTAAGAGCACCCAAGACGGACTCCCAGCACCCTGGTTTCCTGCACAGTAACTTCACGAATCCATGACCACACACGCCTTCAAAATGAAACGCGCAGGTACGTACAGCATCCCTAAGCGTCAGGATGGCGACATCTCAATCTATTCTCACTTTGGGCCAGAAACCGCTTGTTCGGCTCACAACAAAATCTCTTCACGCGTTCTCCAGACGTGTTAAGTTGAAATGAGAAAGGCCCTTGCGCCCAGAGTCGTTTCAGTGAGCATCAGCATTTATTTCACCTACCACCGATGCCGACCGAGCCAAAACCGCAGCAAAAGGACACCACAGTCAAACCAACACAAAGCTGCTGCCTCCCCAAAAAATGCTGACTTTTGACCATTCTATCGATGAAATCGGAAACCGTTGCCAGGGCTCTCCCCCCACCCCTCTCTTTCCTTCTCCCTTTTTCCCTGTTGGACAATCGCAGGTGGCTGACAGCTCTATCCTGCCGCTAACTCCATAGAAGCCCCATTGAAAAGCATCAAGAGCTCTGTGTTCCCTCAATTTAATATCCCAGCCCCGGCCAAGCAGACGCCGCATCCTGCCAAGACAAACACATGGGGCCTGGCAAAATGGGAGGGGGGCAGTTTCTGGAGACAGCCCTCCATTCTAAACTTCTTAAGGAGGCGACATAAACACGCTTTTATGAAAAAAAAAAAAAAAAAAGGGAAAAAAAAAAAGGTGCTGCCTCGTCTAAAAACACAGATTCAGCGCAAAAACACTGCTACCTTTCACCCTCTCTGTTAGTTTAAGGTGTGTTCAGTTCAATGACTGTGCAAAACCTGCGTCACAGCTACCTGCTGCTCGCTTCTTTAATCCCAAGGCCAAAACTTTTTGGAGTGGCACCGAACACTGGCTGATTTATGGGAAGAAAAAAACAAGCGAAGAAGGATGCTTTGCCTGCAGCACATTTCCCTTTGCCTGCCTCCACCGAAACGGAGCTACGGCGGGTGGAAATCGATTCGAAGTTTCCCAGATGTGTAGCTCCAGGGTTACACGGTCAATTCGTTGGGCGGATATTATTTTTCATGCCGCATGGCATCCATATTTCGTCAAGAATCACTTGACTCTCCATGTTTTTCCTCCAAAAACATTCCAGAAACTTCTGAAGTTGCGGAGTTTGCCCCGCGACCATAGAATCATAGAGTTGTTTAGGGTGGAAGGGACCCAAAACATCATCTTGTTCCACCCCCCTGCTGGGGGCAGGGACACCTCCCACCAGACCAGGTTTCTCCAAGCCCCGTCCAGCCCCTCTTCAGTTCCTAATGATCAGCCGGAGTGTGGTTCTCCAGAATTCCTTCATGTGCCAAGTGCGCATCTCTCTTTGTAGGTACGAGCACACGACAAAACGCCTCGGAGCACTGGAAGAGGCTGCCCAGAGAGGTGGTGGAGTCTCCTTCTCTGGAGACATTCCAAACCCACCTGGACACGTTCCTGTGCCACCTGCTCTGGGTGACCCTGCTTTGGTTGGACGAGATGGTCTCCAAAGGTCCCCTCCAACCCTGACCATGCGGTGATACGTGCTGTGTGAAGCAGGAACATCAAGTATCACATCTGCTAAATAAATGCAGCGGGACAAGCCACCACCTTGCGGGAACAGCTGTGTATCGACGGCCCACGCACCCAACTCCTGACACCCACAGGAAACAGAAGTCAAGTTTTAGCCAAGAATATATCATACGAACAAAACAAGAGCAGTAATAAAGAAGGAACATCAGAGTCTACCACTAAACAGAACGGGCAAACAGAAGCACGTTTGCATAGTCCTATGGTTCACCTATTAAGCTAGCACGGATGCACAGGTATTGCTCTCCATCATCTGCCGGGGTTAAAATCTGTGACAGAATGGCCTATCGATACCTGTCTGACAGCACAGAGATTTTCCTGCCAGATAAAAGACGTGGCAGACACAGAGCCTCCTGCTCTGGCTTCCCAAAGCATCGCCTGGCGGTCAATATCCACCGTCTTAGTGCCGGGTACCAAACAAGAATGATTAGCTCCGCCGTCCAACATAAGGCCCTCAGAATTCTCTGTTCAGCGAGACTTCCGTAGGTAGAAACTCAAGGAATTTCATACGTACAGACAAGTCCCATCACTTGCGTACGAAACAGCCGGGAAGAGCTCCCCTTTGCTCGTAATGCTACTGAGATACCTCTAACGCTCACCTACTTCTTTCCCCTTTTCCATTCATTCTACTTCCCGCAGTTACCGCTTGCCTAACTTGCACAGGTCAATGTATATAACGATTAATCGAAGTAAAGTATCACACATTTTCTTCTATTTATATGATGCTTCTAAGTAGTTTAGACTCATTAATCTGTATTATTTTATCATGCTGTTGTGTACAACACACCATACTGATCTGATAGAAGTGGCTACAGGTAATTTGTGTAAAGTACGGAGAAGATTTGGTGTCAATACAGAAAGCTTACCCAAGTGACCATAAACCGCCTTCATTCCAAATTCCAAGCCATTAGGCAAAAGGACAATTTTTCCCTTACGCTCACTAGAAAGGCAGAGAGAGGATTCCACCCCCAGAGAACGGCGCAGGCCACCGCGTGTCGCGGCAGCTGCTGTTGGAGCTGCAGCCAAACCAACCACGGAACAAAGTTCCCCGACCGCGGGACGGAGCCCGGGGCGCGTGGGGCACAAGGGACCCGCTGCCCGGGGGCTCCTTCCCTGGGGGGTCCCTCCCTTGGGCTGTGCCCTCGCTGCTGGGCCTTCCCAGTAAACTCGGGGTTCTACTAAAGCCCACCGATGCCAGAGCCGCTGCTGGGGGAGACCTGGGCTGGAGCCAGGAGGAGGAGGAAGAGCCCGGAGTAAGCGTGTGTGTGTGTGACACCAGGGATGGGGTGTTGTGTGTGTGACACCATGGATGGGGGGTGTGTGTGACCCCACGGATGGTGTGTGTTGTGTGCGTGTGTGACACAGTGGATGGTGTGTGCTGTGTGTGCGTCACACCACAGATGGGGGAGGGGGTGGTGGTGTGACACCGTGGACGGGGGGGGGGTGTGCGTCACAACACCCATGGTGTGTGTTCTGTATGTGTGTGACACCACGGATGGTGTGTGTTGTGTGTGGTTGTGTGTGTGTGACACCATGGATGGGGGGGGGTGTGTGCGTCACAACACGGATGGTGTGTGTTCTGTATGTGTGTGACACCACGGATGGTGTGTGTTGTGTGTGGTTGTGCGTGTGTGACACCACAGATGGTATGTGTTGTGTGTGTGTGTGCGACACCACGGATGGTGTGCGTTGTGTGTGGTTGGGCGTGTGTGACACCACGGATGGTATGTGTTGTGTGTGGTTGTGCGTGTGCGACACCACGGATGGTGTGTGTTGTGTATGCGTGTGACACCACAGATGGTGTGTGTTGTGTGTGGTTGTGCGTGTGTGACACCATGGATGGGGGGTGTGCATCACACCATGGATTGGGGGTGTTGTGTGTGTGTGTGTGACACCACGGATAGTGTGTGCTGGGTGTGTGTGACACCACGGATGGCATGTGTTGTGTGTGTGTGTGGGACACCACGGATGGGGGATGTTGTGTGTGTGTGTGTGTGACACCACGGATGGCGTGTGGTGTGTGTGTGTGTGTGTGTGTGTGACATCACGGATGGCGTGTGTTGGGTGTGTGTGTGTTGACACCACAGATGGTGTGTGTTGGGTGTGTGTTGTGTGTGGTTGCGTATGTGTGACACGATGGATGGGGGATGTGTGTGTGTGACACTGTGGATGGGGTGTGTGTGTGCGTCACACCACGGATGGGGGGTGTTGTGTATGTCTGTGACACCATGGATAGTGTGTGTTGTGTGTGGTTGTGTGTGTGTGACACCATAGATGGGGTGTGTGTTGTGTGTGTGTGACATCAAGGATGGGGGCTGTGTGTGCGTGTGACACCATGGATGGTGTGTACGTTGTGTGTGTGTGACACCATGGATGGTGTGTACGTTGTGTGTGTGTGACACCATGGACGGGGGCTGTGTGTGTGTGTGTGTGACACCATGGATGGTGTGTGGATGCTCCCCGTCCCTCCTGCCTTTGCTCCTCCAGCTGGAAAAACGACGTACCCAGATGTTGCCAACAGCGATCTACACACGTTGCCACCACCTGAAGCTACGAGCAGACCACGGAACACCCTTAAAGCCACCTCAGAAGGAATCTGTGGATCCAGGAGGACCCAAGGAGGGCTGCCACCAGCCCCCGCGGTGGCAGGGCTGTCCCCGGGGCGGGTGGCACGTCCCTGGGAGGCTGGCCGAGCCCCGACGGGGAAGGGGACCCGTGTCTGTCTCGCAGGGCTGGCAGGGAAGGGGAAGAGCCGGCCAAAAGGACATACTTCTCCCGCTGCACATCTTCTGCATGTTAAAGTATTTACGGCCTCGACATACTTGGCCTATAAAAAAACACTACACGTTAGAAGAATGCTGGAAAAAAAAGTAATATGGCAGCGCTCCGCACGGCTTGAGAAACAGATGTTGCGGACGGGGCTGGTGGGCGCCCGCAGAGGAGAGCGGGGCTCGCAGACGGAGGACCTTCTCCCCAGGGACGGGTCTCCAGGGACACGCGGGGGAGTCCCGGCGTGGGGGCAAAGCACCCCGGCACCCCTCGAGCTGTTTCCAGTGCAGCAAGCAGGAACCCAACAGCTCGTTTTTCCTCTTTGGAAGAGGGATGTGATATAAAAGCCCGTGTTCTATCACGTTCTGTCTGCTGCGGAACCCTGGCAATGCATTTCCCAACTGAAGCAAGAGCTCCTGAACCATTTCAATCTCAATTCTCGAAGGCGATTAAACACAGACGGCGAAGAGCACCCTTAAGATTTTTCTCATTCAGTAAGTGCTAGGAGGGAGACAGCGTGGTTTTTTTTTTTAAAAAAAAAAACATTAAAACCGATTTTGAATCAAACGAAACGTTCAAACAGTACACGGTGCTCAGGTTTCACCGCCAGCTGAATCATTCACACAGCAGAAGTTTCTCACTGATCACCTAACACCGGATTTTTAAAACAACAACAACAAAAAAAATCTTCCGCAGCGACGAAGAAAAACACTATTTGTTCAAGCGAACACCAGGATGAAGATTCAGAAAGAGGATGAAAACACAGGAGTGTTTAATATCCTCTTCCAAACTATGGACGCGATTTAGGAATAAGAAACTGAGATATGCTCGTACTAAAATACCGAACGTCAAGCTGCCCAGAGACAATACGCACATTTCGTTAACTACGGAGACTTCTTCCTGGGGCTAATACATTCATGTTAAATCCAAACGCGTCCTTCTTTTTAAACACGCCTAGCACACTCACTGTAATCTGAATGAGAAAAACACGAGATCACTAATTTAATTTGGCACTGTGCTGTGAAGGTCGTCCCGTCAAAAGCTACACGCAACCGACCCCCATTTAAAAATCTACAGGACTTGAAATTAGAACTACTCCCCCCCAAGGACTCGACGCCCTCTCAGTACATTAAGTGATGCACCCCTTTAAGGAGCAAAAGGCATTCGGAAAAGCCGCCAAACCAACCGATATTCCGTTGAATTTGCACAGAAGAAAAGAAAATGGCAAAATACTACCGGGTCGTTGCGCAGGACTGAAATGAAGCTTTTTAGCCTCCCTTCTCTATAAACATACCTAAGAAAATTCCTTTATGCTGAAATTTCTCATGCTTGGTTTTAATCCAAACGTTGGCTTTCTTTTTTCCCCTTTCAGAAAGTCGAAGAAAAATCAATGGGACCCCTGAAGAGTTATATGAAAGCGAAAAGAAAAAACAAACCTTGATTTTATGTGGAAAAATGTGTCTCTATTTTTTGTTCTTGGAAAACCTACACGCATTCATTTCAACGGCGCAAAGCTGGCGTGCAAAAGGCTTTGTCCTTAAAGCAGGAATTGCGGTTTTAAAATATTGGTTATTAAAAACTGAAAAGTATGCATGGAACACGCTCGGCGCGGTCCAGGATCGCCCCGAGCCCAGCCGATGTCTGTAGAAATACTCACCCAGCACCAGTTTTGCCGTTGTGGCAGTGACCGAAGCTCAGTGCGGGCGGCTGTTCACGGCGAAGGGGTCCGGGCAACGGCGAAACTCGCTTCCGTGAAAAGAGCACGAATTGGGGGCACGATAAGGGGCACGCCGGCATTTTGCCGCGGGTTAAGTTTTATAGCCACAGGGTTGGCAGTTCTTGCAGTAAACCTGGTGTTTTCCCAACTGCCGGAGTCACGGGCTTGCACCTAAAAAGTGCCTCTAAAAAGTGGGATGGAAACCAAAAAGTAAGGACGTTCGATAGCCTTCGAAGAAGGAAAAATAAGAACTTCAAATCAAGCGCGGAACACTCCAAAGCTACAAAGCGAATAAAAAGAATCCCAAAATATGAACATCTCACAATCTGGAGGAGGGACAAGGCGACACCTGAGGTCATTTTCACAAACTGTCAAGCCGACTAATTATACAGCTCTAGGCTACCACGTGTGATAACTCGCAGGGCTCCTGAGAAACAAGGAGACACCGGACAGCTTGGCTCAACCCTAGTAAAGCCCATTTCCACTAGCACCAACTGCCCGGGTTCGCTACTTCGTGTTGGCAAGAGCAGGTAAATCAGCTTTGCGGAGTGCTCGCCGGCCCTTCGCCGCGCAGGACCTAACGCCACGGGCAAGCCCTCGATGCAGAGGGCAAAGATGTCCCTACACAAAAGACCTTCCGAGATAACAGAAAATTCAGTCCAACCTAAGGGTGAAAAAAAATCGTCGTCTCAGACACAAGTTAGAGAAGAAACAGAAAACGGATGTCTCTAACTCAGAACGGAAATACTCCGTCAATCAAAATCTAGGAAGCACCACGTCCAAGCAGGGAAATGCCGAAGTCAGTAACATTTACATCAAACTCACGATCTTATATTGGTTCTACCATCTTTGTGCAAAAAAAACAGTGGTAAAATCTCTCAAAGGCAAAAGAGCTTTACAGGTTCGCGATTCAGTCAGGTGTGAAACCAGAAAGCCGAATGACAGTGTGACTTCTATGAGGTTAGAAAGTTAATTTACTGCTGCGTGGCTGCTGCTTTCAAAAAAGCAAATTTATGGAAGTTATCAAAGCAATTTATCAAAGTTATCAGCCAAGTCGCAGCAGGAGTCTGTGAAACAGGAGCATCGGTTTAAAATCGAAGTGAGAGCAAATATTTCGCCCCATTAACAGGAACAATAGCGCTGCGGCTTGACCCATCATTTCAAGAAACTTTCAATGAACCAGGAGGTCGGGAGGTGGAACGGGCTCTCTCCCATTTCCATCAGCCAGCGGCGCCGGGATTTGCAGCGTGACTCTCCCAAAGAGGTAAGAACGGGTTGGCAGGCGATGAGTTCCTACAACGGACGGACCTATCTTGTCCCCCTTCCGCTTTTCCCTATTTTCTTGCCAACTCCGAGCGGTATTTTCTGGTTGTTTCTTGCCCCCTTGGCAAACCTCAGCCCAGGAGGCTCCGAGGTCGAATCCCAGAGAGAAGCAAGTCCAGTGCGGAACGAAGAGGGGACATGAAAAAAGGCGCTATTGAATATGGCTTCTGTAGCTCTACCCTACAAAGCGCAGTCGCAAATTCAGCACAAACTCTCCAGTCAATGAGAACTTTGAGAGAGGTTACACGGATTAAGTTTTGAGAACGTTGACTATTTCAGTATCTATTTACTTTCTTTTACCGAGACACATACTTTACCACATGTGATACGTGAAGGCAGAAGGTGAATGAGAGCCTGATTCATGTGCGCTGTGTGTGTTATCAAGGGTCCACAGAAGTTACACAATCTGGTTTTTATTACTCAAACTATATATATAAAAAAAAAAAAAAAGGGTTGTACTTAGTAATTTTAATAAGCTTGGGCTATTTTATAAACTGCTAGCTGTGAGCCTCCAGGAATGAAAAAAATTAAGAAGCGTATGCTACTTGGGTAACAAAAAGCAAAAATCCAGAAAGGAAATTATTTGTCCAACTGCCTTAAAAGCACCGTTTTGTGAAAACGCGTAGCCAAGACTCAAAGGTGCGATTCAAAACCAGCTACGAAACAGACACCCAGCGCGGCACCCCGACACCAGCCCTCTGCTTCGTCTGCTCCCCTGGCCTGCAAACAGCCCTTCAAGGCCCTTGATATACTGCTTACAAGATACGAATTACACGTAAACCCACCCTCTGTCGTAAAGAATCATTTTTCAAAATCAGAAATAAATGATAAATGAAAGCCATCCAAGCTGAGATCTTTTAGTTCCATGAAGAGCCGGAGCTTTTCCATGCAGACTTTGTACAGATGCCCGTTGCTACATCCCTGTTCTAGAGAAGATGACCCAATTGAACGCCTCCGTGTTCAGCATTAGCGTAACCACTGCAGCTTAAAATTCAAACTTGTGTTCTTCTCACCTCCGCCTGACTCACAGCGCACTGTGAAGCGCCTTAATTCACCTTCAAATGCTCTCTCCGGTCTAGAAAGTCAGAAAAAAAGAGACTAGCAATGGTGGTAGTGAGACTTCACAGCACCAATCCCTTCGGTGTTGCTGCTTCTGAAAACCCGGTCCTCCACGCAGGAGCTGCATCACCTGGTCCCGCAACAGCTCATCCTTCTGAGGGACTTGTTCCTCGGCCAAAAAGGCTGGCCACTTCATTATGCCGATGGACATTCTGGAATTTCAGCTGTCTACCATCAGATAAAGTATTATCCAGAGGCAGCTAAACAATTACGCCTTTCTGTGAATTCCAGTTCAGGCTGTTTTTCTAGCTTCCAACCTGCTTGCTTTTTTCTTTCGTAGCATGAAACAGTGTTACGGTCGCCTTCTTCAAACCCGCGCTTTCAGGCGGGACGTCACGTTCAGAGCTGCTGCGACAGCAAAAGACATGCAGAAAAGCCCAGGAAAAAATCCATCCTGGTGAAGTGTTGCCTAGAAGACGCAGCAATAAGTGGTTTTGGTGCCAGTCATCATCCCCCTCCTTAGTTGAAGCCAGTCATCATCCCTCTCCTGAACTGAAGGATAAGGAATTCTGCAGGACTGTCAAGCAGATGGGATTGACTCTACTCCCATCCTCGCTTTCCATTATTGAGGAACCTGCTGCCACCCTCTCCTGGACAGAGAGCAGAGACTTTCTTTTAAGACAAACACCAACGCTTCACTTTCAGCTACCCAAAAGTGTCTACAAACAGCTCCTATAAGCCCTTTCCGAAAAAAGCTAAACCACCTCCACCTTTTTCGAACGGATATAGCTCAAGGGAGAAGACCACAAAAGATGTCTGGAAAATTACTTCCTCCAAAACTTACAGAAACACCGAAGGGGGCCCTTTCCCCACAAGACGGGCTCTCTGCCACCAACCGAGAAACTCTCCTTTCTGTCTCCACCTCTAAAGGGATTGCTGGTCCCAAAACCTTCCTAACAGTTGGGACTGGGTGACCCTCCAAGACTTGAGAAAGGCAGGTGCTCTCCAAGGCTCTTGGCGCTTGCCAAACACAGCAATGCTTGAGGAAATCAGGTTGTCCCCTCTCCGCTGCCAGCAGGTCCTGGGGTGTTTCAGTTCTTACTACGATCAGCCCGTGGCGGAGCAAGGGCTCAGCAATTCACTCAAAACATTTTAACAGACATTTATTACAATTGACGTGGATTAAAAAAAGAGATCTTACAAGATAAATGGAAAGAGTGCAAGCACAGTTGTAAATGTAAATCAAGCGAACCGATTTAGTGCGATAAGGGAAGCCTTATGTGGTCACAATTTTTTTTTCCGTCCGTTTCCCTTATTTTTTTCCCCAGCCCCAACAGCAGTTCCACGAGCAGTCGCAGTCTCCGCTCTCGTCTTCCTACTGCTCCTGTCCATCTTCTGCGCTGCTGGCATACCACCCCCCTCCTCGCGCAGTACGAGGATGGAAATAATCCTGCCTGACACAGAGTCCTTCGGTACCACGTCGGGAAGGTATTGAAAGAATGAGGTCCTTTCCCAGAAAAAGCTGTATTTGACAGAGGTGCTTATAAAACAAGACGTCCTTGCAGAAGGTACAGACGCAGGATGGACACTTCGACTGGGCAGAAGGCCAACGACACCTCAAAACCTGACAGCGTCGGTAACTTTAAGAGCAGCCTGCTGGAAACTATTCCCTTATTCTTTCTAACCTGATTTCGTTCTGCAAGGATCCGTCCCTTCCCAAGAGGGAAATATCCTTTCAAGCTGCCAAGAAAAAAAGGGCCGGGATGCCAGCACCTTCTACCACGCCATCCCTAACGTCCCTCCCTCCAGGTGATCTTTCAGAGGGATGAAGGAAAGCAACGGGCTGACTAGGTACGTCCTTTCTGCATATATCCCACGGGAAATCTGCACAGTTTCCGCCCATCTGTGTTCCGAGTTTTGTCTGGACTGAAGAAATAAGCTCCAGAAGGGGAAGAGAAAACGGGAGTTTGGAGGCAGCACGCCAACACCGTAGGGTATTGCCAAGGCTATTTTACTTCAGGAGCTCATTTCTTCAGTCCAATACCATCAGAAGTACGGGACAAAGCTCGGACAACTTTGGCTCTCAGGTCTCCGAAAGAAGCTCTGGGTCGGTCAGGGAAAATAATTCAGAGGGACCAGAATTACCAAGTGAGATGAAACCCTGAGGTCAAAATGATATTTTACAGATATCTAATAGGTATCTATTAGACTCTATCATCAAAACTGCCTAAAAAAGTGCCTTGTCATCATTTCTGCCATTTGAGGATGACTGCTCAGAACTAGGCTGTTGTGGCAAGGAATTAATTCGCTCCCGTGGAATGAAGATGCCACAGACAGGGAAGCAATTCCCAAAACAAGGCTGCCAGGGGAGGGCGTAACCTCCCCGTGCAGGGGGACTGACTCAGAGGCGTTTGCGACACAGGACGATTTGCAGAAGGTGCTGCAGGGCGGGCGGTGGAGAGGAACCTTCTGAGGGACAACGTCAGCTCGGACTCCGGTCTCCTGAGGTTTCCACAACCACATGCTGTGACAACGACTTCAAGGGGAGTGCGGCAGGACCCGAGTCAGGCTAGCAAGGCTGCTTCTGCTCCGGCAGAGCATTTCTTCCCTCTGGAAGCCTGAAGGACCTTCATTCAGGGCCTCATCAAAACCCTTCTCATGAACAGGAACGGACGAGCCCCTCTGCTGGTCTGAAACGTCTGCTCTGAGACACCAAGCAGAAGAGAGGCAAGAAAAATCACATTAAAAAAAGCAGCAAAAGAGGTGAAAGTCAAGTCACGCTCTGACTTGCTTCTGATCCACCAAAGAGCTAAAACCATCATGGAGGGGGCAGCAGCCCAAGCCTCCTGCTGCAGATGGGTCATTTTCCTGCTGCTTCTCCAGCGGGGACGCGTCCCTGGAAGTCCCGCTCTCCGTCTCGGAAAGCGGAAGAAGGCGGTATGTCATCAGCAAGGGAAGACCATCCAAGGATGCAAGCTGCAACGCCCTCCATGGCTGCTTTTGACCGCAAATTACTGAAAGTCTGTCTGGGATGCTAAACCCTGAGAGCTTAACGGAACTCCTTCCGCCAAGCAGAAGCAGCTCAAGTCTCAGACCAACCCCACTTCCCAGCCACACGCTACCTCACCACAAATGCCAGCACCGTTTATTCACTGCACGGCAACACCTACGGAATAAACGTTGATGAAACGAGTACTGAATTGCACCGTGGTGTTATTCGTGGAACAGGTTATTTAAGAAAAGTGAGGGCCAGGATGAGGACACTCAAAATTGGGGAGTTTTTGAGTCGGATGCTGCTGTGACACCGAAGCCAGCCCTAGTGATGCCAACTCCATCACACCCACCGCTGCCTTGATGGGGTCTGTGAAGCAGCCAGGACCCCCTCCCGCTCTTCCCGGGCTCTGCAGAGTCTGGAAAAATCTGGACTCAAGAGCAAACTGAGTGGTATTCTGAGGGGGAAATAAAGGGACAATGTTTTTGTTGGATTATACAGAAATAGGGCAACTTACTTTTAATTTTCCCCCCTCCACAGAGCGCCCGTAGCACAGAAACGCTAGTATAGGTGCACTCTACGTACGAGGGCAAAGGGAGCAGCTTAGCAAAATTTATTTTCCGTTAAGATTAGCTCAAGAAGGGCTGTAAAACCACAACTGTTCAGTAGGGACACGCTGCTGGAATATAAACTCAAACCTGTCCAAATCGGCGCACGAGAGATGTTTATTTTCCCATATTCATAGCCATAAACAAGCATCCCTTTCACAGCTTCACCACCTTCTCGCCTCCGTAAGCTACTCCATCGGCGAAAGGCAGAGTAAGCAAAGCACGATGACGATAAGAAGACAGTCATTCTGCTCTTTAAGACACAACACCTCCAGACGGGGACGCGTGGACTTAAAATATACTGCTTTCCACAGACTTCCTTTGCCTTCAAACATGCCACATGGCAAATATTTGAAAATAAACTGAAAAACTAATAAATGCTATTTTCAAGTTTAACTGCTGCACTGTTTTTCTCTGTAAGAAATATTCATAAATGCACGTATATACATACAGGCGTTTGCCCACAGCCAGCCTCCAACACCTGCGTGGGGACCTGGAAGCCAGCAGACACCAGGGCTTTACTGGAACAGGGTGGGAGAACTGGGTGAGGAAGGGCTCCGAGGGCAATCAAAGCACCAGAAAACAATTACTCAGTAGGGCTGTGCTTTAAATCCCTTCTTTTCTGAGGAAGCAAGGGATGCGAAGTTCTCTCCTGCGACAGAGGTCCAGGAGAAGCGTTTATGGCGATGCAATGCTTATCTTAAAATGTGCAAAATGTAATTAATCCCAGGAGCTTCACAACAGATCCAGCGATCTTACCAAACCCAGGCTGGGACAGACCCTCCATTTCAGATGCATACAGAACTATTAACTAGTAGGCTTACACACAGTTTCCATCTGCCTTATCTTGAATTTGTGCTGCTCAATGGACTACTCCGAAGCCAAATGCACACAGCATTAAGGGATGTGTTCAGACATATTTTACCTGGCTAATAGGGTGGAAAAGTTCATAAATACATTACTCATCGAACCGATGTGCTATTAAGCAAGAAAAACCTCACTTCTCAACCAAAAATCACTACAAACGCTATTAAAACTGACATATTTTTTTGAGCTGGCTGTTACTAAGGAAGCAGAAAAGGGGGTTTTCCTCCCTCTTTTTTTCTGATCAAGCACCACTTGCACCACGGCACAGATAAAAAAGGAACTTCAAGCCTTTTACCTTTGGATGGCTTGTACAGGAGACTGTCGAGCACCTTCAAAAACAAAAAAACTTTAAAGTCTTCTGCAGCGTTGCGCAGAGACACGTCGACTAGTCCCGATGTCCGTACGAGGGCAGCGCTGACAGGCCCCGGCTGGGCCCTGCAGGAACCACGGCGGCTCCAGCAGCCCAGGGTCTCATCAGGAATCACAGGCCCTGCTTTTAGGCAAGGAATTAACTGGTAATCAAAGCGATGAGGGGGGCAAACTGACTTGGAATACCTCGCGGAAGCGTGCTTAGCGTCCCAGTCCTTGCTCTTTCCTTCTCCCCCTGGGAAATCACGTTGGGGAAGGCTACCAGAGAGGAGGAGAAAAGAAATTTCTCACATTTGTCTACGAGGCCTTTTCTCAGAAGGGATTTTCTTGGCCCAAGAGGTCTGGAACCCGCTGCTGGTGCTCCCCAGCAGAGCCCAGGAGCTGGGCTTTTCGCTCTATCACCATACAGACAAGGACCGTGGTGCGGGGATGCGCGACGTACTTCATCTATTTTATCTATTTATCCGTATGAGGCCACACTCCCAGTTTTTCCTTACCCGGGATTGTCCTCAGCACAGCTTCCGAGAGCAGCAGCACCCGACAGGTCCCTCTCCGCGCAGGAGGGATTTCTTCAGGTCACCCAGACCGCCAGGCCTTGCGCTGTTCTGCTCCGTTTTAAAAATACGTGACATCCATTTGGAAAAGCGATCACCCAACTGATCGCATATTTCCTATGAAAGATATTTGCACAGCTCCTTGTATTTTGGCCCAAATTGTCTACGTTAATTCCATAGCAGTACTACTGTATATCTGTTCAGTTTTTCCTATGACCACGCAGTCCTTGGAACAAAGGGAGAGGGAGCTGGAGCCCATAGGAAAATTGTCATTTCAGAGGAGGACTTAGCTGTTCGATCAGCCGTGACAACGTAACGCATACACCCAGTGGAAACTCTGAGCACAACCCTTTTTACTACTTCCTACTTCACAAAAATGCGTTTCGATGAGAGCTTTGGAAGAAAAAGGGAGGCTTTCCCTGAGAAAGGGCAATTTGCTCTAAGCAAGAATGGGATAACTGCAAGGCCGGAGGAGAGAAGGAGACGCGAGGGCTAAGAAGCAGGGCAAATCTAGCATTGGCCCAGATCTGGCCCCCATTAGAAAAACTTATAAAAACAAACAAGAAGAAATAAATGGAGCTTGAGCAACCATCTGCACAAACTTTGACTACGCTGCACAAAGCCAGGATGAAGTACCCACTTGTTTTGAGTGACGACTTCAAGGAGAAGCAAACTAGACATATGAAAGTACTTCTACGTTATATTATTTGACATTATATTGACATTTTACTTCAATCCCCACCACCTCCCTTCTCAATCCTCCTTCCCTCAGTGTTTTATGCAAGAAGCCTGAAGTCCTGTTTAAGTGACACCATGGCACAGCATTTTTCCAAGTTTCTGGAGCTCATGAACTTCGAGAAATCCTCTTTCCTATGGATGTGCTATGTGCGAAAAGCCTGTAGGAGCCTCCAGGAAGTGCTACGTTCTGGAGAGGTGACCGGGATGAAGTCCAAGCCCAGCCTGATGGTGAACCAAAGGCTGCTCAGTCCAACGGGGAGGACGGGCTGAGGTCACCAGATGGACTCCGTCCGCCCGAAGAGGCAGCTGCAATCTATCAAGCCCAGTTAATAAGTCCTTGGGGCTGCCAAGAACAGCAGAAGGCAGGCGGTAAGAAGAGGCAGGGCAGGTTAAGGGAGTTCACTGGAGGGCTGTAATTACTGTGGGAAGAGCGGAAAAGGGCAGGGTAGGATGAACAGACGAACGTTCCACCAGCCCCAGACACCGCTGCCACCCGCACGGAGCATGCCACCAGCTCCTAGAAAGCTGGTTCTCCATTTACTAACGTCGTCTGGCCAGCTCGGGGGAAAACATGTTGAAACAACACATTAGTACAAACAGGGGAACAAGAAATAAGCCTTAATCCTTCAGTCTTGATGGAAAAAAGCATTTGAAACAAATCAAAACGCCCTGAATCTGCTTAGATGCTGCTATGCACTTAACCACGTGCCTGAACTTAAACATATTTTTAAGGCTTTTCCTAAACCAAGGCTTCGGTCCTTGTGCAAGTATCTCTAGTCTGAGGTACTCCAGCCTGTATTTCAAATGTATTTGCCCAAGGAAAGTAACTGTGCACATCTCTACATCCTTCCTTCAGACACTTCAAATAACTCTGTAATCATTAATGAAAGGAATGGCAAAACTACTGAGGGTAGGAAACTCCCACCCGCTCCCTTTCACACAGGGTGAAATGAAGACACAAAGTCAAAGGTTAACGTTTAAGAAGCCCCTTCTTTTTTGTCTGTGCTGGGGCATTGTCACGGCAGATAATCAAAACCAAGCTCCGATAAGAACTCCCCAAATGCCCGCCGCTGCACATTAACTTGTGCGAAACCACTGACCGTAAAGACGCACACGAGTTTCTTCAAGTCTCGGTATCCTCAGAAAACGGGGATGACAATAAGCCAGTGAGGAGTAACCCATGGCAAACGACAGATCTGAGCGGGTCTGGGGATTTTTATTCTTGACAGTTGGCCTGTCTTCGAGGATCTCCCCGGTTTGACAGCTGCAGGCAGGTAGGCTACTGGAGATCTGTCATTCGAGAACAGTTGTACTTTCAAATGAGTCTATGAGCCCTGGAATGGAAGGACGTGGTTCTCCAATTAACAAAACAAGTGACGGGGTCCGGCCCTTTCCTTTCAAACAAGTGAGGTCAATGCTCTATAGGAAATGGAAGACAACATTCACGCCTGGCATTGCATATATGTGAATATAAACCAGATCCCAACTCAAACAAGGAGGCACAGGTCTCTAAAACACAATTCAAAGCATAAGCTCAACCTAAAGGCATCGCATACCAACAACCCTTTGGCTTTTGTTACAAAAGGCAGAAAGCTAATTGAGAAACTGAAGTCATTTTCTCTACAACAAGAGGTAGAGACTGATCTAAAGCTTTCGCTTTGTTATTTCTATACACTGTGCTTCCTGTGGTCTGTTTATTCACGATCTGAAACATTTGTGATGTTTTTTTGAGGCGGGTCATTTTCTGCAGCATTGGACCAGGCACAAGCCACCCCTGAAACTGCCACCTGCCAAATCTGCTTTCAACTCAGTTCCACCTCCCTGAACACCTTGCACTTATCTTCCCACCTTCCTAAACCACATGCTCCTCTAGATGGATACCGATGCTTTCTGAGCTGCAAATAACAAGGTCAGACAAAGTTCAGCCACTTTTGAGCAGTTACGCCGTTAAACCTCGTGTAGCACCTTGGGACCACGCGGGTCAGGCACAAATACTGTCCAGTAGATGCTCACCTGGGCGTAGATTAACCACCCTGCTTAGGAATCTATGTTAGATGAAACATTTCATTCAGTGCGGAGACACACAAAACGCGTCCCCACCGTTATCCAGGAGAGAAAGCACCGTTAGCACAATCTGACACGTTAAACCAGATACATTAAATGAAGTTCTTGAACGATCTGATCTTTCTACGGAGGACAGAAGGGAGGACCAAAGATGTAAACAGGGAAGGGGCTGGGCGACTCATGCAGGAGGGCTTCCATAACCTTCAATAATACTTACTCCCCCGACTCTGATGAGATGAAGTCTTATGAAGTCCGAGTCTAACGAGATGGAGAGCAGAAGAGCACCGAGGTGAGGCGTTACCGTGCAGGCACTTAAAAGGAAGGAAAAGCAGGAAGGAGGCAAAAAGAGATGTGGGAACGCAAGAATTTATGGACTACAAATACAAGGGGGGAGCACATGTGCCCCCACAAGCACCGTCTGGGTAAGATCAAAGCTCTTAAGTGCTTTTCTCCTTTTACCCTTCTCTGGGCTTCAGTTTCTGATGCCCGCAGAGCGCAGGGATGCTGTTACCGTCAGCTGAGGAACGGCCACACGAGCCTAGCATTAACTGCTACAACAAGCACCAGGTTTTTCATCAGCGCTTTTCCTTCCCTTCCCAACGCCCGATCAACGTTTCGGCGTTACGACAGCACCATCCGAACGTCTAAAGATCGCCGCTGCAGGGCAGGCTTTAGTCCCAGGACCTCGCAGGCAGAGAAAAGCAGCCGTAACTGTAGGGGGTACCAGTGGTCAACCACCAGAAGGTCCAGTTCCACCAGGCGCTACAAACCCCACACCCCTCCCGGAGCCACCCGAGCTCCCCAAGGCTGCTTTTGCTTCATGACTCTAACTCAGTGACAAGTTTTGCTGCAACTCTGGCAAATATTTGGTAAACTCTGTAAATATCGCTACTTTCACCCAAACAACAGCAGAAATACACAGCAGAAACCAGAGGAAGCACCAGCTTTCTGAAACACCGTTAACAAAAACAACGGGCAGTTTCTACGTGACAAATTCAAGCGTCCTCTTGCTACGACAATTGCATGCGATTTTTTAAATAAATGGGGTTATTTTCAAGGGATATTAAGCAGATGTGAAGACAGGAATTTGCAAAACTGATGGCATGCAGGCGACTTTCACTGCAAAAGCAGAAACGTAAACTATTTCAAAACAAAAGTGTTCAAATATTTTGGGTTTTAACTATAAGTTGAGATTCAGGAAGAGACTGTGGGCAAAATCTTGCTTTACTAGCGCAAATACGAATTAGTCCATATATTTAACATCAGGCAACCAAATTTTAGCACCCTTATGTCCCTCATAACCACACATCTAGTGCTGAGAGCAGACACTAAGCGATACAAAATTCAGCTTTACCTGTGAAGTTCGCACACGTTAGCACAACACTCGGTTTTGCCCCACTATCCGCAGGTGTCTCACGAGTTGTGATTAAAAAGCCCCTTATGCAGAAAGTGAAATTTGGGAGGTCTTTTGCTAACTTTTGGCAAGCCAAGTGTTCTTTTTCTGTTCCTTCTGATACCAAACTTCTTCTATAAGCTCTACAGCGAGTGACGTGCTACCGGAGCCATTCCCTTCACTTTCTCCCAAAAGGTAAGAGCCTAGCCAGCTCCACTGCAGAGCGTCTGAATTCCTTTCAAGTCAAAAATACATCTTCCCAAGAGACACACGGCCCTAGAATTTCTCACCGTTGTTCCAGTTTCTGCTAAGCTGTATTATCTCACTCTTCGCATCTTTAGCATGCGCTGGGGATCAAATATTCTAGCTTGGTTGAGAGACGCACAGTACAGCGAGAGAGAAGCCAGAAATGCTAACTTCTACTTGCTTCTGCTAACCGTGGCGCTGGCGGGAGGAAAAAAGAAATAAATCTGAAATCCCATCAATCTTCAGGATTATTTATTTATCTCACACTCACTTGCTTAGAGCTCCAAAAAACCGTTGCATCAGCTAGCTGAAGTAAGCGAGCTGAAGCGCTCACAAAGATGGCTTTTGACAGGAGAGCTGTTGCGACGGAGAGGGAGCAGCGCAGCCACCAGCTGCTCTGCCAGGGTGTCCCCAGGCAGCTCGGGGACCTGCAGCTCGGGTGGCAGCCGAGGTCGGGCCAGGCAAGGACCAGAGTCGTGATGGCTTCGCACCATGCCTGGCTCCGACGCTGGTTTCCAACCCGGCCACGTGGTGGGTGGCTTGAAGAAGCCCCTCAAAGACTGCAGGAGACAGCTTGGGCTGAGATGAACGAAGACCACAGCAACTCAGGAGCACCTACCCACGCTCCTTCTCAAACAAAAAGCACGTGTTCTCCTAGTCCAGGCCCTAAAACCATGGGAAGCACATAAAGGGCTTCTCCAGGGTGGTATGGGAAGAGTTTCCCACACAACTGGGAAATCTCCAGCTCTTTACCTAGGACCCCTTTGGTATCTACCGTCTTCTTAACGTGGAGGTTTGTGTAGACAGCAACTACGTCTTCAGTTAACTGCAAACACAACAGGAGCAGCTTGTCAGCCACACGGCAATCCCCGCCAAAGCCGCTGTACTCCTTAATCTCATTCCATTTAATCCCATTGACTGCCTTAAAGTGCTGTCTCACTTAACACAAGAACTTTGTTCAGGATTACTGCTACAACACAGCTCTCAACCCGAGGGTCTCATTCCCTGCAAGAACAACCTCTGAAGCTGTATCCATCCAGGCAGATGTAAACACAGCACGCGGCCAACAGATTCTCCTGAAAAAACCCAAAAACCAAAGAAAACACACCAAACGGACAGCAGCTGATAACCTCGGATGTACATACCACCCCTATTTCCTTTCTTTAGGTAAGGAAAGTCGAGGAGTTTGGTTGCGCGCAGCCCTAAGCTCGGCATCAGGAGTTTGGGACATTCTGGCACTTTCTGACGCGGCGACGGAGGCAGGGAGGTTTGCTATCCCAGTACTTATCGCAAAATGCAATCAAATCATTAACGTGGGGCATGTGACGGGAAGAGGGAAACCTATTTCCAAGAAGGGATACTTGTTGCAGACTTGTTCATATGATTCCTCTCCTGAATAGCGGCGGAGTAACCACCACATTAATCTTCCCGGATGCTGCAGTCATGTTCCACCACTGCTCCTGCTACTTACAGAGCACAAGGTGAGTATTGTTCGCTGTCTTTACCGCGTGATTGAATTAACAAATGGTATGTGGGCTCGCTGTACGCCCAGCCTTTCAATATGGGATTTGTGTACCAAGCCAGGCGCTGCATCTGCCGAAGCCACAACGAAACACCACGTGTTCTCAACCGACACAGCACCAGACCTGAGAACCAGCCGTTTATAGACGGGAACCGCTCGCTTCTCACATGATACCTTCTGATGAAACAAAGCGTCATGGAAGAAAGCAAAAAGCATGCTTATTTTACAAATAAACCCTTTAAAACTTAAATCTGTTGCTTCTCTTGGACTACAGGGCAGCCTGTGATTTTGCTACCCGAGAAGTACACAGTGACGGTCTGGACACCAAATTCTACATTCACTCACCAAAAGGTCGTCTTTTAAGTGACTTAAAATGACTCTGTTATTAATTTTGCCATTTGTAACACCTCATGAAAGTAAAAAGGAAAGCCAACAACATGTAGGTTTGATTTCTTTCTCTCACGCCAGTGACGCTAAGGACTTTGCTCAAACTCGGAGAAATTATCCCAGAATAAAGCAGCAGGAGTGTAGACATCAATACGTACTGAGGCATTCGCTACGGGATTTAAGAAATGAAGTTCGTTAAATGATATCATTAAGCAATGCGTAGTTAAAAACAACAAAAACACGCACAAAGTGGTAAAGTACGAGACGTTAATGCCATGAAAGAAGCCTTACCAGACCATCACAATTGCTGATGGCCACAGAAGCTCCGGGGATGTCAGTTATGTCTCCCACATAGGCGCAGTTGGTCCACAGGGGCTCTCTTTTCCATAACCTCTGGGCAGCAGTTCCAGCCTGACTGGTGTTACCGGCATCCTTCCCCGTTTCCACAGAGTCTTCGTACCACTCCACTACGGCCTCGGGAGCCACCAGACGCGTGTTGGGTTTCAGCCGGAGATGGAATTCCCTTCCAAAGGCAGTGACGTTAAAATACAGCTGTTTGGGGCTCTGGGACACCTCCCGTGCTGATCTTCTTTGGTGACTTGCAGAGAGGATATTAGAGACGTAGCTTCCATCTGCATTGGTACTAATTGGAATCACTAACCCGTACGGTCTCGGTCTGCTCTTTCGTAATTCTGACGAGAGAAAAACCCAAAACCAAACTGAAGTTAGAATAAGGGCATGGAACGAGCCTGAAGACATCTCCCCTTCCAATACTGCCAGTTTAGGGTGCCAGTTAGAGCTACTCTGAATCACTCCGCTGACAAGTTCTCATGAAGAATGATAAAAACCTGCGTAGTTTTGCGAAGGACAGGGGACAGTGCCACTTAACACACCAACGGGCATGAAATTATCTGCTCGTTAGCTAGTCTGGGTACGAGCACAGCAACGCAGTGTAGGCACATGTGAGGTACGTGTCACTGTGCTCTCCAGCATCTTCATTTGGGTACCCTACGGCAATGGGGTATCTCAATGCTATAAATTATCATAACAATGCTTTGTACAACTTCTACCCGGAGCATGAGACGACACGTAAGAAAGAAGAAAAGCGTGTCTGACACACCGCCACGTTGAGCGAGCCATGACAAACCAGGGACAACGCGAGGGGAAGGACATGTCACCTTCAGGGAAAGCCACGGTGGCCGAGCACCGGGAGCTCTGCCCAGTTACACTCCCCAAATAAACACACACCACAGACGCCGGGATACACACTAAGCGCATGCAAAACACCCTCCACATGCCAAAATTTTCAAGAAGCGGGTCTTTCATGACTCTATTTTCATAGAACTTACAGAGAAACCCCTGAAATACTCATTTACATTTCGCTGGGGAGTTTCCCGGGGTTTGGGTTTGCTTAGCAGCCCCAGAAGAGGCAGCAAGCCTTCTGAATTCTCCTGTAAGAAACGCCAGGCAACTCCTCCACGCACCTTGAAGAGAACTGCTGGCTCCTGCGGCAAGACCTCCATTGAGAGCTAGAAAATGAAGCGCCAGGCCTGGTTATAGCTGCAATTTGCACAGGTATTTCCGCAGCCTTCGAAAACCACAACAGGGAGAAGAATCCAGTGGGTACCACATACCGCTGATGAATCCACGTCAGCAGCGGTATAAGCAGTAACTTTTGCCTCTCCGGGTCTCTAACAAACACCCTTACCCAGCACCCTGCTGCTGCCCTTGCTCCGTGCCCAACTTGAGTAATGGACTTCAAAAGCAACAGTGAAGCTAATTATTAAAAAAAACAATGAAGAATTTAACAAATTTGTACCCAAATCCTGCACTTCACTGCAATACATCAAAGCTCTAAAACCAGCCAAACCGCACGCTATTGACGGCACTAAAGATACCCTCAGGTGATGCTCAATGGCACTCAACGGCAAGGACCCCTGAAGACCAGGAGAACTTCCTTGGAGCAGTCACTGTCATGAGATCTCTCGTCACACAATCACGGAATGGTTTGGGTGGGAAGGGACCTTAAAGCCCACCCAGTGCCACCCCCTGCCCTGGGCAGGGACACCTCCCACCGGACCAGGTTGCTCCAAGCCCCGTCCAACCTGGCCTTGAACCCCTCCAGGGATGGGGCAGCCCGAGTACTTGAGCCCTGGGGCAACCCAGCAGTTCTCTGAAGGCTCCCCTGCTTTGGCAGAGGCGTTGGACAAACGGTAGCAGAGGCAAAGCCACGGCAGAAAAAAAGGTAACAGGAATGAAAGCCCCATTTCCTATCATTTTTTGTGGTTCCCACCACGTCAGCTCAGGATTCCTGTCTAATTAGCAGCACCATTTGCTGACTGGGAACCTCCCAAGTGGGTTCTGAATTTGCCTAAGTGAACGCAACACCCTCACGCCCCCCAAAAAGCCTCCTTCTGTGTAGTCCCTTACCTATATCCTGAAAATAGCATTATTATCCTAAGAGAACCATCGTTTCCCTCTCCGCTCTCAGCCACTCTTAGGCACTGATGAGAAAAGGAAGAGAACCTTCTCTTTTGCTCAGAAAAACACCTTCTCCCGTTACCACTTATCACGCTCGCAGCCCTGCATCAGGACACACACACACACACACACACGCGCGCGCGTTTCCCCTTGAAGCAATTTCACACCCGCGTAAAAGGAGCCCGTCAAATGAGTGAATCTTTTCTGTCAGACCTCTGCAATCTGGCGGTAATCAGCATATTTGGGGTCCAATTTTCATCCTGTAAAAGGAGGAGGAGAGATATTCCTGGGCCAAACGGCTACTAAGGACTGGACCAAAGCCTAAGTCTTGCTACCTGCGTGTCAGACTCCGTGACAATTAAAAAGACACTTAACACAGAAACAATTCTTCCCTCGCTCTTCTCTTCCTCAGAGAACTAGCTAAAGCAATACGAGAGTGATAGTACTGATAATTTTCATTTTAAAAAGCTGCAGAATTGGGTAGCTCAGATGCTACCGCTGAGAATTCCTCAAATAAATATACTTAATTAAATGAGCTATATTTTACCTACTCCCAGCGTGAATCACACTTGAACTGAGAATTAATAGAGAAAAAGCTCAGGAGCCAGTCCCTCAGAGCCATCTGCTTGTTTTAAGAGACTCACGTATTCTTCGAATAACTTCAGTATGAAAACGTTCCTAATGGCTTCAATACAACTACTTTTTCCTCCAGTTTTCTTTTACGCCAGTGACTGCGGGATTTGACAGAAAAACAAGGTATGGTACCAGCAGGCCGTACATGGACGTTTAAATTCTCGCACTATAAATATCTTCAAATAACACACAAATACTTTATCCCGGGCACGCCAAAAGTCAGCTATCATTTTCAAGTCCGTTGTTCTGAAAACACCCTGTTTTCAGCCAGCGCCAGCAGCCCCAGCGGGTTTTCAGCGGTGGCCAACAACCCCTTTCGCCATACACCTACAAGACCAGGTTCTGACACCGGTACCCTAATTAGGACAGTATCCTTAGGATAATTCCCATCTAAAACCCTGGGAATACTGAGTCAGGATCGCTAACGTCTCTCCTTAGAGAAGAGACCAAATTAAAACTCTCAGCTCATTTTTTTATTAATTAGACACCGCGGGAACAGGAGCCAGAGCTGCTGGGTTGTATATCCCAACTGGGTCACAGTAAAAACCGAGCTGCTCAGGCTCCCCGCACTGAGATCTCATTCCCAGCCTGACGTTCCTCTTTCTACCTCGCCGAGACTCTTCACAGCTTTGGTTTTTTTTTTTTTAAATAATAAAAAAAAAAAAAAAAAAGCTGGATGTTCCGTGCCAGAGACCACAGTCTGGCGATCGAATTCCGTGTTCGCCGCACGACTGAGAAATCGCTTTGCACATCTTGCAGCCGTATTCCCAGACCGCTACTTGCGGGGGCAAAAAAAAATTTAAAAAAAAAAAGAAAAAAAAAAAAGAAAAGATATTTTTGCTAATAACAAGAGCAGCCAGCTAGCCACAAGAAGGTAGGAACAAAGGGTGGAAAATAAGAACTGTCAAGTTTTTGAGTCAGCAAAAGCCTTTTCCAGAGTCTCCAAATGCTGAGCTAGAAGAGGAAATGCCTTTTGTTCAAAGGCAATTAAAATTAAATGTGACGTGACTGAATGCTGAGGACATCTAAACTCCTCCACTGACTTGTGTTACCCTTTTTCCACAGACGGCACCGTCTGAGGAAATGCAATTCCAGCTGTAGGTGTTCCCTTTCCGAGGGTAACATTTCACAGCGGCTCTGTTCCGCTAATTCAAAGCTTGCAGCGAGGAGCGGAGAAGAGACACAGAGCAGCAGAAAAAGCACTCGCCTTCCTCTTTTCATCTGGCTTTAAACCGCTGCTCCAGTTGCACAATGTTTAGGTTGAAAGGAAGCACTTAAGAAAGGACATCACATTCTTTCATTGTGTGCCAAAACATAATTAGCTAGAGAATGCCCCCGAAGAAGCCCGTCCCTACTTTTTTTCCCCTCAGAGACACATGAAACCCAAGAATTAACACCACTGGCTCACACCAGCTGTCTTTGCACTGCACAACAACTGTTGACAGCGAGAGGTTCCAAAGCCCCAAACTTTTCCTTTTTTAAAAAATAATCCGCATTTAGAAGAGTATTATTTTTTAGATATAAGGTTTTGTGGAAGACACTGATCAGAAATTGCTCATGTGGTTGCCCGCAGCAGAATTCCAAAAGCATAAAAAAAAAAAAAAAAAAACAAACCCAGTTAAAAAAGATTTCAAAAGCCTAAACTGAAATCAGTGCAATCGGTGGAAAGGCAGGAATTTCTGAAAATTCAGAGAAAATATTTCTACATCTAAACCAAGTTACCCAAGCTTGAAGACAGGACTTTTTTTTTTCTTCTTCCAATAAGTATTTAAACCTCATTACCGTTCATGACTCTGATTGTTGTTTTTCTCACGCTGCACGTAAACACGTTTTGATAACGGGACTCTCCTTTTTCCAGCCCTCTGTGTCACAGCCATAGGACCAACTTCTGGGAACAAATTACTTCCCTGACGCCAGGAGCTCCTTCGCCTATCACCGTGACCTGTGAAATTACCTCCACCGAGGGAAAGTGCTGCCAGCATCATTTTTTCCCAAACCTTTTCCGAGACGTGGCAAGGAGATGTAGATTAATGACTACGCGCAGCAGCCCCACCTGCCCCTCTGTATTGCTAGCCAATACTTCAATTAGGAACAGCAAGGTGGAAACCTACTAAAATTCTACCACAAGCGCAACTGTTCTGGCAGAGAGGATGCTGTGCAAGGGAACAAATCTGTGGGAACTGCTGACACGATCCCGTCCACATTGTCCCAGCACCAGGCTGTACGGCGAGTCCCAGACTGTCCCAAGTGACACGGTGGGATGACCGTCACCTTCCAGAGTTCCCTCACCTCTCCCGGAGGACGGATCTGATCGTGGCTTGCTGGGTGAAGAAGCTCGGCCACCTCGGCAGAAGGGCTGGACCTGCCGTTCCACCTCCGGAGCATCGCTGTGCCCGCACCTTCCGCAGGGAATGCGCTGCTGGATGGCAGATGTCCAGCTTCGCAGCGGAAATACTGGGGGGAAAAAAATCATTACCTGCCACTGCAGGAATTAAGAGGGCAGCATTTTGATAAAAAGAGTGTCACGGGTTCCCACGTTGTGCGAGATGACCCTTCCATCCCACAGATAACCCTAATGGCATGAGTGCAGAGCTGCTCCGGTCACTTAGCAAAGTGCTGTTTAATGACAAGAAAGGATGGTGCGGTGACAAGAGGACCCCAGCAGGGCTTCCATCCTCACTCTTTTCTGCCTTCGTCGTTGGCTGGTGGCTTCCAGAAAGGAAGAAGCAGGTTTTGGCCCCTCTCTTCCAGCCACCTGGGTCCCTCCAGAACTACGGTTCACTCTGTATTTGGCTGCCTTTAGGCAGCAGAAATGCCCAGAGAGAAAGACAAGACAGAAGACGGGAGGTCCATTTCTTGGGAATTCCCCCAGCAGTTGGCACCTGCAGAGGGACGAGGCCGTGCCGTATGTTCCAGTGCTGGACGATGGATGGCAAAAAGCAAGGAGAGAGGCTCCCATGGTAGCCTCCTCTAGCGTCCTCATCTCTTCACTTCACCTCCGACTTGTCCCAGGGATACAGGCAGCTCCGGGAGTTCCTCGTGGTATTTCCACCCAGGTGACGGTGTCTGATGCTGCAGGCAGCCCAGCTCTGCCGTTCCGCAGGCCGGGCATCCGAGTCCTCTTCCCGAAGGAGGACTGAGCAGCGATGCAGCTCTGCCGTGGGGGCAGGAGACGGGAAGCTACAGCACCACCCCCAGCACCAGCACCTTAAACCTTACTATTTCACAAGTGAAAACGCTGCAATTTCCTCCTGACAGTTTCCAGGGATTTGCAGTACATTATGGATTAATGCTGTTCATTAAGTTTGGGTAACTCCCTATCTCTATACTAAAAGATACCGACATTAAAAAAAAATACTGATATTAAAAAAAATAAAATCCTATATGCTTCCATTTGTCCTAAGTGACTTTCCAAGCTACGAGAAAAGAGTAACTGCCGACAGCAACCAGCCCTGGGCCAAATCAAAACACACAACACCGATGCACAGTGACACTTAATAGGGACATTTAGAGGCAAAGCTAACGCAGGTTTTACCGTTGTCACTGAAACTCTAAACTGCGCAAGCCATGCTTTTCGAATCAGAACTTACAGGATCAAGTATTACCTTACAAAGAAAATCAAGGGTAGGACAAACCCCAACTATCGTAAGCGTTAACGAGCTATCTGTGCTTTCGAAATACAGTGGCGCAACGGGACACGTGGGACCACGGACGCATGGATCTGCAAGTGGACAGAGCCACCAGCTGATCCGCCCCTGCCCAGGGAGAGGAGGGTGACACCACGCCAGACCCAACCGCTCCCCAGGTGCCACGAGGGCCCGGCAGAGCCTGTCCCACACCCACCTGGCGTGTGGGGTTCGCCCTCAGTATCACCCCTCTCCTGCGGTTCCTCCAACGTTCCTGACTACAGCACTGCTGGGGCCGTCAACGAAAGGAAGAAGTTAAAGGGGGGAAAAAAAAAGTTATTTTCCAGATTAAGGAATTTTGTCTGATGTACTGTATAATTTAAAAGACGCGTTCCTGTATAGCTTATGGTTTCTGAAATTCAAATACGATCCATTTCTCATGGAAACGACTAGAAATAAAACACAGGCTCAGCATACCACTGGAAAAAAAGTCTCTGTGCCAGTTAGGTTTAAACGCACCTAACGGTCTCAATTCCCATTATTCACTGATGGCAGTGGAAATCGACCTAAGCCCAGAAGAACGCAGCGCCAGAACTGAAACTGAGACAAGACCTCCAGAATTCAGAGAAATACTTGAAATTCTTTTCTGAACAAAACCCTCAGCTCAAAACCTGAACCCAAACCCTCAGAACTGGAGATCTAACAGCAACTGGAAACAGAAGGGCACAGGGTCCGTTCCCAGCGCTATCGCTCCTCTCACGGCAAAGCTCCGGAGCAAGTCATGCGCACACACTCGCGCTCAACAGCAAGCTGTTAAAAGGCTCATTTTCCACCTGGGAAAGCCAAGGAGCGTGTCACTTCCCACTTGGGAAAGCCAAGGAGCGTGTCCCTCGCACCGACGCCCTAATTATAGGAAGCTTCCCATCCTTGAAAAGAGTCAGAGATGCTGACTCAATGTGAAACACCCCTGGGCCGGACCAAGCACCTTGCGCTGCGGTGCCCTCGTTCCTCCCAGACACCAACCAGACCAGCAGTTCACTACCTAAAAATATCAGTTTATAACTCAAAGCGAGCAACCGCCGTTAGGCACGCAGCAAGCACGCGGTGCCATCGGCAGCATATGAAGACGCCTCGGCACTAGACAAATTTTTTCCAGCTGAAAGAAAAGGTTGAACTCTTCCAGCACAGAAGGAAAATGGCATGAAGACGCGGATGGCCCTGGCCAAGAGGGGCAGGCGCTTCCCTCCTCGGTTCAGAAATGAAGACAAGGCGTCTGACCCGGAGTCGGTTTGCTGGGACATTGGGAGGGTTACTTTAAGCACACCGCAATTTTTAACTTTTTGCTGTTTTATCTTTAAATCGGGAAGCGCAGAGGTGTCAGGACGCAAAGGCACATGGTGAGAGGGCACGCAAATTCAAGTCACGCCACATCACTCACACCGCAAACGCCGCTGGGTGGTAGCGGGGTGGGGGAGCCTGCTCATCGCCTTTAGAGAAAACAAGCTATTTGGTTAAGCAGATTTCTTTTACTTCGGTTTTGACAGAAGCAAGAACAGTTAAAGCGACTCACCTATCTGGATGTGCCGTTCCTTACCAGCCTGCAGAAGAAAAAAGAAACACAAGCACAAAGTTGTTAGCGTCATTGCTATGCGATGTGTGACAGCAGAGCGCTTCTAGAGGAATCAAAAATTACTTGGTCGGTACCGCACCGTTTCTTACATCTCTGCTTTTGCTTTCCAGGGACGGCATTTTTCCTGAACTGAATAAGCAGAGTCCGCAATAAGTTTAATGTAAATAGAGCCGCTGCGAAAGGCGGATTCTGAACGACCCGTTCTATATATCGCCGACAGCGAGCTAAAAAGTTAGTTCAGCGCCCGAAGGCAGGCCCTGGCGGCCCCGGGGCGCTGAGGAGGAGCGCGGTGACAGCTCCCCGGCCCCCCCCGCCGCTCCCGGGGGGCAGCGGCACCCGACCGGCCGGGGCCATGGCGCCCGGGGGCGGGGATGCCGCGGCCCCGCTGCCGGGAGGCCGGTACCGGCCGCGCCGGGGCTGGGGGAGGGAAACGCGTTCGGGAGAAGAAACGGGCAGCCGGGGAGCGCTCCCCGGAACGGCAGCGGTGGGAAGGGGCCGGGGGCAGCGGGAGGGGACGCGGAGGGGACGCGGAGGGGACGCGGAGGGAAGGGACGGGGGTCCCGCCGCCACTCACCTGCCGACCGGCCGCAGCGCGGACCCCCAGGAGCGCGGCTGCCACTACCCAGAGGGGCAGGAGCACCATCACGGGGACCGCCGCCCAGCCACACCACACGCTGCCGGCCGCGGCCCCGCTCCTCCCGCCTGCCTCCTCCTCCTCCTCCTCCTGCGGCGGCGGCGGAGCGGCGGCGGCTCCCCCCGGGGCCGTTCCCCGCTGGCGCCCCGGGCGGGCGGGGCTGGGCGGCGGCCGCTCACCGCGCCGCCTCCTGCTGCTGCCCGCGCGCTGCCTGCGCCCTGCCCGCGCGCTGCCCGCCCCGCGCAGCGCCACCTGCGCCGCTGATAAAGGCGCCCCGGGGGCGGCCGCCGCCCCGCCCTCGGCACGGCCCGGCACGGCCACGTCAGGGACGGGACGGGCCGCCGCCGGCGGTGGAGGGGGGGGGGGTGGGTCGGGCACCGGCACCCCCTCAGGGACACGCGTGGGGGTGGCGCAATGGGGCCATGGACACGCATGTGGGCGCCCCGGCGCGGCACAGGATGGTTTGGGGGGGAAGGGACCTTAAAGCCCACCCAGTGCCACCCCCTGCCCTGGGCAGGGACACCTCCCACCAGCCCAGGTTGCTCCAAGCCCCGTCCAACCTGGCCTCGAAACCCTCCAGGGATGGGGCAGCCACAGCTTCTCTGGGCAACCTGGGCCAGGGGCTCACCCCCCTCACACCAAAGAATTTCTTCCTAATCTTTAATCAAAATCTCTTCTCCTCCAGTTTAAAGCCATTCCCCTTCTTCCCACGGCTCCCTTCCCTGCTCCAGAGTCCCTCCCCAGCTTTCCTGGAGCCCCTTTAGGGACTGGCAGGGGCTGGAAGGTCTCCCCGGAGCCTTCTCTTCTCCAGGCTGAACCCCCCCAGCTCTCTCAGCCTGTCCCCACAGCAGAGGGGCTCCAGCCCTCCCAGCATCTCCGGGGCCTCCTCCGGCCCCGCTCCAACAGCTCCGTGTCCTTCTGCTGTTGGTGACTCCAGAGCTGGAGGCAGCGCTGCAGGGGGGTCTCCCCCAAGCGGAGCAGAGGGGCAGGATCCCCCCCCTCGCCCTGCTGTGGCAGGGACACCAGCTTCACACCATGGCAGTGACTCCGAGAAGAGCCCCCCAGCCTGTGACGACATGCCAAAGTTTCCGTATTTCCAAAGTTCCATATCAACCCCAGGCAGCACAGAAAAAGCTACCGAGTCCCCCAGACCCCCACCCCGGACCAGACCCCAGTGACAAAGTGACTTCTCTTCCCCCCAGCACACACCCAAATCTCTGCTCACAACAGGCGGTGTCACCGGGCCTGGACAGGAACCAAAACCTCCCCCCGCAGGGCCTTCCGCAGACAAAAATCTTAAAAACTACGCTCTGCACGTTCTGGGTCCCTTCTCTGTGCCCAGAGACGTTACGGGGTTGAGGCCGTGCAATATCAAGGTGGTAACAGACACCGCCCGGGGTATCCCCCAGGGGGAAACAAAACGCTTCACAAATACTTCTTAGGAGGCAGAGACACAGCACCCCTACACCCCCGCTCTTCAGCTGTGTTCAGAGAGAGGGGTGAATGTGGTCAGGGCCAGGACTCCCCAGTGATTTCCCACTGAGAGACCGTTACTACGGGAACATCTGGATCCTAATTTAAAATCACACTGTTCTGTTATGTCACGACCAACCGAAACACGTTGCTCTTGGCCTCCTCCATCTACCACAAACAAGCGGCTCGTTGCTACTCAAAAGTTTTTCAGAATAAACGTGTGAAAGCCTCACTATAATAATCTTTTAAGCTCAACTGCCTGCCAGAAACCATCATATCTACACGAAAACCAAAATACTGGTTCTACTAAACCCGACTTGCCCCATCGCAACAGTTAAGAGGAGGAGGAGGCCTCCAGCCTTGATTTTCGGGAGATATCTTAAATATTTAAACCCCAGCAGCCTCTGCTGTTTCAGAGCACGCGGGTCCTGAACCGCGTTATGTTCTCTCGCGAAGCAAAAAAAATAAAAGGAGTTTTTCTGAGGAAGTGGGAATGCCTGGATACACGTCCCTTATTGCAAGGGTAAGATCATGTCTGCCCGTCACACCCCGCACGCTGTGACTGCGGCAGCTGCACGAGGCACTGGTTAAAGACCAGACTGGGGAAGGCGGAGGGGCTGCACGTTGCCGGCCACGTCAGCACACGTTACAAGGTAAGGTAAGGACAGCAAGTTTGCAAAGCCCCAGGGTCAGAGCTGTCAATTCCCAGCTGCCAAACCGGGATGCCAGCCCAAGCATTAGGACACACCACTTCTCCCGCGCGACTTTTCCCTCCTCCGGTGCGCAAACGGGTACCGTTCACTTAACGTACAGCTATTCCACGTTTTGTTTCCCTCACAGATGCTCATGACGTGACCTCAGACCTTATCTACTGCTCGTTATTCAAACCCTGAAAACAACGATGGTGATTTCCTGGTGGGTTTTCCCGTAACACAACATACCCGAGTGCTTTGCAAACCATCCGTTTTCTGCCATGAAATGACGGATCGGCACCATCTCCGGTGCATCAGGCAGGCTAATTCCATGTGCAATTCATTACTTGATCGCATTTTCTTCCATCTTGTGTAGCTAAGTTGCAAGCCAGGCTCTTTTTGATTTCACTCTACCATTTCACACGCTCAGGCTCCCCACAATGGGGAATACAGAGGAGGAGCTGGTTCCAGCAATCCCCTCCGCGTCCCGCAGGAACGCTGCGGAAAAAGCAGTTCCGAGGACTCCCCATCACCCAGGCGATGCGGAACAGGGCTGTGCAGGGATCTCCGAGTGCAGAAAGCCATCACACCACAGGCGCAGGGAACCCAGCCTCTGGCATTTCGTAATGCTGTTGCTGTGATCTTAAAAACCTCCTTTCAATGAAGTTGAGTGTTGTATTCCAGGTTGTATGCTTGGAAAAGGTTGTGGAACTTTTCCAAATTGGCTAAAAAAGTTTCTAAAAGTCAAAGAAACAGAGATACACCAAAGACAGAGCTGGAGGCCAGGGCAGATACTCTGTTTTACCAAGAGCAAAGAACCAAAGTTTGACAGAATTGTAAAAGAGCAAAAAGAAAGCGATGAAATTAGACACCTCGTCAGCTACTTCTAATAAGAAACAAGACCGAGTACCGTATCTGTAACAAAGGTAAATCGAGGCAGCATACAAAAGTTCAATTAAAGACATTTCTCATGCCTAACAGCCAAGTTTGGACATACTATTATCAAAGAAATCATAGATTTTCTTGTGCGTGTTTCAGGTCTGAGATATATATACACAGGTATATATGTATTTACATAAGCACGTACACATATATATGGCTATTAAGCATCTACTAAGTGTTTGCGACTCTAAAATTATCCTTGCTAACGCAACCTCAGCTGGGCTTTCTGCAGGTTCTGTCGATGCACCGGACTGATAGCTACAAGTAGCTCCTGAACCCGAGGTTCGGCCCCGCCGCCAGGAGGCACTCAAGTCGAAAAGGTTTTGCACGGGGCCAGATTCTGGCGTGCGAAAAGACGGCGGCAGGATTTGCGTGGCAAGAATCACACTTACGGGAGTGAAAACTCAGTGGTTTGAGTTTTTAACCTGATGATAAAGGCTCTGGAACACCGTCCCTACGAAATCTCACTTCCCTCGCAGCAGAAGTGCCTGCAACACAAAACCATCTCAAAGCGAAGCTTGAATTGGAACAAGAATTCAAACCGAGGAACTTCCAAGAAGAATAGTCCCTCTGCGGAACCAAGAGAAATGAACTGAACGGGAGTTTTTGCAATGCTACTTAATACAAGCTTTCGAATGTTAACGTTTTTTTGAGACACGCCCCTAGTAAACTTAACTGTAACATCTAGGAATAGCATCTCTAGTCCAGATAAATCACAGTCTCCACTGATGGTGTACGCACACACAATTAATATGCAGTTTTGCAGTGACATCTCCTGCTATTTAGGAACCATTACGACTTACTGAGTTTCTGATCTACTCTGTTCTTCGCCAGCCCGCATCTGATGACCTTTCTTAACAGTGGCCAGCTTGGAAAACACTAATTCCGTTCTTTGCAAAGCAGACACAGCACTAAAAATGAGCCAGGGGTAAAACAAGCCGGGTATTTAAGATGGCAGAGATATCCACCGTGAACATCTCTTTTAGCACATCAAAAATCCTTTGCAAGCGTCGTGCAGATGGTTGCCTATTTTCTTAGGAACCGCTGTAGCAGCGGGCCACGGGGGACACCTTTCTTTAAGAAAAGACAACGCGGGCTGGTTCAAAAAAGGTACAAGACTCTCCAGATAAGGTAGTTACAGACTGATTTACTGTCTTTGCCACCTCCACAAACTGAAGAACATCCCTTATACAATGCTTGGTTGGGGTTTTTTTTTCCTTTTCTTCTTCTAATTTTTTCTTTTTTTTTTTTTTCTTCTTTTTCTCTTTTCATCTTTACTGTTAAAACCACAGCTTGTTATTTACTGCCAGATACCAGCTCTGCGGCCACGTGGCTTTGGTGCCAACTTGAAGGACTGATAGATGGGGCCTCAGGTTCCCCTTCTCCATCCGAACACTGGCGGGGGGCAGGAGCCCGGAGACCTGGTGGCGTTCCCGTGTACACCACCTGGCCAAGGTTCCAGCCAGACAACCTTAAGGAAAAGTAGAAATATTATTTTTTTTTCCCAAGTAATTAGAGATGCAGGAGGCCTACGATGCAATCGTTCAACCTAAGGCAATACAAACCAGTTTCTTAGCACAGGATACCCCTGAAAAGAATGCCTGCCCCTCGTTTTGAAAGTTCATGACTATTTGCATTTCGGCAGCGGCTGAGGTCCCATTCACGGCCCGGAGCCCCATTGTGGCAGGCATTGTGAGCGCACACAATACAGGGGCCGCGCACAAAGACCTTTCCGTAAGGGCTGGAGTCACACTACTGCAAAAAAACACATCCAACCCCAACAGCCTGGATACGCAAGGACCAAATTTTATGTTCTTAAACGGCACCCCATCCCTTGCTGCGTCCTTGCGCCATTAAGTGGTACAGCTGCCCTCGGCTGCAGCGTCCCTTCTGCTCGCCAGGCAACTTGTCACCACGGCGGGTGAGGACGGTGCCACCGGGGCTCCAGACCCTGCCCCACCATCACCCAGGCGAGCCAGTGTTGCCCGTACAATCCCAACGGCTGCCTCCTCTCCAGCCCCACCACATGGCAACTCCGGCCGCGCGCTCCGAAGCCTTTTTTGCTGAGATTCCACGTTTAAAATTTTTTTGCCTTGTTTGCCATCCAACCGCTTCTGTCATTCGATTTCCAAAACTGCGCAAGAAGCTTTTTTTTGGTTTTTTTTTTTTTTTGCTATTACCTTTCTTGCGTGTTTGCCACGGCAGCGTGAGAAAGGGATTTCGGTACGAAGGTGTCAGACAAGAACTGCCAGGCGGCACGGGAAACGCACGCACTCTATAAATGAAAACGGCTATAGTTTCTCCTTCATGGTGCATTAAAACCAGGAATATTAAACCACACAACCTTATTTAATTGTTTTAAAGACACTATTAATCTAGCAGATTGTTAAATGAAGAAATATAGCAGACCTATTATTTTTAACAAAGCGGCATAAGACTTATGGTCAAGATTTAACCACGGGACATAAGGAAACCGAAGAGAAAAAATGTGAGACATGAAAATTACAGCTGTAAAATAGGTTATGAAAAATAGAAAGTAATGGAAAGAGGCAGTGCTTGGGACCATTTCGTATAATAGACACATTCCATAAAATTGTTCCTATTTTAAGGTGGTTAATTTTGAAACGATGTGTGCCAAACCGAAATGCAACTAAAACCACCTCGAATCCTCAAAAGAAATGAGCAAACAAATACCCATAAACCATTTTAAAAATAAGACCCAGTAAAAGACCAAGATTTAATGGCCTGCGGTACTGATAGAGAAATCGGCGGTGCTTGTGTTGCAAGAGGTTCCTGGAAGCGCTGAGGCTGCGACCCTTACGCATCCAAGGCCCATTTAAATGCTTGTGCTTACCTTAAACCTTCCAAAAAAAAGACAGCTGGAAAAGACCTTTCTCACCCCCACGGCCCGCGCGGGGCGTCCACGTGCTCTGCCTTCAAGTTCTAGAGAATTGTCTCTGCGTGAGGGACAGACTCATTTAAATCATACCTGTATGCCGGAGGGACGGGAACCGCTGTGTGCTACCCACCCTCATTTTTGCTAGCGTTTTTCTGGTTGTCGAAATTCCCAGTTCACACTTCTGCAACCTCCTTGTCCACACAGACGGACAGATGACATACACCTATAGGTAACACTTGCTGGGTGCGCAGAAATGGCTGCTCGCACACTCGCAATAATTTTTCCACTGATAAGGGCAATTATCGGCTTCTAGGAATCGGCGCTCAGAGATCTTCAACCAGGATTATATTTGCCATGGATTTTTTTTTACGTTCCGTTTCCCCTTTATATTGCATCAAGGGGCAGAGCAGTGCCCTCCGCTCGGAAGCACTCAATCCGAGGACTTCAGTAACGCAGAAAACACCGCCCGGTACTCTCTTTGACACGGAAATTCTGCCCCCAGTCAGGCAAAATCACAGAATCATAGAACGGTTTGGGCTGGGAGGGACCTTAAAGATCACCTAGTTCCAACCCCCCTGCCACAGGAGAGATGCTGTAACTCTTACAGCCACAGAGTGGCTGTTCTTTCCGTAGCATTTATTGTAAGCTGAAGCGTGACAGCATCTTTGTTGAACTTCTGGAATTGTCCAAGTAAACCTCTCTGGTAGGGCAGCCAACCCGGCCCGAGGAACTGCGTTTCGGTAACCTTTCACTCCCAGGGCTTCAACAACCAACGAAGGGCATGAGTAACGGCAGTACAACAAATGCTGCAGCGCTGCTAATCTCCTAAAATAACCATTTAGGCGCAAACTTTTATCACTTCTGTAGCCACGTGCTGCCCGACAAGACACCCGTGAATACGCTAGGACGCTGGAATTCTTAAGCGAAGGTGATTTTACAAAAACAGCACGTAGAGCAATTACTAGAAAGCACAGGGAATGAATTCTCGGTACACAAGCAGGTAAAGCTCAATCTGTCATAAGGAGAGAGGGGACGGAGAAGAGGAAGGTATCAGAAGGTGTGATGTCCCCGGTAAAAATTCCTCTGTGCAAAGCAGCGCCATCCATCTTAGCTCACGCTGGAGCAAAGTGACACCGGGAAATGTTGGGTTTTTAGTGTAATGGTCACCCTGTCACAGAACAGAGATACACCACATAATTTAATGTTTCATTCTGGTCAGATGAACAGACGAACCCTTCGAACACCTACTTCTTGAAGCAGTTTGTGGTCAGCCGAAAGAAGCGTGCTGAACGCGTGGCTGACCCTCCCCCAGCCACTGCCACTCCGGAGAAGACTTGTTCCCAGCACAGACGATGATGTCCACAGCCCCCACCGCCCAGCTTCCCATTCTCCTCAGCTTTTTACCGATCATTTGTGCCCGTCCGGGTAACGTCTGCCTTGCGCCAGCCTACTGCAGAGCACACGCTACGCCAGTTTAACCCGCGGCAGCCCAGACAAGCTGTTGATGGACAGCAAAGACAGCGTAAAGCCTTCTCCTAACGGCCATGCCCTCCAGGAAGCAGCGTGATTCAGGAGTAATCCCACGGAACCCCACGACTAGACAGCATACAGGACGAACCAGAGCAGCATCCCGCCCCGGTGCACCTACACCTGCCCTCGGCTTCGCCCGCTTGACGCTTTCCCTTCGTTACCTCTTAACAAATGCTTTGGTTTTAGTCACGTCTTATAGAAATTCTGGGGGAGGGGGATGAGTTTAGAGGGAGCGTAAATACTTCTTCAGTGCTCCGATTCCTTTTCTGCCATTGATTCGTGCAAAAAAAGTTTCCCTAAGGAGGAAGGGAGGTCGCCTAAGTAGGCATTCCCTTGCCTCTCCAACATAACGGAGATCCCCTATCCTGGGCTTGACTCCCTAAAAGCAGGGAAGACAAACGGTGCACCACAGAAATGAAAAATAAAATGTGAAAATCAACGATATCTGCCGTTCCTTAAGCAAGGCAATGAGAATGGCCCGACCAGCTCCGGTTTGAAACTGCCTGCTCCGAAGGGTTACAGCGTTACGTGATTATCTCACGAAACACTTCAAGTCAATCATGCCAGTAGTTCTTCTTATTGCATTGCCTTGATTCTCTGACAAAAGGTCATTCCATGTCACAAGAATAAAAACAACAACTCGGGGATGGTTGCCAGTAGTCCCTTTTGTAAGCGTTTTGGTGATGACCACAGCTGGAACCCAAGAGACGTCCCTGTTCCTGTAAACTGCCGCTGGCCCAAAGGGCACGGGGAGCAGGCCCAGGGGAAGCCCAGGCTGTATCTCACCCCCTACGCGCCAGTTTTGTGTTCTATTCCAGCAGTGCCCATAAAGAAAAGAGGCAAACAGCTTATGCCGCTATCTTGGCATCAAATGCACTTTGCATTGCAGCTGGAACATAGCGAAGCACTAAGCGGACGCTCAACCTCGAGCACACGTAGCCTCATTTCCGCTATATTCTCGATCTGGAAGACATAAAACCAGCCAAGAGAAACCTGGGCTTTATTAGGAATTTAGACCATCTGACAGCGATCCCCGCGCACTGCCATTGCAGTGGATGCAGCGGATGCAACGGCAGGACCGGAGAACCCCAATTGTGGTTGAAAGTAGGAAAATTATCTGTCGCAAATAAACATCCCAGAACCACAGCACGAAGCGCTCTCAGTAAATCTTATGGATACTGACCCGTTCCATGGGTTTCACGCGAGGGAACGCCGCCCGGATCGAAACACGAGGAGAAGGAAGTTTCCAGAGCTGCTAGCGCACATGGCTGCTCCCAGCAGACTTACCCGGGCAGGAATGAGAAACACCAGATAGAAGTAATCACTCAGGAGAACAGCGATGGCATACAAGAAGCTTCAGTAGCTTTACAGCTAGATGCAACCAGAAAGTCAAAATGCTAACGTTGTTTTAGGATATGCATGTATTGCACATATGCACCTATGTAATCACTTCCTCTTTACCTCTTTTAATTGGTAGAAGACATTATGAAGCCTCTATTTGCAGCACGGAGGACACGTGACTAAATTAGAAATAGCTAATTTTTGTTTAGAAAGCCTCGCAGGCAGGCTGTGACACTGCTGGGACTTCCTAGACGTTGTTACTCCAGGTACTTGGATAAGACTGATGAGGTTCTTGAAGTTAAACATGAGAAAGCTTCACTTGCCAGCTGGGGGTGGGCACAGCTCTTCTTGAAACGTCTTCTTTTGGAATCATCATTGGAATATTCACATATGGTTCATACCCCCACCCCGCAGAAACCTTAACGGTCTATTAGCAGTAATATCAGGCCTTAAGCCAGAAGAACCTCCGTACCGTTGGGCAAGTTTGGGGATTTCCCCCCCACCCCAAAATACAGACGGGCTTGTAATAGGGAAAGAAATGGCTGTTTGAGGATTTTTGCATCGTCCTTGCTTTCCTGACAGCTTACTCATTGCTCTGGTGCTTACTCGGACCCGATGGTGAAGTCGCAGTCTAACCCTAGTTATACTTTACCTAAATAGACAGTTTTACGCCCAAACCCTCTGAAGTCCCTCTGGTGCGCATTCCGCCCTGCAGGCTGAGCCCGGCGCGCAGGGCAGGCCAGCACAGACAGGATTTCCAAACAAGCTGAAAGAGGTTTGACCTCCGACTCGTTTCAGTGCCACGCTCAGGCAGCGTTCGGGCCGTCAGGACAGAGACACCCAGCTTTCGTACGCCTTCCCGAAAATCCCCGCCGTGAGCTCCGATCCCCTGCGCTGCGGACACGGAGCACCGGGATCCGCGCGCCTCACGGGAAAGCACACGGGCAGGCAAGTGCCATCGCTTCGCCTTGAATTCTCTGGGACGCTTCCAAATCACTTCCATTTCCAGCAGGAATTATAACAGGTGCTTTGTCTCTGCAAAGCGGCTTAAAAGCTAAAATCCTGATAGCGCTCGCTGCTCTCACACGGGGTCACGGTCGTTAAACATCTACGCCAAAACAACTGTAAGTTGAGATGAGAAAGTAGCGACGTTCAGCAGATAAACCCCCGCCTCTCCGGACTCCACTTCTCCACCCTCTCCCTCTAGGAGGATCCATCTGCTTTAAGAGACGAACGGAGCCACAAGGGACAACTCCAAATACCATTTAAAAACCAGAAGCTTAAATGAAAATGAGAACTGAGCTTCTGACCTTACCTAGGGTCGTCTTCACCACGTCAAGGCTGGGGTTATTTCCAGGGCAGCGTGTGAGAGCTTTCACTGCAGCTGCTGGAATAGTACTTTGCCCGTGGATTAAGGCATGACTTGGGTTTCTCATTCTTACCAGCCTTTACAATTCAGGCGAACGCACACAGGATTTCTTCTGAAACAGCTCAAGTAAAAAGACAAAAGTAAGCTAACCTCCTGACCTGGAAAATAACCTGAGAGAGAAATCCATTCAGCACACTGGCTCGCTGCTTCCGGGAAAAGGAACCGGAGGGTTTTGCAAGAGGACACAATAACTTGTATACTGTTTAGAGGGGAAACGACCACAGTAACGTGCTTCTGATGACTTTACATGGCTAGAGGAGAGAGTCAACCCAACAAGGACCAAGCAGCGATAAAGCGTCGTAAATGAAGACTGAAGAGATTCAAAGCAAAGGGCTTCTGCTGTCCTCACCGGCATCTACACCAAGGAGACGCTCGCGTGAGATGGGGAAGCGGCTTTTTAGAAGATAAACCTCTCCCTTCATCACTGGCCTTCTGCTTTCAAACCTCTCTCCAACGGATGTTTTTTTACTCCAGGAGTCCCGAGCAAATACCAAGCCCAAAGGAAAGTGGGATCCGCCCCAGGTTCCCGGGAAAAGCAGAGCTCCCTGCAAAACGTACCGTTGTTCTGAACCGCCTGTCTGCTTATAACTAGAACTTCTAAACTTGGATTCTTATTGCATCTTACAGAAAAACACCTATGTCAAATCTCAACGGAAGAAAAGGGCTGAGGCAATCCCCATTCCGTCTAAAATGCCTTAGGAAAGCTCTCATCTCATGATTCTTCCCCAGCACCACGTAGCGTCAAACATGACTCTTTTTTTCCAGTCTATTAATTTGCTATTTGCTCCCTCGCTGCTTTGGTGGAAGAGGCACTCGATATCATGGTCTCTTCATAGGTTTCTCTCGAGGCTCAACTAGAACTTTGAATTCAGGGGAGGAGGAAGAGGGAATTCAAGGCACCGGGCAGACAGAGGTGCCAGCTCTCAGCTCGCCCATTCCGCGCTGAGAACAGAGCCAATGCTGCCGCGGTCACCTAACAAACGCTTAAGGTCTCAACAGTTTTCTTCGTTTAGGGGAACAGTTCTTATCTTTGCTGTTTTTCCATCCACTCAAATAGAAATCAACCCACAAACATGGGGGTGGGGGACAGGCTTACAAAACAGATACGAATTACAGACCTACACACAGTCGCTGGGATGAAAATGTAAAAAAAAAAAAAAAAAAAGAGAAATCACGGTTCAATGTTGCCCCAGCTGTTGAGCGAGACGTGGGAAACGCTCCTTAACTCTAGCAGCACCAGGACATGGGCTGGTCCTTTCCACTTACTACTCACACAAACCGCTCATTAAGATACATCAGTCGAACAGTCGGCTCAGTCGCCCCCACCATGGGCAAGCCTCAGGGTGCTTCTAATTGCCCTGGATGAAACACGAGCACGTAGATTTTCAACTTGCCTTAAATAAAAATCAAAAGACTTCCTGAACTTCAGGCTCACGTGTTACAACTCGAGTATTTAAACCCTACGGGTGGAAAGCCTAAAAAGCACACACATAATACACTGAAATAGGACTGGAAATGTACTTTTTGGTCTTTGTCAGTAATTTTTGGCTTGCTTCTCCAGCCCTGCTCGCAGCATCCCAGTTACCCAGCTTAGAACCAGCTCGGGAATCCTCGCGGTACCTCGCAGCCAGTTCTGTGACCACAGAGTTGGCATTTCAGGCACAGGGGGAATTTCTTGGTACAGCGGTTCAGGGAAACGGATCCATAACCAGCCCCTGCCGTCTCACAGATCCCTCCAACCTGCACAGGTCAGGCAGACCCGACTCCTGCTGGTGATCCACACGGGCTGGCACCCGCCAAGCTTTATTGGAACCTCACGTTTCACTGAATCTGACACCTTAATAATAAAGTGCAGGATTGTATCTACTTTTCTTCACGACTACGTAAAGCTATGTATTTCACATGATTTAACCACCCATCAGCTCAAGTCATTTGAAAGGTCTTCAAGCACTAGACCAAATTCACAGAAAAGCTTTCCTCAGCTGAGACCATCATGAAATCTGAACAAAGTATATACGGTCTGTGGTTCAATTGTAAGCATTTGGTGTAGTTCTAGCTACTACCAACACGTGGCACAGGATAACGTTTCCTTTTCCATAAACCAGATCCTGTGAAGATATGAAGACACAAACGTTCAAAAAACCTTCTTCTTACACGCAGAGAAGCTTGCAATCGCACACACGGACTCCCCAGCCAACCTCTCTATACCGAATTGTATCCGTGAATGTCTACCCGATACACAAATACAGCTTCTGCTAGTGTAAAAACATGGGGCACACGCAAATCTGGCGTATGCCCCTGCCCAAGATGCTATGTGACCACTGAAAACACCAGAAGCAAACACGTCCATACTTACCCGAGACGCTGGCTCTTGAGAAGAGCGCCCAAGGACGAGTTTTGAGACCTGGCTGAAAAACAGGTAACGGAACTGTGGGTTCCGTCTACATGAAGAGCACAAAATCAGCAGACAAATGCGTGCACGGCTGCCCACCCGAACGCAGAATGACCACTGTGACCAAGCGCCGGCGCAGGTCAATAGCCCCCTCCCAGTGCTCCCCAAATCAGAACCTGCCATTTCTTTGGCTCCGCTTGAAGTCTCAAGTGGTTTTGCACCAGGCTGGAAGGAAAGTGTAGATATCCTCCCCTTCCTTCTCTCTCCCACACATCCGCAAGGTCCCCCAACTGTCCTAGCAAGACCTGGGGCAAGTGAAGCCATGAGCGCGCTCCTGGCCCAGTTCAGACAAAACTCTCCCATTGCATTTCCTTATTTTCATCTATGAGCTTTGTTTTCTTTGAGGAATAAAGTGTATGGGGAGGAGCATACTTGGTGAATTACCAACTGCCTCTCGCACCTTTCGGATCCTAGCGGTCAATTTCAAGAGGGTTGTTAATTTTACGGTGTTAGCAAAAAGAAGGGCAGAGATTGCAGGAGTGTCCTTCCCCAAACTCTCTTTGCTTTTCCTACGTAATTAAATACCCCCCCAATGTCGGCTTTGCTCTTCGCACAACTGAGAAAGCCAAAACTGGCAGTTTAAGGAGTCAGGAAATGAGGGAAGAGAATCCTCATACGCCTCTCACAGCAGATGTTTCTTTTCTCTCAAGCGGCTGATCCCTTTCAGCAGGTTTGTACAACACGGATGGTACCTGCCTGGGGCTGGGGGAGCACCGATCCTTAAGACGGTAAGAAAAGAACGCGCGTCAGCTTTGTAAAAGTGATGAGCAGGAGACCCAGTTACTGCTTAGGGACCCTAACTTCAACCAAACGCCGGAAAGCTTTTACAGTCTCCTTGTTAACAGATTCATCTAAGTTCAACAGAACGTGGCCATCAGAAGAATGGCAGAATGGCTGGGGTTGGAAGGGACCTCGGAGGTCACCTTGTCCAACCCCCCTGCTCAAGCCGGGCCACCTAGAGCCGGTTGCCCAGGACCGTGCCCAGATGGCTTTTGAGTATCTCCGAGGCGGGGCACTCCACCACCTCTCTGAGCAACCTGTTCAGTGCTCTGTCACCCTCACAGTGAACAAAGCCTTTCCTGATGCTCAGGAGGAACCTCCTGCGTGTCAGTTCCTGCCTGTCGCCACTGGTCCTGGCAGTGGCCACCCCCGAAAAGAGCCTGGCTCAATCTCCTTCCCACCCTCCCTTCAGATACTCACACGCGTTGATGAGATCCCCCTGAGCCTTCTCTTAAGGCTAAACAGCCTCTTCACATTCTGGCTGCTTTACCAAGGCTGCAGCAGTGCAGGGTGTTTAGAGACACAGACTGGAACTAACAGTTCCGCAAGAACAACAAACCCGCAGCTTTTGAACAAGGGACTCGGCCAGCGCACAGCTGCTTACCTCCAAAAGGACCTGATGTCCTTCCTTGATGCTTCGGTTCTTCCGTACCACCTGGCTCCCGCAGTCGGGAGCTCTGGCAAGGGACGTGGGAACCATTTAAAAGGTACCTCCTCGGTCGCCTCTGCCACAAGTGAGCTGTTGCCCCCCGAGAAGGGGCAGAGTGGAAAGCAATGAACGGGAACTCCTTAAAATCACCCCAGCAGGAGCTGCTAGAGGTCAGGAACCCCAGCCCTGCTACTACTCAAGCCCTTCATTTACTGTCCAGGGTTACACGTGTGAACTGATTTATTGCCTACCAAGTCACCTTTCTACGTGTCACACATCGCCGTATAAAACAATTGGGGATACCTCGAGTAGGGGAAATTCTACCTAATTCTACCTTAAATCTTCCTGGAAAAGCATCCCACTGATTTTCCTCTCTCTGCTCAAACCTCCCAGCAGGCAAAGGCACCCGAATGGTTCCGAGGAGAGCCCGGCGGTTCCTTCCCGTGTTCTGAGGAGGGTTTGACGGCACCGCTTGCTTTGACATGTTGCGTCCCCGCCTGCGTTGCCCACGCTTGCTCCCTTCAGCTGCTGCAAACTACTCACCTGCCACTCCAAACCCCAAAGAAACGAAGTGATGGTTTGGCATCAAGGTAAGCGGTGGACATAAAACGCCCTTCTGCGACAGTGCGCAGAAACTCCATCCTTTACACCAGCTACAGTGAAAAAGAAGTAACAGGCACTGAAAACATCCTGACACATTCTGGACTGACAGTCGTGTTTGTCCAATGAAATGTTTGTCTTTTTGCCCAAAATAGCCTCTAAAAGAGCCGAGGGAGAAGGGCTGCCGTTACACCTAGTCACTGGAAGCAAAATCGAGCCCAGCTGGTGGGCCCAGCCCAGAGCCCACAGCAGGCACCAGCAGGCTGTTGACTTCCCTGGACTTGGACTTCGCTCTCCTGATTGCTTTTAAGTGCTGACAGCGCAGTGATGTTTTATTCTCGTTTTTATTTGTGCTATAATATCATTCCCAGTCCTGCTCTCGTCCCAGCCCAGCATCCTCGCCTTTTTTTTCAGCCAGGCTTTCACTGATGTTATCCATCTGCGCTTTCGTCGGTCTCCAGCTGGCCCGCCGCAGCTCCCTGCCCGCCCCGCGTGAGTCAGCAGCTCGCCGCTTACCTACCGACCGCTCCATTTCACGTTGGTCCTCCAAACAGCGCTCGAGTTATTTAGGTTAATTCCGCTCCACCTACACCGAAGCATTTTTCTATACAGTGCTCTAGAAGGACAGATCCTCAGCGCGGTTCCGTAGAAAAGGACGGATTGCTACCAGGCGAGCATCCCACCTCACCACGGAGTAAGTACGTCAAAGGGGTATCTTCCAGCACCCTGGAAAAAGATTAATACAGGATGTTGTCGCAGCAAGAAGAAACAAAAGGCAAAGAGGCACCGAGTGAAAAGAAGTATGGGAGGGAAGAAGACTTCTGACTAACTTTAGTCAGGTAAAAAAAGTAGAGCCCAAGCTGGCACGTCTGGAAAACCTCCCACTGGGTGCTGCGCCTCCTTCCTAAAAGACCCTTGGTCTCACTGATCGGATGAGCAACCTTTCACTGCTTATTTTTAAAAAAATCTCTTTTTAAAGTAAGCAGCTCTCCTGCCAACACGGGGTGTATTTTTCCGAAACTGTTACAGCAGAGCCGGGGCCCTCCTCTTCCCGCGGCTTCACGTGCCATCTGCCATTAATAGCAAAAAGGCCTTTGTTTGTTTGGCTTTTTAATAAAAATACAGACTTGCTAGAGTCCTCTAAAATGAATACTCAGTCTAGGAATATATTTTACAACAAGGACAATATTAATATCTAGGAAAATATTTTTCCAATATCTCCCAGTGCCTGTAAAACTTCAGAACACATGTACAGAAGCCCCAGAGCTCCAGCATTTGTCTGAGGTAACGATTTTTGCCTTCGACATCTTTTTAGGGGGAAACTCGTTTGTGTTCATTATGTGGAGTTGGAGAGGTCTCTGTCTCACATCAGGGGTGGCCGCTGCCCGCATCCCTATTCATCCCTCGCCATGCACCGCTGCCAACCTTAATTCTTCAGTCCTTTTCCCAGTCCTCTTTTCCACTGGATTTCACATCCATGTGGGCTCTTGTCCGGGCATTAAGTGGGACAAAAACGCAGACGCACAAAACGGTTTTCTAGATATATTATTTTTTTTCCCTTTTCCATGGGAGTTATTAGGGCAGACTCAGGGCTGCGGGGGAAGGTACGGGGAGGGAAGGAGAAGGGGGGAGCGGGGGCAGCGCTGGGGCAGTTACTACAGGAGGGATTGTTCTGCCCGACTGTCCCTTTTCTGGGGACGGCTGCGGCGGGGAGCAAAGCGCGCCACAAGAAAGCATCCAGGACCGCCGCGTTGTAAGAACTCACCAGCGAGACAAGCAATTTGCTTCCCTCGGTCTGCAGTTAGCAGAAAAAAGATCTTTGGCCTTACTCTGTCGTTTAACAGATTTGACAGCACGCGCTTTTGTCTAAGAATAAAGGTAGAGAAGATCTGTCACTGTGGGCTAAATTTTGAAGTTCTTCGTCTTCACAACTGCCACCAGTTACTAGAAATCATCACATCGGCTACTAAGACCTCTTGGAAACAGATAAAATGGAAGATAAACGATTGAAAAGTGCCAACAGTTGTAATTTTTTCTAATTTACTACAGCAACAAGACTTCTTTTACCACTGGGTATACGTACGCGCTTCCTTTCGGTTTTGTTTTTGGCCTTGCACTCCAAGTTTAACAGAATTTGACAAACGGGTGGAGATCTCCAAGATAACCAGGTTCCTGCCAATTTAGCAATATCGGCAGGAAGGTAAAGGACAAGACTCTCCAAGTGTCCTAAACGAAAAGCTGCAACATCGCCCTCGCTGGGGAAGAAGTCCTAAAAGTGCCACCTACCCTGAACAAGCTTCAGGTCAAGCGTTATCTTCTCAGCCTCCAAAAAAAAAAAATTGGGTCTACCAATCAGCGAGACGCAAATCTGTGGGAAGAGGCGGCTTGCGGTGCTCACAGGAGCCCGCATCCAGGGACAGGTTCGCAGACAGCACAACCGGCGAGAGACGTTTCCCCGCGGCTGCGATTCACGCGCTGATCCTGCCGCGCGGGGCTGCACCTCACCGCCCAGGAGCGCGCTCCCGGCTGCCCCGAGATCCCACTGCAGCCCCCGCTGTTACACGTACGCACGCCTCCCTTTTTCATCTCTACTCCCAGATTTAGTCATTACCTCTTCCCTGAGCAAAAGAACAACCTCCTTTAAGGAAAAGAAATGGCCGAACTAAAAACGGTGCGGTTGCTTCATGTAGATCCAGACGCAGATTTTAGAAACCCCCCCCCCACCCCGACTGGGGTCAGGAGCACACCGCTAATTTTAAACAAACCTTAGAATTTGCGGATTCCATCCCTCCCTCATTGTATGCCCTGACTGCTCAGAGTAGTGCGTAATGGGAGTTTAGAAAACCACGATCTTGGTTTTCTAAATAATATTGATTTATCTTCCTTGCAAGAATTAGAATCAGCTGCTTCTTCAAAATGGGCAAGAAAATAGCTGAGTTACTGATCACTCGTAAAGGAATCTAGCATCGGGATTTTTGCTTTTAGTTGCTTAGGGGGAAAGCTCGGGAATGAGCTGAAAAAGAGGAGTGTCTGCTGCCTCGGGAACTATCTGTCTGCTTCTCTCTTCCACACTTGCGTTTCTTCTGTGTAGCTGAATAACAGGCAAGAGAAATCACTGGCCACTCAGTCGAGCCCCTCGCTGCTGGGGGAGAAGGCCGAGGAATAGGAACGACTCTACCCATCTGCCTCTCGTACTCCGCAGAACGACGCCCGTCTGGATTTGGCACCTAAGAAAAAGGCAGGACAAGGTCCTCCCCTTGGCTGTCACCTTCACAAAACCTGCGCAATAGGTTCTGTCCATAAAAGACAGGCACAGTTATTTTCGTGTGCCTGGTTGTGGCGTCTTTTTGCATTCCCACAGCACAGGCAACGAGGCCAAACCTTGCTTCTGACAAAGACAATAGCCATAAACAATTCAAACACTGGAGTCAAATGCGTAAAGGAGTTAGTAAAGCTGGACTTTCTCACTGACCGTCAGACGGTGTTTCTCCTTACGCTCTCTTCCCCGGAAGAACACATACTACTTTTAGCAGATAAAATGAAAATGCTGTTAATATCACTTAAAAAAAACCCCAATAACAAGCAGCCGATAAAAATGCCCAGTGGAAGCTTTCTAATTGACTGCTGCTACAAAGATTCCTTCCTGGTTTTTTCCTCTCTGTTCTGAAATCTTGATTTGAGCTACTTCTCCTGCAGGCAGCAAAGCCAAGCCACGTTCAATGCTGTCAGCCCCAACGTATCCAATATCCTTGCTTTTCCCTGGGAGAAATCTACGCCTTTTAAGAGTGGAAAAAATTTGGGTTTTTATTGCCTCAACACACACACACACAACGTAACAATAACCTTAACAACAAAAGATGCTCCTTGCGTGCGCTACCTGCGGGAACGTCTGTTCCCAGCTCTCCCTACCAGCTATGGATTTCAAGGCAACAGCCTGAATCTGACCGAGAGCTGAATTTAGGATCCAAGACTGACGTTTCCGTAGCTATTTAAACAAATTAAAACACTTTTTTTTTTTTTTTTTTGGAGCCATGGTGTGCTTTCCCATTCTTCCCCCACACAGACATCGCAGTGATACCTACGTTGAGATACCGAAGGGGAAAGCGCCCGTCTGGCACTGAGCTGTGGTCCACGGGAGGTCCCAGGCAGGTGTTCCCCTGGGGTCTGGGGGGCTCCGGGCGTACAGCAGCTCAGCAGGCCACCGCAGAGCAGACAAACGCCAACTCCTCGCTGTCGTACTGTTGATGTTGGCCGTCAGGCTACCGTGAAACCAGCTCCACGGGAAAGTCTAATATTTGAACTTTTCACTCTCCTTTCATTTTATGAGGCAGCAGTGCAGGTCAGCTCTGTAAAGAACGCCTGAGCTAAAACCTCGAAGTGCTGGCAGTCAGAAAGCAGCGTTCTTACTCCACTCCTCGTCCAGGGATGGACTTTCCCACCAGACTTGACTTTTTTAAGTGATCCTTTCTGATGGACGATTCCAAACATGCTGGCTACGCAGGTGGAGAGCGTGAGATGTTTCGGGTGAGGCCATAAGCGCACAATGTCCACACAGGAGGGATCAGCAGATCTGTCGGGGCTTTGCCAGAATTCCTGCTGTACCTGCGGGACCGCAGGGCAGAGCTGGCCGGGTTTTGGAGCCTCACTTACTCCGCTCTTCAGAACACGGGCTCGAAGAACCTGCTGGGAGGCTCAAAGGACGCCAGGACAGCGTGTTCGCTAATGCAAGGCCTACAGGTGCCCAGCGGGAAGGCCTCCGTTCTGGAGGGATCAAGTAAAATCAATATTCTTAACTAGAGCTTGGGACACTGGAAAGAAAGCTGAAATCCAAGCTCTTTGCCACAGACGGTTATCTCAAAACAGGCACCTAAAAGCAGAAGGCACTTTGGATAATCTCGGGAGACATGCCTAACGCTTCCATGATACAGTTTAAGCTGAGCACTTGTATTTTCCTGAAGCCACGTCACCACAGGCACAAGAACAGCTCCCAGATGAAAACTACGAAGACTCTGTTTTGGCTACGCAGGTACACGGTGAATAATAACTTTGGATGAAACGCTAGAAGTACTCCCTGTGATAGAGATAACCCAGGTGACCCCTAAAATACTTGCCAGAAGTTTTCCTTGGGCATCTATGAGGTCCCGTGCTACAGTAAAAAAAGACCTTAAGCACATGAAGAACGTGGAACACCAACACTGCCATGCACGTGCTCTGATTTTGTTTAGCTCCTCGAGCGCTCTGCGGGGACAGGCCTAACCCAAGTTTGTGCGCGAACCGTTGGAGTTCCACGCGTAAGAGCAGGAAGTGGGGAAAATGACTGATTTAACTCTTAACCCTTTTAAAAGACGCTGCCTTAAAGCTATAACGTTGGGTTTGAGATCAAACAGACCCAACAGGAATCTGGATTTGCGCCTGGCAGCTGACGCTGGCAAGACGTGGCAGGACAGAGCTGGAAACCGTCAGGCCCGAACCAGGACCCACAAGGGTATAAAGAAATACACTTCAGAATCTGGGTGAGTGACTGCTCTAGACTGGAAGCTCAACATTTCAGCACGGGATCAAGATCACTCTGGGTAAAAGCAACGGCTTTTGTGTCTGTTCTTCCTTTAATGGCAGGTTCAAGATGTTTGTCTGGCAAGTCACCTGTAACTTCAAGTACCTGACAATCATTCATCCATCACTTAGTAAATCTCTGGCGGTTCTCAATTTTTCGCAGACCGTGGGCTTTTAAATGTTTATCCTGCGTTTTTTAATATCCTGACATTAAGCTGTTCATTACGAAATGCAGCTCCTGACCCCGTCCGATGATTGCTGCAAGGCTGGAGAGCAAAAGGCGGGATTCCCCCTGCCCTGCGCTCCCCGGGGTGGGTGCACAAACCCGCGCTGGGAAGGGTCTTACTGATTTAAAATCCTGTCCTAGGGATTTCCTAATTAAACTCCGTCTCCAGATTGATCAGACTATTCTTAAAAACTAGATGGATTCATTTTTTTTTTTAGTTTCACTACCCGTTAAAACTCTTTCTTAGAATTAAATCCTAATTTAGGGTTCCTGTTGAGCAAGAAGGAGTTGAAACAAAAACGCAAGCGTAAGCCTGCGCGCCCAGAAGTGATGCTTTGTAATGTTCTGCTGCCTCAAGTTCTGAGAAAATTTACAGCTACCTTTCCAGGAAATGAGTTTTCATCACTTAAGAGCAAAGCCGCACATACATGCGCTACAATGTGCTCTGCACTTTAAAATAGGATGTGTCAGATACTCTAGGTGTAATCACAACGTTGGGTGCAGTCCAATCTACGAAATGAAAATTACCACAACGTATTTGGTGCCAAGACTGTGACTTATGAAAATCCTGAGTGGAAAACACTGATTTTTGCAAAGTAGCTAATGAGTGTGGCGGCTGAAGGAGGGAGTCTTGGCAGAGCCTTCTTTTTGAAGATGAATGCTGCCGGTTTACGCTGCCGTCACAGCCAGACCCTCGTGGCGGCCGAAGGCAGGAGCCGGCGGGAGGGTCTGACACAAGACTCGGGTTTTCTGGCTTACAGCAAGCTTAGGAAGGGATGTGTATCAGCTTATGGGGACAACCACTGACTTACGTGACCCAAGAGTCCATGCACAGAGCAGACATCGCTCACAAGGTTGGTTTGCTGGTGCTACGTACCTTACAATTTCCCAGTGACATCAACACAGAAACATATTGGGCTAGTTCTCTCTTTAATAATAAAATTTAAGAAGTCTAAAAATCAGAGCCTAACTTTATTATCCAAAGAAGCTAAGTATTCTTCACTTCTCACCAAACTAAAGATTATTTAAAGCACCTAATTTGCAGCTGCTTCTGCAGATCGTGCCCATGAAGGCACTCCGTTATCAGGGTGTCCTGACACACACAAGGGATGGAACGAGGGCGGTGCCGAGTGGGGGCCGGTCACCGTAAAACTCCGGAGAGGAAAAGAGCCTCTCTTCCCAGCCAAAGGGACCTGAGGAAATTCCTTTAAAACTTGCACGTATTTGAGAGGGCACAGAAAGATGTTTTGTTGGAGGGAGCGGTCTACAAGTGAAACGTGGACTCACACAGGCAAGTCTGAAGCTCTCCGGCATGTCAAGACTTCACAATAAGGCAACCGCCGTGGGCGCCCGTGGGATGCTGGTTACGATACGGAGACAACCGTGTTTGTAAACGTCCTCTGCAATCCCTCGGCAGATTCCAGCTCTGTTACCGTGCTACCCTGCAGTAGTCCTGTTACAGTTAAGGGGATGAAGCACGTACACAGGGTGACCGAAACGCCAATTGCACAGAAAACCCCGCTCGAAAAGCCACACTCGGGCGTACTTTGACTGCTTATACTAACAAATCCAGATGTTACTCCCGGATTTGATCCTTGCTGCGTACACCACCCTTCTGGTACTGTTTTAACTGTGGTTTGCTACGTGGAACTGGGACGCGGTTCCTGCTGAAGAATGTAGTCTTAAACGAAGACTCTGCATTTTAAGTGGATGCTTCTGTTCGGAAAGCAAAGCTTCAGCAAATAAGGCAAGTGACAGAACGGAGAAGCAACTTATCAGACGGCTACATCGACCAGACCGCGGCAGGAAGGAGCGGCACAGCTGAAAACGGCCACAACACAGAGTAAATACGAAACCTCTTTGGGCTGTTTGACATTGTGGTCTGGTCCTGGAGGCAGTTAATAAACCCAAGGGCTGGGAATGCATTATCCAAACTCTGACCCCAGCTAAGTATAATTATTTGAACAATACAAAGTGGAAAGACATTTAATCTAAAATAGTTTTGCATGAGATAAAGAGAGATTCATAGTTCCTAAAGTATTTGCTCTACAACGAGCGGACTTGGCTTTCTCAAAGGCACTGTAATTACCAGCTTCAAGCAGCTTTTCCATTGAGAGATGATGCTATTCAACCTACCCGGCAGCACGCTACATTCAAACATAAAAATCAAAAGGCATTCTTATATTTCTCTGCACCTTTATTCCTTCCCGTACTTTTGTACATCACTTGAATCCATCCCTTCAAGAGAAACCATTTTTTAGGATGGTATGAAATATAATTGAAGAAACCCCTCCATTAACTCATTATGGTTCAACAAATATATCGGTTCTGTACAAAACAGTACTTAAAGAAATGAAACAAAGGAGTTTTTCCAGATAGCCTTAATATATCGCAATTGAGTCAAACAATTGCCTAGTAAAAGGGCATTGCTTATAGACTTTAAGACTGCCAGTTAAAATACACTCCACTTGAAACGTTTAGAACTGCATTCTGATCTCATTAACTCCATTTCACGTCTCTTTAACCCCATTAAATTCAGGGCAGTTATTCCATCAGTAGGAAGAGATGGCGCCCACCTTTTTATTCAGTTGGAGTTTCAAGCTCTGGGCTCCGACGGCTTCATCCCTGGGACCAAGTCATCTCGGCGAGAGGCAGAATCCAGATGAGCGGAAGGTGGCTGTTCGGTCTGGAAAAACCCATGTGCAGTGTCTGCGTTACCCGAGGAGAGACAGAAGACGGGGCTGCGAAAAGCTACAGAGCTGTACCCCTTTTCCCAAGGCAGTGCCTGAACCCATCCGCAGACGCACCCGGCCCACAGCTCACAAGGTCTGGGCGGTTCCTCTCTCTTATCGCCTTCTATTTGTGCTTCACTGGTGATGCTGCAGGGTTCTGCACTGACACCAGCGTCTGCTCCCGCAGGTCGGCCCTCGCAGCCATGGCACGGTTCCGTGACGTACTTTCTCAGACACAATAGATATATACTATCTCCTTTAAAAACAGGGCACCCAAGAAATTAAAAATCTGTTCCGGTCTGCCACTATGCTACCAGACATACAGACAAATGTATGGGAATGTTAGTCCCAGAGTAAAAAAAAAAAAAAAAAAAAAAAAAAAATTACTATAACATAGCTACTGTGCAGAAATAATATTGTTTCTTAGTAAAAACCTTACAATGAAAGAAACATAACTAATGGAGTGTCCTACAAAAAGGGGTCTTCTACCCGATCCTGGATTCGGACAAAACACCGCAGAGCTTTACCTAGCTGCCATTTATATTACTCCATCAGGTCCAAGTGAAACCCAAATCACTAACGTTTGCAGAGTAGAAGAAAACACGCAGAATGTCACAGAGAAATAAACCACAGCAGGATGCACCGGTACAGATGAAACCTCCCACAGGAGAAGGAATTCACCAGTCCATAGTGGCACAATAACTCCTCTGGTGCCACCGAGAAATGTGTGCCCTCAGTACCTCCTCGACAGGCCGCTTGAGTCCACTTCGCCATGTATTTAAGCACTTGGTTGTTCGATTCTGTGCATATAAATATCTATCGATACTAAAGACAGGCTTTGCTCTAAGTCAGGAGACACACTGACTTCAAGCTAACGCTCCGAACACCCCTCTCCCCGCTCCGTACCAGCAGCTTCCCTTTTACTTTCCCCCCTTGCCTCTGACACCAAGGGATCTGAAGACAGAGGGAAACATTTAAATACCGCTTACTAATTAGCACACATTGTGCAACAAGAGAGCGCTGGCTGATAAGGGCCTAATATCTGCTACAGTTTCCCACTGCGAAAAACAGATTATTTGGCTGTTGAAAAAGCTTGGGTTTGTTTTGCTGTTGGTCAAAAGACAACGTTGGACACGATCAGTAGGAGCCATACCTTTGGGTTCCGCGTCACCGTCTGCTAACAAAGCGCCAGCTCAAGCTTTCAGCCTCTCCTGTAGGTCATTCAAGCGTCAGCTCTTTCCAGGAAACACACTGGGAGAGTATTCCGAATTTAACACTGCCAGCTCTACGGGGGTTGTTTTCTTCAGGAAGGACCGAGCAGCCAAATATCTTCACATAAAAAGATATGTGTGGAATTCAAGAGACAATCTGCATTGACTTAACTCCTTACGAACAGTCAGATGTCCCCCGGAGACTCCAGCAACTCAGAGGTGAACATCAGTTGAGTTTTATGATGAGCACTTGGCAAACTGTCACCCAGGAGAAAACACAAGGAAGCAGCAAGAAACAACGGTATTCTGCACAGAATGAGCAAATCGGAGTTATTGAGAAGTAAAAGATAACTTCCTTATTTAGAAAACAAGAAATGCAGCTTCCACATTCAATTGCGAATTGAAAAATTGCTCTACCCAGCGACCCTACACGGCAAGTCACTGGAATTTGCAAGTGGGTGCCTGGTTTCAAAAGGATTAGTTCCCTTTCCAGCTTTTATGTTCAGGTCTTTACTGGTCTCCGAGTCACAGTAAATCACCAGCTGGCTGCCATCGACGTATGCGCTATGTAAAACGTCATAAAGCAGAGAGGCAAAAACCTCACAGATTTTGCAAGCAAGGAGGTGCCAGAAGACTAATACCTGCGGCCAGGGACACGGTTCCGGGACATCAGGAGTCGGTTCCGGGGCACCGTTCCAACTCCCAGCGAGTGCTGCGCAGTACCAGGGGTACATCACCGTTTCAAATTGCTTATCGGTGGCTGAAAAATGGACAAAGAACCGGCGATTAAGTTTACGTATCATCTTGTAACAACACCTTCTAATTTTGAGGGGGAAGCAATAGCAATGCGCATTTGAGAATCGCAGCTTTTAGCGTAATAAAGAAAGGGACTGGCTTGATTCACAGCTATATGACTTATTGCCACATCTGGCAATAGAAGGCTAGGGAATTTTATGGGGAAGGAAATGCCACTTGATGCTTTTATCATTAAAGCAGACAGTATATAGATAGTTTACACAAAGCGACTATTCTCTTTGGGAACATCTACCTAACAGCTTGTGCCGGGAACAGCGAGGAGACGGCATTCAAAATCACAATCCAGGCTGCTCTGGACCTTCGCTTCTGTGCTTCCCATCATCCTGAACGGCTCACAGCGGAGACCGAGATGTGATTTTAAATTCCCACTGCTCACCTGCATGAAATTATTACAGAAAGAAAAGCGGCTTTTTTTAGCAGGAATAACGAGACCAAAGGTTTCCAAGAGCACGTGTCCGCAGAGGCTGATTTACTGAAGGAATATGAAATCTTTCACGTAGTTGCTAATTGCGTCTTACAGCTGGAGGAAGTTATTACCAGAGGGAGGGCCGTACCCCCAGGGGAAGCCAGGCTGACGCGTCCCACTGGGAGCGGCTTTGCTCTCAGCGCCTTCCAAACTCTGGCCCCAGCGGTACTGGCCAAGCCCCGGGGAACGTAGCCACAAGTTCCCTGCAAAACCTAACGGAACATGCCAGGAACCCACTTCCACTACCTCGGCCAGTGACACAAAGTTGAGTTCGCTTCCATCCGCGCACGAAGATGAAATTCGTCTCTTGCCATCCAAGCGCAAAATGGAATTCTTCTCTTCACTCTTGAACGAACCAGACGGAACAGAAACATTTTCTGATCCTTGCTAATCCAACTTGCCATTTGTTTGTAGGTTTACGAACTGCTGCCGTACTGTCACAGAACCATTTCTCCTGCAAAAAATAGATTGGGATCACTGTGAAGAGTAACACATAATCACGACAAGATAAGCATTTCATTTGGCTTTAAAAAGGCCGAGATACTTAGTTAGAAGGTAAGAATCTAAATGCGAAGATGAAAATAAAAAGTCCATAGAACAATACAAATTAAGACAAAGACAGCTGGTATTTCCCAAATACTGAAAATACCAAAAATGAATATATTCAAAATGTCTGAGCAGCCTCTACAGCAAAATCTACGATTCTTGGGCAGGATTTTCTTAAGCCTTCAACATTTGACTGTATTCAGATTCCACCAAAACGGAGACATTGTGTCAGCAGCTCCCAACCGCAAGAGATCAGGACAGGCAGAACCAGCCTCGGTGCTCCCGTACCACGATAGCTGAAGACTCTGAAGTACGGGCTGCTCTTCTCAGGGTCTGCTTATGGCACTATCAGACTCCTGCAAGGCTGGACTATAAATGGCAATAGTGGACTAGCTTCATTCTCATTAATCTGGCAAAGGCTCACTCGCTCTTAGGGATACATTATATTGGGTTTAGCTGCAACTTAATCAGAGTGAACGGAACATTTAGCGAAAAATTCATGCCATTCAAATTGGACGCCACTCAAAAAAATTCACGATCCTGTCGCAGTTTCCACCAACGAAGCAGCCCTGAACTTTGAAGAATAGAAGGGCTGCATAGGCAAGAGTGGGTGAGGTGACAAGACAACGGGAGGCTCTGAGAGCGGCGCAGGGAGGCTGGCAGTGCTGGTGCTATTTCTGTGAAGGATGACGGTGCTCCTGGTTTTCCATGTTTCGCTCTCCTGACTCACTGGAAGTTCACCGGCAGTCGCACACAAACCCCCGGAGCCCTGTGTTAACGCACTAGGTGACTCAGATAAGAGACAGACCTTTCTGTCAATTCCGATTTTACACCACTGAAGAAGGTATTCCGGCCAACTCCCACCACACGCTATGTTTTGGGGTGCCCCCCCCCCACATTGGGATGATTACCTCAGAAATCCTTTCGTTAGCTCTGCAAAACTAGATCAGATGCTGCTTGTAAAAAATTCAAGAGAACACCACTTTGAGCAATTCCCACCCCCTTTTTCCCCATTGCTGCACTCCTGGTGTCTGATAAGACACCAATAGCTGAATGCGATGGCCTCAATCCAGTAAACTTGAGCAAGTTCCGGATCTTTTTCTAACTGACTGACCTCCTCCACCCCCCCGAGGTCAATTTTACTACGCATGCGCTGGTGATGAGTAGCCACAAACCCCAGGAAGACAGCCCCCGCCTCTCCCAGGACAACACCAGCAGAATCAATGCAATCCCGCGCTCCGGACTAACAGGGGGGAGCTGCTCCCGCTCCTTCCTTGCCACCAGACACGGGCATGGGCCCTCTCTCCTTCCCGTGGCCAGCAATCGTTTCTTCTAGGTTAGTCATTTGAGAGAAAAGCCCCAACCCTCCCATCAAGTCAGAACGACGGGAAGCAGGGACAGTCCCACAGAATTTGTTCTTCCCAAAGAAAGGCACAAACCTGAAAATGGATTTTTTTCTGTTTTCTGTCGGGGCAGGACACGAGACAACTGCTGCTGCACAGAGCCCAGGACGATGCCGACAGCAGCCTCCCTTTGCAAGACAGGGTTGAAGGATGGAAAAGGGACAAAGATTAACATGCTTTTACTGTCCTACACGTGACATATATATTCTGCAACATAACACGGCAAAGGGCTTTCTCCCCCGAGGGAACGTGTCTCTACGCCCCTTCTACAGCAGCTGTAAGCCCATTTCACATGTCCCACCCCTAACTCCCATCCCACTAACAACACAAGATCACTTACATTAAACAATTTGTATCCCTGATTAACACCAACTCAGAAACTGCCAAACTGAATCTTATGTTCCTTAGTCCTCTACCAATGTTAGCTGCGGCTAAAATTGAGCACCGTATACTCCAGACAAAGACGACAGCCACCCTTCGACACACATACCGCAGACGTCACTTAGGCATTCCCTACAGCGAGACCGAGCTGCCCTCCACACCACAGCGCTACACACACGGTTAGTAAGCACCGAAACATGCAACCCACTAGGAAACCTAACCTCAGCATTTCCCTTTATTATCTGATGCTTACGTCAGCTCCTGAACATCCCACAGAGGTTTAGTCAGCATCCGTCCAAAGCCCGTTGCCCTTTTTCTCTGTCAGGTATGTCTTTGTTCTCATCACCTATGAAAGGATGGAAGAACCAAAACCTAAGTATTGATCACTTTATAGATAATCACGTGCATCCCATCTAGTGTTTACCCTTCCAGGCTAGGTAGGTAACCTCTGGGTTATCCTCTCCCCCACCCGCTCTCCAGCTGCATCCCAGGAATAGGGCGCAGTAGCAGCCTCCTCAGGTTCCATCGGGTTTTGGATTTGGTAGCTCCTTCTGTCCATTTCTAGCATTTTTACTGTTGTAAAGTTATTGTTTCCCAACCCGTGCTTCTCCCTTCCCATTCCTTCCCTGCAACCTGATTATCCTTGTGCTTCCTCCATCAGTTCCCACGCTCTTCCTCCCCTTGCGCTCCAGCTGTTTTTCCCAGGCTTGTCCGTTCTCTCTTCTCCGCTTCCAACCTCTTTTACCACCTTTCTCCCATTAGACTATTCCCCTCCCAGCCTCTGTCCCCTGAAGTGAAACGCAATCCCCCGTCTGACCTGGAGATCCATCTCCCAGGCGGGGGGACGTGGGTGACTTGGCCCGGCAGCAGCACGGTCCCGCTCAGAGATGACGTTGCCCAGCGGAAGCAGCGTGGCAGCGCTCCTGCTTGCTTTGCTTTCCTCCACCTTATCTCAATGGGAACGCGCAGTAGGGAAGTGTCAGCAGATGGAAACGATGTACACGTCGGCAGTATGTCAGAGGAGATGACGAAAATGAGAAGGAGGGAATGCTGGCTTCTGAGTTACGAGGGACAACGGCCGGGATTCTCACACCCCTGCTTCGACGGGAGAAATCAGTTCCTGGGACAGCAAGGTAGAAGGGAATGTGGGTAAAAGGGGAAATCATCCACGTGAAATAAAAGATTAATTGAGTGCTCGTGCAAATAAAGCTATTATAACCACGCAGATGCTGTCACAGAGAAGATAAAGGAAATCCAAGAGCTACCCCAAACCAGTGACTGCCAGCGGCAGGCTCCCACTCCATCGCAGCCAAGCGCCCGGGGGCTCCCTGCCTGGCCCAGGGAATGACAGCAGGACGGTGACCACCGTGCACCGGTGGCTTCCCTCTGGGTCTCTTTCTGAAGACACCCACGAGGAGCGGTACCGTGAGTTGTATCCCGCAGAGGACCATCAGCCTTCCCTTCCCGTGGTGAGAACGACGTCCTGAAATCCCGTGGTGGAAGGTTTTGCTCTCTGATTGCATCTTGTTTGTTTCCTTATATTTCAGCCTACAAAAAAATAAAACCCGGTCCATGTATTAGAACTCAAACGATTTTTAAACACTGGTGTCTCTCAGAGGCACAGCAGTTAATTGTCAGTTTGCTGAGCACAGCTTTGTCCTTAAACCCCGGTCCATGGACTTTGCTTGTGAAAAGGACAGGACTGAAATGACACCATAGCAGAGAGTGAAAGAATTACTGCTAAAATGCATCTTGTCCCCGGCACAGGCTGAGATACGCATCCACGCTTGGAAGACATCAGCCATGGCAGCTCCTGTGACACTCGGTGCTGTTCCTGGGCTGATGGAACGAGAGGGGAAATGCTTTATTTAAACATCAGCACTGGACTCTTAAAGATAATTTCTCAAGTTCCACTACTACAGTAGTCTTTTACCTTGACTTTCACCTGGCATTTGATAAAAAACAGGAAGTAAATGGCCAAATTTTATGCTACACAAAACTTTTGTGTCACCCTAACACCAGAGAAAGAGAGTCACAATCACCGGTGGGGCCCCCGTGTGACCCCTTTCCTAGGCAGCAGTAAAGGCCTGACAATATGAGGGCACTTCCTCCAGCTGAACAGTTCTCCGCTGAACACCCCCATCAAACACCAAACGTCATCCTTTTTCCTGCTGACCTACGGAGTCAGCATTGGTGGGACACAGGCAGGAGAGCAGAAATTCCAGAGGCGGGGGATGGCGGATAAATGGCAGACACTCTTGCAGGCAGATCGCAGCTGTTTGGCAGGACCGTCGTGGTGAGTGCAGGCATTTGCAGTCCAGCCACAAAAAGCCAGTCAAAAGACCGCAAGACCGAGAGGTGTTGACTCAAGAGGAACCGCTGTCTGGACTGACAGAGGGCGGTCTACAAACCGGCATCAGCATTTGTTTTCAAAAAATCCTCATTGTATCTCACTTCCCATTTGTGTGCACTTACCTTCAACTACTTCCCTCATGTAGAGAAGGAACATCAAGGAGTCCAAGTCCTCTATGAAGACCCAGGGGAAAAAAGGCAAGTTTTTGAGCATTATAAATACGGTTAGCATTATAATTTCAACATCACTCTTGGAGGCTTAGCAAAGAAACTGAACAAATAGGGTGGACGAGTTTGAGTTTCACCAAACTCAGCACTTAAAAGACCTTACAGGAGACAGAGCCACCAACCATCACGACTGCCTGGGGACTCACTCAAAGCAATTAGCTCAGCTCGTTGAAAAAAATTCTTTCATTCCTGCCAGGTCCCACAGCGGTTTTGACAGCATCATGCAGTCAGCATTGCTGAAGAGTACTCCAAAAATCTAGTAACTGTCTCAAGGAACACGGCACTGCTCGCGAGTCCTCGTCCACCCCTCCTCAAATAATTGGTGATGGTTACAGAACTGGAGGGCGGCTGATCCTGTCAGGGTCCGTCAGCTGCCACCTTCTCAGAAGTCTTTCCAAGAAATAAGAGGGCACAGAGAAGGCAGAGTAAACAGGAATATTACCCTCCAGGAGAAGGTTTCCCTGCAAGAGCCGCCGCACCGCTCCAAAGACTCCTGTAGAAATCCCGACAGGAGATCTGAAATAAGCTTGGAAGATTTCAAGAGGCTCCAACTACGACAAGAGGAATATGGGACATTGGGATTTTTACCTCCTGGTGATTTTTAAGCCTTGCTACAACTGCTCCTGAAAGCTTGTTCAACAATTAATATGAAACAGATGGAAATTTCCTCAGAAGCCGTAAGCACCTTCCTCTGAAAGCGACTGGTGGCATTAGGGGACTGGCCTGTAGATCCTATAGCGGAGGGGCACGGCTCCCACCAAAAAACCCAACCAACAAAAGAAAGTGTTCTTACTGGCAAGACCGACGACAGAGTCCTTGCCAGTGCTGCCTCACGTCCTCCCTGCTCCTTCAGACTCGCTGCCGTGCCCCGCAGGGAGCCTCCTCCCCTCAGAAGCACAGATGAATCCAGAATAAAGCTGTGCGGCAGCTGGAACAGAACGGGAGCCAGAACTCACCAACTCCGGACAACATGGGCTTCACCATAGGAGTTATGAAGACCTGAGTAAGTGAGGAGAGCTTCCCTTGGAGTCTGCGTTTCTTCCCGTTCCGCCAGACAGCTGAGCTGTGACTGTCAGAAATAGCACCGAAACGAGCTCCACCACAAAGAGGAGACAAGGGTTTTGTGATGCGTACCATAACGGATGCAACGGTGATTACGAGACCTTTTAACTCCAAGGACTTGAACTTTTATCAGCTTCGGGTGGATTCTGGCAACCAGAGGGGTCTGTATATTGGGAAGTCTGATTGGTCATCCCAAAGAAAGCTACTCAGACTTGAAAAAGCAATACCGGATTTCTTCCAACTCAAGGGCTCCTGAAATCCCAAATACCATATCACACCCACCAGTTCTTTTACGAACACCAAGTGGTTTCGTGTGGCCTTTAACATTACTGATAAACAAACATCTGACCCACAGCAACTTTTGCCCTCGCCCCGAGCAGAGCAAGGCCACCTCGTGCTTAGAAACCCCATCTCCCGGGGCAGCAGCGCCAAGGTCTCCACGTGACGAGCGGTCTTCCTCTGCACGGCTTCTGCTTTTCACATTCCACCGGTCCTGCAGCGCTCTCGCTGCCACTTCAGGATCTGGTTATGATCTAAGAAGAATTTGTAAACGTATATTGATTAAAATCGCATTATTAAAAACTTCATGACTTATTATTTCTGAATTAGCATTATGTAAACTTACACAAAAGAAGTCATTAAAAACCCCTTAATTTTAACAACGATTGCCTTTCGATATCTCTTCTTCAAGAAAACCTTTGTTTGATCGGCAACCATTAAACTATCTGTTCCTTAAGGCTTCCTCCTATACCTTTCCTGACAAGGTCAAAGATGGGATGAGAAGATGCTTCAAATCTCCTCATAAAATTTGGAAGAAAATCTGCAGTAATTCCTAAAATTCACTATATTACACTATATACCACCTTCCTTTTGTTCACACTGGCAAGCAGTATACGCTGAAAACTCAGTATGAAGTAAAAGCATTCAAGGCCCATCCGCGGAAAGTGCATTAAGAAATTCATTAAGAAATAAATGAACAAACACAAACTGTCTGAGCAACAAGGAGGTTCCAAACATGCCCCAAACACTGATCCCGCCGACTTGAGCGAGAGCGGCATTCGGCGGAGGGCGAGAGCTTTGGAAATCCCACCCATATCGCTCCAGCACGACACGCACACTCCGCGGGAGAAGCGTATAACAGTCGCCTATCGAAACAAGAATAAAAGAACGAACTCCGGATTACAAGGCCTGAAGAAAAGAGCTTTCTAAGTCTGGAAAGAAAGGAATAGAAAGTAAACTTGGGTAAGCAAATTGGAAAGAGGGGTGGATTTTTGTTTGTTTGTAATTGGCATCATTTTTAAATGAAGCAATCTGAAGAATATTAACATTTATACCTGAGTCTAGGCTGAAAGTATTTTTGTAATTTTAGAGCCAAAAATATCCTCCTGCCAAAACCTGTAAAATGCTTTTTAGAAAAAGGAAAAGTAAAAAAAAAAAAAAAAAAAAAGCACCTTCTAACTGGAATTCACAATTCTCATGGGTAGGTGATCATCAGCTCCAATTAGCCCCTGGCAGAGGAGACTGAGCGAGAGCGATAGGCTCAGTGCATCCAAAAATATTTAGTCTAGACTAAACCACGCTGGAATTCTCCGCAGACCAGACCTCAGCCCCCTGGATCCGGGACAGCCATCGGCACTGGCTGCAAACGCCGCCGCCGGCATCCCCTTCCAGGCTGCGCTCCCACCTCTCCCTCTCGACTCCCATTGCCATTCCCTCCCCCCCTCCGGGCTCCCCGGGCAACGCGGCAAAACCTGGACACTGTGGCAAGGCTTTTAAACCCGGTTAATGAACGTAGGTAATTCTCCTCCCCCCGCCCCCCAAATCATCTGTATAGTAAGTACGTGAGCCAAACCCAAAATAATAAAACCAGAAAAACATGTTCATCTGCTACACGGCAGCCAGAACCGACTGCTGCCAAAAAGAAAGGAGTCTGGAGCTGCTCTTTATAAAAGTTTTGTCAGCATAATTAATTCTGAAATATGCTCTGACATTGTGGAACTCGGCCCATATGTCACGGCTCCTCTTGCGTATTTAATGTCTTATTGAGAGGGTCTGAATCTAAAACCTCAGTCCTTTCCTCTACAACCCCAGCTTTCCTGCGCAAAGGGTTCCGCCAGTAGCGAAGAATTTCCTCCTTTCTCCAACTCATTCCGCAGGGGAGGCTCTTCGAGAGCAAAGACGGTTGCTGACTGCAGAGCTCCTTTGTCCTCGTCCTCGCAGCGAGGCACCTGGAGGACACCGCGGGGCAGTGCCACCCCCGCCTTCCCTCACTTGGTACCTCGGCGAAAGATTCTGCCTCTTACCCTCATCCCTACCCGCAGCAGCAATGTGATAATGCTGGGGTGTTATTTTTCTTTCTTTACACGAGAAATCGGCCACTGGCGTGAGCAGCGTGCGTCCGTGTGAGCCAGGGAGCTGCACCCATTCCACCCGCAAAGCGAAGATGTGACTATCAAAGGTGACTACGTGGTAGCCTTCACCCACACGTATTGCTTGAATTGCACCTCTTCTCTGGGAGAGTTCAGACACAGCTCCAAGTTTCCCAGCGCGTTTTCTCATGATTCCAAGTCCAATTTAATGATCATCACCAGAGAAGTTCGGTTTGAGTCAGGTCCAGACCCGAAATCCATGGCAGAAGCCCATCACCAACAAGTTCCCATAAAAGAAACATCTATGTTTACTTATTCCTTGTACTTGAGTCTTGCCACCAAGCATGTAGATTTAAGGAATGAAATGAACAGAAACATAAATAATTAGATGATCTTGTGACCCACCCCCTGCATTTTCATTACTGCAGGGCCATCCTGGCCCATTCTTGAAAAACATTCAAACTAACCTGAAAAAGAGGAGAGGGCAGAGAAAGGACATCTGCAAAGGAGAAAGGAGTCACCGCTTCAAAACGCAGCTTTTGGTACTGTCACTCAAACACGCAGCAAACAGGCTGGCCATTTTAATAGAGTACCATTACATCAGCACCGACTATTGTGGAATTTTGTCCTTCATAAGGCAGTTAAAATAATGTTCACTGGATGCATATAATTCATTGTACCGGCACCAAACCATGAACTTCACCCATGACGATTTCCCAAGATTCTACATAAAAGCAATCAGATGTTACAACATCAACTAAGGTAACAGTAGGCCCTTTCCAAGCCACGTGTTTCAAGTAGGGAAAAAAAATAGCTCTTAGAAATACGAGTTTTACATTTTTAGAAATAAACTAAATTGTTCTAAGCACAAAAATAGCAGGGTTTTAAGCAGACAGACTATTGTTTTTGAAGGTACACAAACCACCAACACCCTCCCTGTCCCCCCCAACAGCCCTGTGGCCACAGCCTGGCGACAGACCAAGCAGAGCTGGGGTGAACGGGTCTCTGCTTCTGCACCTTTCCTAACACGTGAGGGTATCTAACCTAGAAAGTGTGTGTTTCACGTGCTTTGTCTTAATGGCCGTGTTTGTAGCCTGAATGTGACCGTTTTGCTAAGCTCAGTGCTCTTATGGGCGTCCCAAGCTTTTCAAATTGAGACTTTGATGGATTACAGAACTTGCTGGGAAAACAAGCCCTGAGTCCCGTTGCCGAGTGTTGAACGGACGCATTTATCTCGCTAGTGGGATGCCTTTAGCTGCTCACACGAAGAAGATGGCAGCAGGTGGAGACAGGGGCCCTGGCTGACCCAGCAGCCCTCTCTGCTCACCGCGCCACTGCAGTCGCCCGTCGCTATCTCTAGTGAAGCCAGAACAGGTGTTTAAAGGGATTCTCCTGGGATTTAAGAGTCCTTGCAGGAAAAAAAAAATACATCTTGAAGCAATCAGCCGAAGGACTGCAACTCTAATTTAAAGATAACCATTGGCAAATTAAGTATATTAGTTAAGCAAACTTTCCTAAGGAAACAATACCTAGTTTTCTTAGACTTACAATGCTTTTCCGCTCGCCCCGGGCCAGAAGAGACAGCTTCTCCAGAGCAGCTGTTCTCACGCTTTTAGGACAGACTCTGCCTTCTTTCTTCTACTGGTAGCGTGGGCTCCGCTCACACCTGCCCTGCCCTCAGGCACCGACACATAATGACCGATACAGTCGAGAAAAGAAAGCAACCAGAGAAGATGTCCTACACCCCTTTCTGCGCACACTGGCCTTACCCGACTTCCCATCGCGTGGACGGTGAAGAAAACATCACAGTTCACGTGGTGCCAGAGAAGAGAGGACTTTCAAGACCGAGACAGACGACTCAGGAAGGGGAGGATGCAGGCCAGCTGGAATGTCCCTGGAGCAACTCCTGCAGAGGGCTTTCTCCATAACCTCTTCTCCCTCTGGCCAGGGAAGCTCCTTGGTTCTTCCCTCCTTGGCCCTTTCAGAAATGGACACAGAGACACTCTCACAACATGTGTTCCAATTAGCGTGTACATCAAAAATTACATCGGCATCCACAGTACAACAGTGAAGCTGCACGTAAGACACATGTTTCTACACATGTTTTTCATCCACATGTTCCTCCTGGGCAAAACCATCCAATAGCGTCACTAAAATTCAACAGAACTCTGTCTCACCATAATCCGGTATTCAGTCATTCACAGACTATCTTCTGCGTCAAAGTTCCTGAAATAATTCAAGTTCCAGATAATCTTAAGGAAAGGACAGAAGAGGACTCATTTGAGTAGAAATCCTCCAAGCTCTCTACAACAGAACCAACTCTGAGCATGCACACAAAGCTCACAGAAATTAAGAACTGGAGTTCATGTTTGCCTGAAAAGCCAATGCTTGAAGCTCTTTACTTTTGACTTCAAGCAGCCTAGCTTTTAAACAAAGAATCGCGACTTTGAGATGCGTGCCTTAGAGAATCCATACTTTCACCTTCTGGGAATCAAGTGAGCCACTGAAAGCTCTTCTCTGACTTTTCAGATCTAACTGCTATGACTGCTTCTTCCCGAAATGTCCCATCTCATCCGGTACCGTAGCCTAGCTCTGATCCAAAACTCATTAACAACTGACATGAGGGTTCCGTCTGTGGAAAGGTTAATGGGACTGACCGTTAGAAAGCAGTATCTGGTCATGTCTTCTACTTTCACTACGCTTTCTCATTTCTTTTGCTGTTCCCAGGGCTAGTAATCAACATTACTCAACAGCATGCACCCAAGAAAAACCAACAGCTTTTCCTTCTTGCCAACTAAACAAGGTGAAACATGACAGCTTTTCTAATGATGTCCTCTTACAGGTACAAATCAGAGGGAAGAGCGACCCCCAATGCATAGACGTACGAAGGAACTACCGTTCCATACCACATCGCGTTTCCTATCAATAGGTTTTGGACAGCTTTTCTTCCTACAAAGAAGGTTCTAACCAACTGGTACAATCAGCACACGAAATACATATTTGGATGTCCAGAACATGTTGTCGCTCAAACTTTACTCTGCTGCTGGATAAGGCACTGGAAGTTTCATTTCTAAGAGAGCTTTCCCCTGTTACTACTGTAAATCTATCGATAGCATGAGATCATAAAGCCACTATGAGGAAAGAACCACCATCTTTTACCTGTCTGCTAGACCTTGTAATTTACAAGGGCACATTACGTCACCACATCATGGCTACATTGACTCAGAAACCCTTGATGGACATTGTCTCTAGAGCCAACACCCGTGGCGTCACCCCCATCCCTGGTACCGCCAGGGGAATCCGTTCAGTAAGCTCAGCCCCTGCAGAAGCGGCTGGGACGCTCGCCATCGCCAAAAGAACGCGCAGTTCTTCATCTGCAGCTTTTAAGACCATAGAGTTAGTCTCTCATGTCTGAAGGCACTTGAAAATTCAAGCCGATGCTTATAAAAACCTCTGAAATCTGTCCCCTTCCAATGTGACAGTGTGAATGTGACCCTTGTCATCGCTGCTCTTCCCACCCTACGCTCACCGAAGGACACGCGGAGGGAGGGTAACAAACATTCCAAGCCAAATCATTTTTCTGGCGTTTTCTTCTCTTCCAATTGCCAAACACGGTAGGCGATTGCCACAATGGGGACACTCTACTATCAGAAAAACAATTTGTGGCTTCAAACAAACGTCACAAGGCCACAAATCTCACTCCCTAGCTACTGTTGCAGGCAGAACAACGGGAGTCGCTGCCAATCCAGACCTCGGGCTTCCCACTGACTTCAGCGACCTCGGAATAAGATTCCCAACTTGAATTCAAACGACGACCACGCTATAGCCATTAACTTCCTGAGTATATTTAAAACACTTGCAGGGGCTGAGGTTTCTGGGCAATGCGAAGCAGGCTGCAGCCTCCTGATGATTCTTGTGACGCAGACCAAGGTGGTGCGCACATGTACATGGGTAATATTTGCATCTCCACGAAATGACTAACTGTGGCTAACTGCGATGGCTGTTTGCTGGAATATACAATGGTTACTGCATTATGAGTCAAATCCCGATCACGCGTCGCTAAGAGTTAAGCAGAGTTGCCTATCCCCTACACAACAGGAACCCTCTCAGCAAACCTGGCTGAACCGTAGCCTGTTTTTGGGGAAAAAAAAACCCCAAAGGATCTCTCCTCTTGATAAACCGTTCCAACAGATACCAGGACAGAACAGTGAGCACAGTGAACCACCGTGCACCAGAAGACTCCCTCCCTCCCTCCCTCCCTTCTCTAATAGACTATTTCTCGATTCCGTACGTAAACCCAGCAGCAATGGGGTGGAACCTGTGCTTTATGCCCCATTCAAGGTGCCCAACCACAAAGGTCCCTCCTGTCTGGGAACCATCTGCCGCACACATGGCAACCCGCCGTACGGCGCCTCGGGAAACCACTGGAAAATCCTGACAGCATTTGTTTTAACGTTATTTACACTACAAAATATATATGTCAGTTTGCTGCTTATAAATTAGCTGATAATAAGAAATTAGGTACCAAGTGCCACATAAAAAGCAAGTAATGGATTTTTTAAAAATTTTTTTTAAAGTATAACTTTGTTTCCTATATTCTTTTTAATTCTTTTCAGTGTTTATAGGGTAATTCCGCAGAGAAAAGGACAGAGAAAATGAGATTTCTTTCAGGGAATCGGTTCCTTCTCACGGGGCATTTTACAGAACGAGGCAGGAAAAGATTGAAATGTTATTCCCAGAGCAGAGCGACGTAAGATTCTCGCACTCATTGATGAGTATCTCAAGAATCTAATCCTTAGGAGGAAATAATAAATTTTTTTCTGGCTAAACTTAAGTGATTATTCTTTTGAGGACTAAGAGATCCATCATTCAAAACGAGATTTTTTCAGGCTGATTTATCTTCTTTTCAAGCAAAAAATGCAAAATAAATACTTAAATCTCTGTTGGACTAAATAACCTTATTATTTGCAGGATTTCCCACGTTCACCAGCACGCTGCTTCACACCCGTCTATGGCTTGAGGCTAAGCCTCGCGAAGGGCGGCCGCCGCGGCTGAGAGGTGCGGCACTCTGCTCCCGCGCCTTCGCTGCGGCCCTGAAGACGCATTACTCACTAAGGGAGCGAGAATTCCACTGCCACGCTTTATTTCCTAACAACTCAAATTTATTCCACACAGGCTGAACTCATGATACGGATTCCCTGTAGAAGGCGGATTTAATTTACAACAAGCCGGGGAGATGAAATCAGGATTCTCTATATTCTTTTGTTGCAAAAAAGTGAGAAAAAGGCATCCCTGCAGGATGCCCTTGGGGCTCAAAAAACATCCCCATGGACCGAACTCCTGCAACAACGAATCCCGAAATTCTCCTGTGTTCCAGCAAAGGGTCCCAGATTCATTGGCAGTGCTCGCCCTCTGCTCTTTCAACATAGGTTCTTCCATATTTATAAAAGAGCTCAATGTCATGTTTCACTTCCCGGACGGTTTCTCCCCAAACAGGAGACTCCCAGTCTCACATTATTTCTAGTCTTCCTTCCAAAAGGAATGACACTTGTGGATCATGCTGCTGGTCTGCCTGGGCTCCTGTTCCCACTCTCCTTTGGAACCCACTGGTTAATCTTAATCAAATTTAGAGCTGGCATCAAAGTCTCAAAGTTCTGATATATTTCATGAAAATTAGCAGCAGAGACCCTGTTAATTCCCCCATTCCTTCACTTCCATGGGCGTAAGAAAGCAGCAGTTTTTTCCTGTTCCTGTGACTATGAACTTTATACATATGGATAATCCACCTTGTTGAAGCTGGCATTCCATGCGGGAGTCAGGAGCTGCTCCACCAAACTGAAAATTATCTTTTAAGTACATCTTTGATCTCTGGGTCACTTAATAGTCTGGGAAATCACCGTTGTGAATCGTGGATCGGGATCAAACACTGCCAACCCCCAGTCTGTACAGGTCTGGACAAGGGAGATGTGTCTGTGGTGCGAGGGAGTCTCTGCAAGTTCGATTTAGCCGCAATAAATACACGGAGTTTAGCTGCTTATCTTCGATTGTCCAGACTTTAACGGCCTGGAAGTACACAAAGCAGTTTTGCGAGATGAGATCTTCCAAATGAAAATTCCAGTACTGGTTGTGTTTCAGCCTGGCTGGAAATCTCTCCAGCGCTGACTCTTTTATACTGTTTTAAGAGTTTGGAGTTTCAGCTGAAATGTGGAATTTTAAAAGCATACTCAGACTTTTTAAAATTCTGCTTTAAAATCATAAAGCGCTTGGATTTGGGTGTGATTCCAGCAGAGGCAAAAACCATACAGAACTCAGCCATTTACCGGGACTTTTTCCTGTCGCTGTTACTTCCAAGGTATCCAAGCTTCCAAGCTATCCTTCAGCAGCAAAGCTTTTACCTGAACACTGTAATGCCACTTCCCACCGTAAATTCTTTCAACAAGCCGAAAAGCCATTAGAACCCAAGACCTATCAGCAGAACGACAATCCTCTGAAGGCAGGTCTGAGAAAAATCAGCAGTCCTCAACGTAAAACTTCTTTAAATACCCTTAACAGTGATTTTTTTTTTTTTTTTTCCTTCAAAAAACAGGATTCTACCGAGTCGGATGAAATTACATGCTATCACATTCGAATATTTAATTCCAGTAATACATTTACTGCACATTCTCTGCAGGTAGACTGGTGGAACCAAAAGCCCTCACCTCCTCACCTTCTGCTTAGACCCAGAGTTGCTTGTGACTTCTACTCAACGGAATGAGCACTGTACATCAACCGATGCGAGAAATGCCATGAACTCAAGGAGCTATTTACATCTCTCTTGTAAGCTTTTTTTTTTGGTATTAGGCCCTTTCTTTCCCTGCAGAAGCGGAATTCACTGTGAAATGGGTTTGGCTGCTTCCTTGCATTCTGCGTAGGAATAACACTCTGGGGACTTGGGGATTTTGACGGTTGCTCATTCAAATAAAGCATTTTAGGAATCTTACAAATGCTGCCACTGGAGCAATGGAATCAGTATCTCAACTTGATTTTATTAAGATTTCCAGCCTATTCGCATTCTATTAAAACTAGCATCTGTAATATTTCAGTTGGGTGTCAGAACCGCAGCATTTGCCAAGTTCTCCACGTCCAGTGTGGCATTTCTGGAGTTGCCCCATTCGAACCTCCACTCGGGCGGGCACAGAAATATCAAAAGATAAGGAGCCTTGCGACGTCAGAGCACACGCGTCATTCCTTCGGCCCCAGGAGGGTGCCAGGCTTCGAACGGGGCCGGGATTGAAAACAGCACGTCCCGAGAAGAGCCTGGGATTGCCCTGACGTAACGCACAGGCTTCCGAGAGAGGCCAGTGTCCCGTATCACAGTCCTAAATCTGTGAAAACCAAGAGCTGGTCACAGAGCATGAATCACAAAGGATTCATAGGATTTTTATCTAGGATCCTAGGACTTTTTAATCTGTAACTTGATTTTGCTTTTCCTTTCTTTCTGTCTCCCTCACCTATTCCAGACTGCGAGCTCGGGGAACCATTTCCAGCCTGCGCATTCTGGTAAGGAATCGTCACTCTGCAGCAGGGGAGCCGGTCATCTGATGTGGCAACGCCTGCACTTCTGTGCGATACTCAGCTTGCCAAAGGGATTTCTGATCGTGTTCACAAACTTCGGAGGTGACGTCACATTAAGACACCGGCATTATTTGTCTTTTATAATTCCAGCTGTCCAACAGGAACCACAGGGCCAGTCCCGTTCACTGATTATTTTGTCAGTTTTGACCGGCCCACAAATAAACTTTGGACAAATTTGGACAAAAGGACCCAAGCTCTTTAGCATGAGCTTATACACAAACACAATCCCAGACCTTGTTTTTTTTTCACGATCATGAAAAAGAGGTCAAAACAGAGCATTTTTTTACTTAGACGCCTCAAAAATCCATCAGCAACAAAAGATGTCCTGCAACAAAGAATCCAAGTATTCTCGTTGCTGCAAAAATATGAATTAGTTGTCTTTACTGACCAGGCAAAACAGTGAGTTTCAACACAACAGCTAAAATTCTACTGTACCTTCGGAAAAAATTGTTTCAGTTCCACTGCGTTACTGGCCAACTCCTTTCATCTCTGACCCAGAAGGCACAATTCCACCGTGTGGCAGCTTCCAGAAAAAACTGCAGAAGCAATAAATCAATCCATCAGGATTCCAGGAAAACACATTTACCTCAGTAAACAGCACCTTTTGCAGGCCTTCTTTTAAACGATGGAGTTGTACTCTTTGAAGATACACAGCACATACAAGTTACGCGCGCACGGTACCAGGAGAAGTGTTGGGCGGAACTCGCCCAACCGCGCTAGGAAACCTGTCTGACACAATTACTGAGCAAAGCCATCTTGAAGAGGTCTTTCCAGCACGCTGCGCAGAATACGTCCAGTGTCGTCTTGGGCACCGTCCTCCACCTGCTTCTCATCTGTCCGGGACTCTGTGCGTTTGACGGCGTAGGAAAGAACGAAGAGGAGCTAACGCAGCCCTTGTGTTCAGGCATCTTGGCGATCGCAATCAAAACCCAGGCCCTCCAGACATGTTCCTTCGTTATAATTTAAGGACCACTATCTGTAAAGGACGAGAAGATATGCCGCGTGACGACTACAGAATCTGTTTTAAAAATCTATTCCTGCATATGCAAGCACCAAAATAAGTAGCAAAAAATAAGTAATAAATTACTATTTAAAGTTAATGGCTTTGAATATCAAATATTTTTCCAGACTTCGTTCTACTGTCATTTAAAACTTCACATCAGCCAAGTTTTACGTGTTTTATTTGAGACTGCAAGGCCCTGACAAAGCTCAGACTGCTTGGGAAGAAGGGGGAGAAGGGAAACAAGGTTGGTGCTCAGATGAAGGACTACTGATGAGATTTTAAGTCTTCCCTAAACATTCCATTAGACTGGAATTTATTACATTTCAAGTACTACTGTACCATCAGCATGTATTGTTTGGCAATAGAGACTTCAGCTAGGCATGGCGTGAAGAGCTAATGACTGAAGAACCTCATTAAAAGGCTCGGCAGCGCCGGTCTCCGGGCAGGACCGCTACGGAGGTGCCTGGCCAGGAAGCACACAAATATCAACTCTCACTGATGCCAACGGTTAGAGAGCACAGAAGGAAACGTAAATAAACCATCCTTGAAAAGCTACCCTAAACGCAGCAAAAAAAAAAAAAAAAAAAATTTTTTTTTTTTCTGCATGAACTGGTGCCAATCCACAAGCGCTCCCCTTTCAGCAGCTGCCAGGATAAATTTCCCCTTTGGGCAGACGGTCCGAAACCTGAGCCCATCGTGAATGAGAAAGTGCAGCTTTGCTTGAGCACGCCGTGAAAAAAAAAGAAAAAAAAAAACCAAAAAACCCTAGATTTCTGTCCAGGGAAATTAATCACTCTCAGCACCTTTGCAGATACAGTCTAGCCCTTTAGCACTGACCTACATACTGCACAGACTACGTTTCAAAACAAGCTGACATTTAAATCAAAACGGCCCGACTTCCCGCTCCCTCCCTTCATTCCCAGTGCATGAACGACGGATGGAGCGGTTGCCCTGAGAAGAATGTTACTTCGTGGTGCTCCAGCACACTCGGAGCCTCCTCTGGACTTTTTGCACCTGGGTTTGGGATTGTCCCGAGCTGGAGCCGGTAGCTATGGCCCAGCGAGGAGTTCCAGACACACACCGACCGTGGCTAGAAGCACACAGGGACGGTGGTGGGCAGCGCTTTTTCTCTTGACAAGGAATATTTTACAATACTGCAGTTTCAGTACGCGTTGTCATTTTGGAATTCAGAGACAGAACTCAACGCATACTGTATTTCACAAAACATTCATTAAGCACAATACTTTAATCAACAGCTAAAAACATCAACCAGGACATCGTCATTAATATTAGATGAATGTAGCACTGCCCAAGCCAAACTCTGAGAAACAGAATCACGGAATGAGCTGGGTTGGACGGGGTGCGTGGAGACGATCCACTCCAACCCTCTGCTCAAAGCAGGATCAACGAGAGCACGTTGCTCAGGACCGTGCCCAGTCGGGTTTGGAATTATCTCTGACAATGGACACGCCACAACCTCTTCAAGAAACCTGCCGGGATAGTGCTCAACCTCTCTCGCTATATATTTTTTTTTCCTTCCATTTAGACTTATATCCTGTATCTCAATTTATGCCTGTTGCCCCTAGTCCTGTCTTCGGTCACCACTAAGAGTTCCATCTTCTTTACTGACCCATCAGGTATTTACATACAGTGATCGGACCTTCCTGAGCCTTCTCCTCTCCCAGCTGAACAGCCCCAGCTCTCTCGGTCTCTCCTCGCGTGACAGATGCTCCAGTCGGGGGTGGACTCTTTGAGTATGTCCATGGAGAGTCCAAGAGAGGAAACGCGCCCAGGCCCGTCTCGCCAAGGCTGAGGAGATGGGAAGGATCACCTCCCTTGCCCTGCTGGTGATGCTTCTCCTAATACAGCCCAGGACACTGCCGGCCCTTCTTTGCCGCGAGCGTGCATTGCTGGCCCACCTTCAGCTCACCGCTCTCTGGGACCTCCACATGGCAAATTATCATGGAGCTCAACAAACACTACAAAGCAGGCGCTAATAAAATGCCTTCTGTTTACTTTCTCATTGGACTTACCAGCATGAATTTGAGTCGGCCCAATTTTTAGGGGGACCGTGTCCCTATTGCAACTGGGGAGACACCACCAAAAGCCTGAAACCTTCAGGGTAACTCCTAAACTGCAATCTCAAAAACAGAGATCTAAAAATAAGTTTCTGCTCCTAAAAAACTCTGCGATTAGGGTACGATTTCACTGTAATGGCCCAGCAGGCAGACTCATCACAGCAGCAAAACAAGCTTCAGAGCGAGGAAGCGAGACAGCAAGTCCAGCAGAGCTTCCACCACCTTTTTCAAAATCGTTTTAGATAGATCAAATAATAACCATGTTAAGTAAGAAGCAGTCAATCTGGTTACATTTTCACCAGATAAAAAAAGCACAAGTGCTAGTTCTCGTACTCTGGAATTAACGACAACTTCTGGAGCTTGTGGCGGTAGGTCCCTGCTGCAAGCATCTCGCCCCAGCGCTGGATGGGCTAAGGAAGAAGGGCCCCACGCCTTTCTCCCCGCTCGGTACTGTCCCTCAGGCAACCTTCATTTACCTAACTAAGAGCTAGTGCCACGAATTTCCAACGAGGGCCCACCCCAGCTGGGGCAGTGGTTCCAGTAAGGAGAATCCACTCGCTGGAGCGTGAGCTCCTGTTCAACGGGCAGATTCCAAGCCATGGTGTCCACTCACCTGCTTCTACCCAGCTGCTTTCAGAAAAGGGGTTTCTCAGAGAAGAACTTCACCACGCAGCACAGAACTACTGCAAAAAAGAACAAAATCTCCGTTAAGCCAAAGCAAACGTGATTAAGGAAACTTTTCCTGACAAATAAATAGAAGATAACGGGCACGGCCCAAGGTTAATTAAGTTAACAGAAAGGCGGCTATTGATTTCAAAGAACGACAAGTATCAGCTTCTTGTTTCTTTTAGTTTTTCGAACTAACACATAAAAGTTACTAATTTGAAAAGCAAACGTCATGCCTCGAGCGTTTTTGAAGAGTAAGAGCGAGAGACAACGTCACTCTCGGTAACTTGCCTCCCGAAGCAACACGCACCAGTACTTATAGCTGTGGTTATACCCCCGGGTAGGGATGATTTATCGCAACACGTACAGGCATGTTTTTCTAGGGGTCTCTTCTGAACGATGAGAGAGTAAAACTTTATACCTTTACATTTTTCAATATGCCCACATGGCAATACGAAGCAAATATCATCCTAGCAACAAGAAAAGCACAGAGTTAGCGGGGAGAAAAGGCACGGTCCTGGTAAATCACTTCTTTCTCCTTTCAAACAGTTAACTGCAAAATACATAAAGCTGCAGCACATAAAAGTGGCATGTAGCGGACAGTAAAACATAATGGGAGTTTAACTGTTAAATGAATACCAACTCCAGCCAACGTGGCTATGATTTCATGCTTTTCCACTGTAAAAAAGAGGAGTCCATCCACATTTCCTAACTCCAGAGGGATCGAGTTCCACGTTTTCAGGGTCGCCCAGAGCCGTAAGCACGTCCCCCTCACCTGGGGCACTGCGAGGAAAGCTGCAGCGAGCCCCAGGCAGGCAGCGGCACTGGGCAAACAGGAAAAAATCATCCCCTGCCACAATTAGCCCAGTCTGAGGGCTAATGAATAACATATTTTTCCTATCTCTAAGTGCCAGATGAAGCAACGCCCATTACTGTTGCTCAGATCCTCTCTTTCTGCAGCCTCTTCACAGCATCACTCCAGCCGCCGGGCGACCGCCAGTTCAACCTGGTCAAGGAGCTGATCCGGCTGAAACGCTGCCCATGGATTTCTGTGAGGAGATGTGTGGAGCCCGCAGGGACGGGAACAAGCAGACACGATGACGCCCGTTGGGAGCAATGCTCCCCAGTACTGACATGGTGTAGTGGCACCAATGGCATTTTTGGCTCTGGAGCTGGAATAGCATGGTGCTGCAGGGAACTGGATGCCCGCCACCCGTTGCCCTCCTTTCTGCTTTTTGCCAGTTTGTCACAGAAAGGCCCGTCTCTGCACTGAAGGCAGCAACAGCCGGCTCCTCTCACCCCATCGAGGGGGACAGAGAGGTTTGGCTCGGGAGAGCTGGTGCTTCACTATAGCTTAGCACCCTCCTCAGCATCCTCCCAGCTCTCCTCACGGGGGTACAACCATAAAATCAAAGAATCGCCTGGGTTGGAAGGGACCTTTCAGATCATCGTGTCCAACCATCAACCTAACGCTGCCAAAGTCACCACTACCCCACGTCCCTCAGCACCGCGTCTGCCCGGCTTTTAAATCCCTCCAGGGATGGCGACTCCACCACTGCCCTGGGCAGCCTGGTCCAAGGCTTGACAACCCTTTCGGGGAAGAAATTTCTCCTAATATCCAACCTAAACCTCCCAGATAGACCAAGTACTGTCCGTACTTGGTATAACTGACCTACTGAGAGAGAGAAGAGAATCCAAAAATAAGGAGTCTCTGCCCAATGCTGTGATCACCCAGCCCATCCCTCTTTTTATGACACTGCTGCCTTTGATTTATTACGGAATATCGCCTCCTCCTTTACCCTTAACTTTCAGAGGTAACTGCTAGTGGGCAAAATATGCCCTACTTAAGGGGGTCATTTCCTTTCCTGTCCCCCACTCTTCTCCCACAAAAGGAAAGCATTAATTGAAGCCCTAGGAGTAAGGTCAAGAGCAATGTTTTGGAAAACTACTTCATTGCCTTTGTTTAACTGCTATTAAAACAAGGTGTGGCGCACTCCACCTGCAGTCCCACAAGAAGCTGTGCGTTATCTATTCGTTACCCTCCCCCAGCTTTTGCAGGAGGAAGAACATCACCGGGAGCACGGCGTTTTCCCGCCGTAGGGAGGGTGAAAACAGGCGGTGGCCCAGAGAACGTGTCAGAGGGGTGGCACCACAGCACCTCGGCAGCCGGCTCTGCTGTACACACTCCCGTCACTCCCACCAACGGAGACCTCGCCATACAGCCCGAGAAGGGTAGGACAGCCCGTGCGTAACCTCTTCTATTAAATACCTCAGGATGAACGCATAATACAATGAGAATTCTATAAAACTTTATGATTTTAATAGTTTCAGTTACTAAGTTCAGTTTTCTGGAGACTTGGCAGGCTTTCCTGGAATAGACTGTGATATCCGAAACCTCCTTTGTTCCTTTTTTATTTTTTTTTTTTTTATTAACTTTGCTATTTGCAACCGTCAATGAATAGTGGCAAAATATGACATTTAGAATTAACCCTGAAATCCTGGAACTGTCTGATGATCAAAAACCCAAAGCAGAAGGCTTCAGTCGAACTCAGAGTATCTTTAAGTCTGTTTTAATAATGAGATTTCACAGCGTTAACGTATTGTATTGTATCAACCCATCGATTGCTGACGCACTCTGAGAGCACAAGGGAGAGGATTGTGACTGCGATATTTCTCAAAGAGATTTATGCAGGCTGTAAAGTGTTCTTGCCCTCTACACCAAAACATTTGGGTCGCTCTTTCCATTCTTTTGGTATCTGCATTAACCTCTTTTAATTACAAATTATCTGCTCATTGCAGGGTGTCCAAACGCTTTTAACCCCGCAAATACAGAGCATTTTGATTAAAAAAAAAAAATACTTAGAAAAAAAAATCATAAAATCACACAGTTCCCCTGCTTTTTTTTCCAGCAGCTCAGACGTCTGGAGCGACTGCACCTTCCAACGCTTTTGAAAGGGGATCCTGCCCCAGGTAATAGCTACGGGAACGTTCCACTGTCATTGCTGGGGAGGATGCAGACGGCTGTAGCGCATTTAAAAAACAACTCGGAAAAAATCTAGCTCTGGATGGTTTTTCACGAAGTCACCTAAAAATCTCCTGTCTTCTGGGTATGTTTTAATCTCCAGGCAACACAGCCCCGTTCCACCTGAGCTACTCCGAGCACGAACTCCCCAGCAGCAAAAAAGACCAAATATTGGCTGGATTAACGCGAACCGTTATAAACTCGTTATCAACCCTTGCTACATCGCAACTTAGAGAATCATTAGAATTGCTCTGTCTTTTTCGAGGAAGGAAGCATGGAAGAACCTCAGGTTTGTGTTTTTCAGCTTTTCAGAAACATGCTTATAGCTGGTTAGTCAAGGTTGCTCCGGCTGTTTCTCACAATTATTTTTAAACAACTTACTGAAAACACGATTCTCATTAATAGTATAATGTAGATGATCTCAACAAAATATTAAAAAAAAAATAATCAGGATTAAAATCTCAAAATGTGTTGCTTGAACTATGAAATATCTGGATTTTTGTCATGTTCTGTTGCCTTTAAATGCCGACATCAATGCCCAGCAGCCCCAACGGATCAACTCATTTTACCATCGCCATTAGAAACGCACAATAAGACCAGAGATGATTTCAACAGACCTATGTAGTGTAAGGGGGATCAAAGCAAGATGTTCTTAGTGAGATTTAACAAAGCTCTACAGAAATTAGAAAACCTTGACAAATCAAATAATAAATAAGATTGTGCCAGGTTTGAACACGATTCTACAAACCCTTATCCTACGAATCTAATTTCCTACTAAATTTGCTCTAGCAATGACCGTATGTAGGAAAAACTACCAAATTCTCTGAACGTTAAAAGCTGCCTCAAATGAGAATCCGTAAGGAAATATGTTATAAACTGAGGTAGTGCCATTTTTCAGGGAGGACGATATTGTAAACTTTATGAACTCCTTTACTGAAGACCAGAGGAAATGAGACGGCTATCAGGGCAGCTTCACAGGCAGCCACAGGAGCGCGCGCTAACAGCTGCCATCTCATACCCGAGCCCGTGGCCCTGAGAAGTCCCTTCCCTGCTCCATCACCACCACTACTTTCCTTTCAGTAACTGCTTTTGGCAGACACTCCCGACAGCCCGACGGATGGCGGCAGCCGCAGTGGTTTCAGTGAGGTAAGTGAGGTCTTTCTCTCCTGTGCAGGGATGCTGTACCCCACGGCAGCAGCCATCCACGCAGGTCACGTACCCTTCAGAGCCTTTAACTTAAGCCTCTGCAGCCCATCAGACAGCGGTAGCTGGGTCTCAACTAAGCACTGCCTTCAGAGAAGAGGTGACAGCAGTCTGCGGCTTCCATCCTGGGATGCTGTGCTGCCAGCGTCCCTCCAGTAGGAGCTTCTTTCCCCCTCTCCGCTTCAAACACTACGCTCTTCACAGAGGGCTCTGGTCCATTTGAATTGAACCGCAAGGCTTATGTGATTAACACGTAACAGCTTTAATGAGATATGAGAAAGTAACAAGGCTAGACGCACCTACAACTCTGTCATCTCTCCCTGGCCTCTGGCTCGAGTACACCGAAAGGCTGCAACTCCTCTACGGGGTTCTTTCTTCACCACCACGTTCTATGAATGAGTAACGTCTGATCCGATCATCTTGTGCAACAAGGAGAAACCTCCAAAGGACAGCTCAAAGGACGTCTAGCCTACTACGAACACTAGGAAATGCTTTTTAACATCCCACAAAAGACAAACAGAAAAAGACCAAAAGCTGTAACTACAACATTTAACTTTAAAGCAAGCTTTAAAGAAGGTTACTATCCACTTCGCAGCTCACGGAAAATGGCAATTACAACAAAACAGAGAAGAACATAAAAATCTCCAGCCCTGCGGAATTTTGCAAAACTTTTGGCCATGCCCCTGTTTATTCAGCACATTCATTCATACGGCGAACATTTGTTCACCATGCAGAACACGCGATGGGTATGCTTCAGAGAGCACCTTCGTAAATATTCTAAGCCTATGAGGAGATGTTGGGTCTGAGAGCAAGAGCAGCACGCACAGGAGAGGGGCAGACGACACTTCTGTCCGTATTTGATCTGCCATTCAGATGCTCCTGCTTCTCCAGGGCCAGTGTTGGAGCGGAGCAGGATCGCCGACAGCTCACATGTTTGCAATACTTTGGATAAAAGGGCCTTTCAGTGAGTGGCTGGGGATGTGGTTTCAGCGAAGACAAGCAACATGTTTGTAGATGCTGGAGGCTAACACATGTCTCTAACATGGCTCTCCATACTCAGAACCAAGCCTCCTTCCGCCTACCCAGTCCTAATAAAATACAAATAAAGCGACCGCTGTGTAGAAACCTCTCCCAAGCATAGCAAAAACCCCAAAGACCTTGGTTATAGGGACAGGACACGGAGACTATACTAATGATATGCTTCGCACCCCAGCAAGGGGACGGGAGTAACACCACTCCGGGTGAAAGCTTCCCGCTGTGGGGGGAGCTTGCCATGCCGACCGCTCCACAGCTCCGTCCGCCAGCATCCATCCGGCGGCGCCTCTGGGCTTGGGTGCACAAAGACTTGCTTCTGTAGCCCTCCCACCGACTCCCACCGCCTTCGCTGGGTCTCTGCGCCGCGTAAGGAACGTGAATATGCCAAGTCTCCGCACCGTGGCTTTATGGGAAAGTATTAATTCACTTTGTGAATAACCACGCTGAGTTTCTAAAGCGGCGGAGAAACAAAATATATGTATTAACTCGTAAACAAATCCGCTGCCATTAAGGATATAACGTGAGTGTGACAGGTAACAAGTGACCCTTTGGTCTTGCAACACTTCTGAAGACCCTCGCCACTTCAGAGCTCCGTTGCAGCTTCATGAGGGATCACGCCTCCAAGGGGGTCTGTGAGCCAGCGTGGGCGCGTGTGGACAGGCGACAGCCACGTGGCCAGAGCTGGCCTCAGCTCTGCCCTGACCTGCCGCCCGTTTCCAGCAGCGAGCTCGGGCTCCGTACCATTTGGCAACCGTGCTTTCCTGCCCGCTGCCACCGGGGCTGGCACAGTTTTAACTCTGCTATGAAAATACCATTATCATATTTTCCAGCTTTACTGTAGCTGATTCTGAGAGCAGCTAAGTTTCCACATAAAGCAAATGGTACTTTTTCTTTGTATACTGCTAGTCCTTGCAAATTGTACAAGCAAGAGCGTAAGCATTTAAGTGATGGAGTCACTCATCTAAATCTGAGGAGGAGAAAGGCGCAACTTAAGATAAACTTTTTAAGGTTTTACCTGACGTCGGTGTCAGTCTCATGAGAAACAGACGCATCAATCTGTATAAATATACAAGAAGTTTGCCTGAAAGAAGCTTGCATTTTTTAATAGCTGAAGGCCGACAGGGAAATTACTATTGATAAAATGACAAGAGGCATTTTTCCTGTATACCTGAGAGAAATCAAAACGAAGAAATGATGAAGAAGCACCTCAGTGCCTACTGTTAGTATGTGCCCGTGCCCTGTGGGCACAGACCAAAATAAGAGGCCCGTGTATAATTTCTGTCAGTTAGTCTCTTCAGCTGCCTTTCGGAACTCACTCCACATGCCCAAGTCAAGTGAAGACGCTGAATGTACCAGCAAACAGAATGGAAACGTTCCCTCAGAAGGCGACAAAGCTTCCTAGCAGACCCACGTATGAGAATTAAATCTTTTTTTAAAAAACAAAACCAAACCAAACCAACATATCCCAAACGCTTTCCCTATCTCCTACCCTGCAGATGTTTTACTATCTGTAGAAGTTTCGCAAAGCATGACATAACCCAAAAAGGCTACCTCAAGCTCTCAGGAGGGCAAACTTCCAACCACGCAAACAACAGAGAACAACCACCCCAAAGTCACTTGATCCAGTATTTACTTCCCAGTGCCCTGTATTGCTAAACACTGCTACGGGGAGGCAGCGTAACGTGGTTCTGCACACAAGGGCCGTGTTCCCTGGATGCGGAGTTCACGCACAGACTCTCCGGGCTGTCAGGTGGATAACGAGCGCCCCAAGTTTGATGGAATCTCGGCTAGAAAGCACGGCCCTGCTCACTGTGCTGGAGGAATGTCTTATTCCTTTAGAGCTGGCTCTGCTCTCTAAAGGTCACATTCCCAACAAGCCCTGAACTTCTGCTTGACTCAGCTTTTTGGAGGATGCTAAGGTCAGAAAGCTTAGTTTTTTATTTTAAACAGTACTTAAACCAGCCGTACATCCTATTAAAGAGAGAGGGGGAGATTGCTGACCCAGGCTGAGATAAAACAGCAGTTTTCATCGCGTTTAATTGCCTAAGGACATCTTGAACTTCTCAAACAGAGAGAGGAAGGAGGGGTCATCCTCGGGCTCCCCCGTCCTTGTCCCTGTCCCCAGGCGCTGCGCAGCCTCACTGCCCTGCTGGTTCCAGCCCCAACGACTGCACTGGAGAAGTGGGAAATATCCCTGCTCACACCGTAACTGCTGTGCTAATGAGGACGGGATCCAGTATACATGGTCAGGAACATCAGCTGGCACCTTTCAGGATGAAAGCTGCTACACAAACGCACGCTACCATGGCCGGTGTTTAATTTCCAATGGGACATATTTTTCTAAGAAATAACTGAATCACTGGGGAATGCTGGAATTAAGTCAGAACATGAGATTCCCGAAATGTTTGCCAATCCTAGTAGCAATCGGAGTGAGGGCCAGGTTTGGCACAAAAAAGGATTGTTTTTCAGTTCGACAATAGCAGTGAAAATGAAAATTGGTCCATCAAGTCAAAATCTGGCAGTGGTTACCATGGCCCTGGTAGAACACAGACTTCTTCATGGTCTGTGAATGCAACGCATGCTGGAAAAAGGCAAACAAGTTTAGATCTCATCCCAGCGCCAGTTCTGACGCAGAAAATTAAAGGCCTCCCATGTTGTTCTTATTTGAAAAGACAGAATGGAAGCCAAAGGACTCAAAAAATAGTTACTAACAATACTGAGCCCCATTTTGAGTTTAATGGATTTGGAGATGGGATTATTTTGCAGAGATGAAAAGCATTCGAGTAGGTCACCTAACGCTTGAGTTGACGTCCTTTCACTGGCGTCACGCTGGCAATGACTGAAGTAGCCACGCGGTTTGGTACCGGCGTGTAGCAGAGCGGGGAAATACTCAAGGCTGAAGCGTCCACTGCTTCCCATCCGGGCGGCTGCGCGCAGTATTAGACACACCGCCATACAGCCACGGCACACCTTCCCCATGGATCCGACAGTTCCTGGGGAACAGTGGTTTCACCAGAAGCACGGAAAGAAAAGACCAGGAGATGGACTTGGGCCCTGATGGAAACCCTGCCAGGGTTTGGATCAGGCTGCCTTGACTGAGTTTGCAATATATGAAAGCGAACTAGAGAAAATGAGAAGTAGGTGTGAGAAATGGTAACTCTTTTTTTTTTTCCTCTATCAAAAAGCCAAGCAATGCCTGTCCGATAAGTTTCTCAACGCTCACGGGAATTAATATCAGGCCCATTTGCAACTATTTACAAGCAAGAAATAAACACCTGATTCAGAATCAGATGCGTGAGATGTACAGACACAAGTCTGGAGGGATTACTGCATATTTACAAGGAACTTCATGGGGACACCCTAAGAAGCTATTGCCCACAGTTGAGACACGATAACCATCAGTATGGGCATTCTCATCTCATTACAAATGTCAACTAAAAAAAAAAAATAAAGAAAACTAAAAGTAAAATTAAAACCATCCTCAGTTTCAGTCTCTGCACTATCTAGAGCGTGGTTTAAGCAAATAGGTTTTACTTTGCACTTACCATGAGCTAGGAGGGTGCATGCTATGAGTCCTGACATCAAATTCTTCTCAACAACGTCTCTGTTTTAACACAAGTATTCCCCGGGAGCCTCCCGCGGGCAGCCACCTTGCTTTGGAAATGAATGTCACAGTAACACACACCACACCGCGCCGTTCCTTCCCAGGCACGTTTGTAGCATGGCTGCATTAAGCCGAACGCTTACTCCGAAGGGCAGGCACCGGCGTGCCACGGGGCTGGCTCGCAGGCATGGCAGCCACGTGGTCCCAGTTGTGCCGAGTTTCCAGGATGTGGACAGCCAGGTTTCTCTCTTGCATCTTCCATCTCCTTTAGACAGCGGGAAGCCGGCCTGTGAAATGTAACGACACATAAGACGTGGTTGTCACTGACAGTTCTTTCTTTTGATCTTGAAGACCTAAGGCAAGAGCGCAGTGGGTGCTGCCAATGCTGCAAAGCAATGTTCTGACCTTGTTTTTCCTCTTGCCTCTTCTCAGGGCAATGCTAGATTCCAATGACACATGGCCTTGTCCAACCCCACATTCCCCCGGAGATAAGGGGGACGTTGACTCTGGCTCTCAAACACTACAGACGGAACTGCCCAGAAGCTTCAGCCAAAGGCACTGCGAGGAAGAAAGCACAAATGGGAGAGAACTAAATTCTGTTTGTTCGTTCACATCCCAGCACAAGCAAACTCCATCTCCAGACATAGTGCCTGTTCGTCTGGAACGGATAACTGCGACCAGAATGCCATTGCAGCATTCAAAAAGGGATATGGCACAAATGACTTACAAAATGAGCTTAATGAAGATACACATTTGGTCACAGCTGCTGCTGAGACCAGACTGGAAGGAATCCAAAAAACAGGAGGAAGTGAGAGCATTAGTCAGTTAGAAGGGGAGATCAAGAGCTTGCTTCTGCAAAGAAATCCCAGCCTTGGAAACCACAATTCTTAATCCAAACTACCGATGGCCCTTCTAGACCGGGGGAGGCACCTCTCAAAAAACACCTGGAGTCTTTGCAGACCAGCCAAGGGCCATGACAACTTCTCTGTGTCCTTCCTGAACTGAGCCAGCAAACAAAAGAAGCGCTCGTGCTCACGGCGGCTGCTGACGTTACCAACAAAAATTTGAGAGCTGAGTATACTGGGAAAACTAGAGAGGGTTTAGAGTGAAGAGGAGTATGACTTCCTGAAATTTGTACAGATGGAGCGCTGCACGTCCTGTGGGGGAGGACTGGGGTCAATCTTGTTAGGTATAATAGGGCTTTATTCATTATGGATGAAAAGATTCAGATCTTACCGTTATGGGAGAGGATCAGTTCAGCTGTGGTTTAAGCACATTTCCAGGACTTGCGGAAGAGTGCATTAGACTGCCGAGACGAACGAGTTCGCGATTTTCAAAGAGCTGGTGGAATATTTGTAAGATTCCACCTCATTCGCTTGATGTCTGCAAAACATAAATACAACTTCCATGACGAAATGGAATAAACATCAACTGCTGTTAGCTTATATAAGAACTATTGGGGCTATCAATCCTTATCATCAAGGCATAAGCTGATCAGTAGCTGGGATGAGAAAGAAATCCCCTCTGCTCCAACCCCACCATGGCTACAGGGTTAGGTAATTAACAGTATATTAAGGAAAGGAAGATTTAACACCTTCCTTTAACGCATCCAGAACTGAGACGTTAGGCCAGATGGACAATTGTCTGTTCTAACGCAACTCTTCTACTCTCGGAAAAAAATACAGCAAATCTAAGCATTGCTCAGCAGAAATGGCGGGTCATTGCTGGGTGTGGTGCCACAGGAATCACTAGCCACTCGGGTCACTGATATTTAAGCGCTTTTACTGTGTTCTGTAGCTGCTGGGATCTCTCACAGTCAGGATCTCTTCCGCCACCCTCCCCAAGGCCACCGCCTCAGTAGGGCGCACCGTAGCCCTTGGCCCTCCGGGAGATTCCCGAGCCACCGGGTGCAAGCCTTGCTCCGGAGCCTCAGAAATCTCGCTGGGCTACAGCACGTGACAGTTGCTGCCGTTGTGCTCCAAATAAAGAGCCTGGATTGTCTAACAGATAGAAGCTGCCTTTTTCTTTTTTGAGACAAGATGCTCATGTCAAAGAACTTAAAGAGAAGGAGAAGAGAGCAAGTATTCAACCCACATGAAATTATTTTGGCCATGAAACTGACAAAGAAAAACACAATAAAAACCCTGCAAAGAACTTTTCCAACTGTGTCTTTGAAAGAATTTGTACACAGCCAAGAACGGCTGGTTCCACACCAGACTCCCATGCCAATCTTTTCTTTCTTTTCTTTTTATTTTCTAAAGATTTTATTGGTGCATTTAAATTTTGAAGTTTATTGTAACACAAGAGAGTACGCCTTGCCAATGACTTTTCCTCTACAGCACTGAAAGGTCTGTTTTTGGTGCTTTTACCGTTATTTTGAAGTATTTTAGGTTGTACGATCTTCAGACGTAACAGTTGCAAGACTCTACTAAAGGTCTGATACGGCAGCACAACTCTTAACAGCGTCATCGTCCACACACAGACTGCCAGGGAAAAGCCACCCCAGTAGGAACGGAAAACATGGATCTGACAGACTCCCGACGGCTCACCTGCACGGGATAAGAAGGAAATCAACTGCAGCCCTTGTTTCCTAACATATAACAGAAACCTTTTCAAAACTTCAATTCCACATTTTTAAGACAGGAAAAGCTGCCATGAAGTTGACTCTTTTAAGCCTCATCTCACTGACGTTATTGCTAATTGTCACCTGTTTCCTCCACGTTCCATGAATTTTGGGCAAGTGAAAGGAACAATTAGACATTTTTAAAAAACAAAACTGAAGCCGAACACTAAAACTTTCAGTTTGCTTTCAAGCTGCTTTAATTCTTCCTGGGTGTTCGGTTGCAATAAGAATTACATGCGATACATCTTTTGAACTGTACTAAAAGTACGGCTCATTAAGACTCCGGTTCGATTTTGTCCTAATAATGTTAGCTTTTAATTTTGCATAAAACAAGACGGGAGTTTTCAAACTGCATTTCCTTCCGGGAAAATGATATTCTTTTACGTAACACAAAATAAATATCTGCTTACTTCTATTTTGTTTGAAAAACGCGTTTTCAGAAAAATGCTTGGGGAATATTCAAATAAAGTCGTGTAACCCAAAACTTCGCTGGGATACCCTAGTAGTTTTGGAAACCTCCGAGCAGTTCTGGGTTACACAGAATAGGGTAGACCAGGAAATGTATGCAATAGTGTAAAGACACCACGTTAACTTTTCGCCCGTGTGCTGGATGAGCACAGGACAGGCAGGAACTCGCTTCCGAAGATGAAGAGCTGAAGTCACACCACACCGCCACCCTCCTTCCCGGGACAGAAGACGAACGGTCCTGCGCTCCCTTGAGACTGGACTCAACGCAGAGGAATTCTCCTCCCTCCCCATTCTCTGCAGTACAACAAACGACATCTTTCAGGGTTAGGAAAAAAATCTTTTTTACCAAACAAATGCTATTGTTTGTTTGATGCCTGCGGTTTCACGATGCTGGCTGGAGGCTGGGGACAGCAATCATACCGTAGGCTCTGCATCAGCCAGTTGGCCGGTTCTGAGGCTGCTCTTGCGAGGACACCAAGAACCCTCTAACCACGCATGCCTCCCAAATAAAGACGGCTATTGCAAAGCAGAAACTCTTTCACAAAAAACCCAGAATGCTTTCATTAACGCTGTGTGTGCCGGTTTGCATTCAGGCTCCCTCTAGGATTAGAAATGCTAGTGCAATTCTATGGCAATGCTGGAAAGCACTCCTGAAGCCTCCTTCTTGCAAGTGTTAATACAGTAATGGTATAAATTCAACAAACCTGAACTCAAACTTTTAATTATGCAGTAAAGTGCAGAAACACTGCCTAAAGCTTGCCTTTTACATACGACAATTTCAGTGACTAACAAAGGTTCTTCAGGCAAAATCACAGCAGTCCCTAAGCAAACAGATGCTTTTTGAAGAGCCTTGGGTGTTTTACGAATACACCTGTGCTACAGACAGTATTTGCTAGTTCCGCACAGTTTACAACACAGGGGAAAGTAAGCGTAAGAAGCAGAGGAGAGCCCCTAAGCAGCAGCCCCGCTGTTGTCTGCTTGGATGTCAAGTGGAAGTAGCACAGGCACCAGCCTTTTTCAGGTCTCCTTTTTTTGCTTCTTCGGCTTCTATTACAGTCGCCCGAAAAGGAAAATTTCTGGTTTGGGGGAAGCAAAGCAGCCACTTCAATCCTACTATTTGCATTTCCTTGTAGGTTGCTATTTCAGCACCTGCATTGTGAATGAATAAAGGAATTGAAAAATAATACCTGGGAAGATCAAGTCCACTGGCTGTGGATCTGAGAACAGCGGGAGAGAACCCACACCCCCTGAACGCCAGGACCTCCCGTAGCATCTTCCAGAATAGGAAGGGGGTTGGCCTTGGCCTCACCTGTGCCCATACAAAGGGTGGGTCGGGTCGGCAGCGGGGCAGCCAGGATCCCGCCGTGGTGGCACCGAGCGAGGTACCTACCACCCTTCTGGGCAGGACAACGGCCTTGTCCCCAAGCACGGGCGGAGGGAGCCACGGCTGGTGCACGCTTTGGTCTCAGAAGCCAGCCAGGAACACCCTCCAGTGTCACTGTACGGAAGCATGCAATTCTTAAATGGAATATAAGGCCATACAAAAAATATTTTAGAAAAGACAAAAAACGAACCCAAAAACAAACAGAAGAAGAAGATGGTATACGCTTGACCACTAGAGTTGGCACAATAAATACTAATGAAGTTAACAGCGGCCACATTGTGCAAGCATTAGACTGAGAAAGAGCTCGAGTCTGCTACTCCCCAGAACAGGGTTATTTTTCTAAAAAACTGTTAGTTCTGGAAGCATTTACCATGCCTGCTGTATTTTTCTGAAACAGAGCATCATTTATTCTATCCTTTATTGCATGAGACATAAAATAACAACCCTAAATAGGTGTGGCCATTAAAAATCATCTGCTATCTTTGGCAAGAGCACGGAGAGCCAGCTCCAGCAATCAAGCCAGGTCCCCAGCGTGGAGAGAAGAACCCTCTCTCTTATCCCCTTCCCCAGTTATTTCAGATACTGAGTTAAGCCTTAGGCTGATGTTCATTTGTGTCGCTCGTTCGTGACGCAGCCACGCTGCTGTACGTCATCTTTGGTTCTCTCTCACCTTAAACAGCAGCTTCAATGCCTGAGCGAGGACAGGAACTATTTCAGAACGCTACTTTATGCTGCCTTTCCAAACAATTCTGCTTAGCAGCATTTGACAAACACCACCTCTCCACAAAGCTTCCAGCACGCTGCTCAACACCGCCATTTCACAAGCACAGAGACAAAACTTAAAACCCCAGGTCTCATTTCTTGCTTTATCTTGTTTCGTGGTTAGTTAAATGATACAGCGTCGTTCTGCACGCGTTCTGGCCCCAGTCTGCCAAAAGACAAGCCCAGTATCTCTGGGCTGCGATACTCTACGAAAAGAGCAAGTTCTCCTTCCCATCACCACCTCCGTTGGACACTTAGCACTAGTCCTTTTAAATACATCTTCTAATTTCATCCCCTCAGTCCAGAGAGAGAATTCACATCAGCCATTTCCATCAGGAGTGGGCTACGCTGGCCACGTTATAAACTATAACTTGTGTAGACTATTCTTTTACACATGTCATCCTCAGCTTCACTCAAATTTACATTGCTCGATTTCCCACCTTTAAATCCATCGTTTAATGAATTTAGCTAATCCGAATTTGTTAATACTGTGGGGAAAAAAAAAAAAATATGCCAATATATATGTGCAAAGCATAGGTTTTCATCAGGAACATTTTCACTAGAAAGGGCCTTACTTCTCAAAAACTCAAAATTTACTTGGGTTTTTTTTTTTGGCGGGGGGGAGGAGAGGCGGCGGGTAGAGGCTACAAAAGTCAATTTAAAGGCTTAAGCTGAATTTTTCAAAACTTCGGTGCTCAAAATCCTTCTGAAACTCAGTGGGTAAAATGCATTAGGCTTTGAAACTTCCTTGCTCAAGCTGCAGTCAAATTCCTATTCTTAAGTGCAGCCTCATAAAGAAGGTTAAGTAACCACCTTTAATTAACCACCCGTAATTTTGCGCGCGCGCAAGGCAAAGCCAACACACGGCCAAACTTATCAGAGGCAGAATTCCCACCCAAACTACAGAAATTTTCTGCTATTAAAAAAACATCTCTCCCTGAAATCTTCACTCGAATACGGGCTCACGCTAGCTATCGGCCTCCCCGCCAAAACTTGCTAAATTCATTCTAATTGAAGTTAGACAAAAATCTGGAATAGGCACTCATTTCTTCGGTGATAATTTTAAGTTTCAAACCGTATTCTACATGATTTTGAGGAATGGAAGTGGTTTAAGCTTGGCATCATCATACATAAGAAGAAATACAGAACACCTTCTAGCTACTCGTGATCTATTCGCTCCCTTCCCAATACGTATGAAACTGCTGTTCTTTGTTTCTTATTTTTATCATCTCCCCTCCTTCCCTTTTTTTCCTGCTCTGGCCATTTTATGCAATCCCTAAGGCTAATACTCAGGCAGATTCTTTGCCTTGCTGGACTGAAGTTAGAGAAATATACTGACTAAAAAGCACCTTCCAGGTTTGCCTTTCCTTATTAGCTGCCATAGCTTCTTCCCAAGATATTCATTGGTTTTACAAAGACCTGTGAATTGCAGCACTTCAAAGAGTCCCCTTCGCAGTCAAGTATCAGTGCTTTAAGTAACTGCTAGTGCAGAAACATCAGCTCGACAGAAAGGTAAAACTTCGGCTCACCAGGATCATTTTGCCTCCTCAAACAACAAGGTTTAGTTGCTCTGTTCTTGCTGGAGAGCGGTAAAAACACTGCGCCGTGGCAGGATGAAAACATCTTCTCTGGCTGAGCTAACGGCTCCCGTAGACTACATTTGCCCAATGTTCCAGCAGAGGCTCGAAAACTGCTTGGAATGGCTTGGAAACTTCGCTCTAAATTAAGAGACATGAGGTAAAGAAAATAATTTCGTGATAATCAGAAAAATGTCTACCTCCTTAACACATGAAAGGTTACTTGTTGAGAAATAAAAGCTGCAATTTAAAATTGACCGACGCTTAGATTTACTCCCATGACTGTAAGAGACGGCACAGTTTTATGGCGTCCTTCATAGCCAGGGATGGCTTAACAAGCCATGAATTCATCTATAGTCAGTGGCAGAGAGAAATCCTTAAAGAAATACTGAAGTCGCACAGACATTTCTGTACTGCGGAATACGGGCGAACATCTGAAAACCAAGGCAACAGGGAGGAAACAGAGCAAACACCAATATTACGATATCCCTGCTTTACTGATAATGCCATCTCATACCTCTGGCAGCGTATCATCCCGTTCTCTCAGTGCAGGCGCTTCAGCTCCACGTGTTTTCTGCCCCACTGCCCACTTCTTGCCTGCCTCCTAACTCCATCCCACCTGAGAGAACCTTCTGCTCCGTCTTCTAGTCCGTCCCTTTTCCACACGAACAAACGTCTGCCAGCATAATTTATTTTCATTCTGGAAACCGTCAGAATATCTTCTGATTTATCTACTTGTCTAGAGTGGCTCACATGGGAAGTTGATCTTGGATGCGTCAAAATATCTCCAAAGCAAGACTCGGGCTCACGGCACCGCTTTCACCGCTGAAGAGCAGGCAGCACTGAATCCTTCTGCAACACGCTTATTCTCACGCGTCTCACCTCCACATGGGGGTTAAAGAGATCCGGGTGATAATTTGGATAATTGGATAAATACTTGAAAATTCCACTTCTTACTGAAGCGCTAACCACAAAAATCTTTTGAGATTTGCCCGTCGCTTGTTCATGGGTGATGTACGTCTTCTACTTCAATAGATACAAACAGATATTTACTTAGTAGGTTATTTCTTCAACACAATTTTACCCACCTACTTCGTTCTTCTAATGATAAATACAACAGAGAGCAAGCCAAGAACCATCACAGTAATTTTAAAATCAGATCATTTCCGTGAGTTAGCATTTAACATATTTAGGAAAAGATGATTAGTAACAAGTTAAGCCTTCCCTTCTAAGAATAAACTTTGAGTTGACTTTTGAAAAAAACCCAATATAATTGTAATCTTAGGAAGGCCACTAACCACCATCCAGGGACAACCGTTAAGCACAGTGAGGTCCTTCCTCCCTCCCACGAGCTCAGGTCCCACCACCTACCAACATCCTCTTCCCAGGTTGGTTTCAATTTCAGCAAAGAACTGTCTCAAGTCAACAGGTCAAGCACATGAAGCCTTCTCTAGAAATGAAGTTGAAGGATTTTACTACAGCATTATATTAGGGCCTAAAATCAAGATGGACTACGAAAAAGGCATTTTTTCAATACACTAGCAATATGGAAAATCTGAAAAACATCCGTAATGCTTCTTGATCATTGGAAATATAGAGTTATTTGTCCTAGACGGTGAAATACTTGGTTCAAGTATTGTTTACGAGGTCTTAAAAAGAAGGCACTTCAGAGCCATTTGAAAAAAGCACTAAGAAAAAGGTTGAAAATAAACATTATCAAAAACTGAACGTTAGAATGAAAAAAGGCCCGAATGTATGACTTGTTTTGAGGCTGCAATTTGCCTTTATTTACAATTGGTACCTTGCAGTTGTGGACGGCGAGCGTCCTGTGCCCCGAGGAGGCTGCTGTGAGGAGCAGCACAGCACGCAGCCGCCGTGGACTTCGCTGGCCCACACCTGGGGCGGCTCCGCTGAACACAAACTCCCCGCAGCCGCTCTGAATTCTTCTCTGAATTGCTCCAGATGGACGGGGGCATAGGTGACACAAGTTTGCCCCTCTTACTCCAAGTGCATCATGCAGGCAAATAAACCATCTACAGCATCCAACAAAACGGTCTGGAATACAGAAAGGCGATGCATCGGGAATCTGTGGTATCGCAGTGTGTTTCTCTTGTACGGCAGTGTTATTCGCTAACGAAGGACACATCTGGCGTGGCTGAACAGTGATCTCAGTAACTGAAAAGTGAACTTGGTAAAGAAAGACGCACGGTGAGGCTGAGTGAAGTCCCAGAAGGCAGAGGCAGCTGGCAGGTACTCTGGTAGCCCATGCTTACTTCTGAACTTCCACAGAATAAAGCTAAATCTGCAAACCAACGTCACATGCAATTATCAACATGAGTTTCCACTACAGTACAATTAAAAATTATAATTTTTCCTTTGACAGACAGGAAATCACGACCAGATCAGCATCCAAAGTGCAGATTTTCTTAAAGCTAGCACATACATAGGTCAAGAAGAGCTAGAGGTTTTTTTCATAATAACTAGCACACGTCGTGCCATCCCTTCGGATGACAGAGGGAAGGGAGCCCAACAGTCTACCGCCTTCTGTACATCCTGGGCAGAAAATACTCTTTCTTCATCGCTGAATGCCTCTTATTCTCCCTCCTCTCCTGCCAAAGGCGCCGAATGCTTTAACAGTATTTCCAATCACTTCTAACAGGATTTCATTTTGCTGTCAGAATCACCGACACACACAAACACAACCAGGGACAGGCTGCAGGAGTCGTTCATTAACTCCTCAGAACTCCCAAGGGAGGCAGAGAACAAAGGAGACCAGAGATAAAGATGTGTGTCTGCACCTAGGCACTAGGATAGACTTAGTACGCTAGTGGTTTTAAACTTCATTTAAAGCCAAACCGTGTCTTTGTCAGCAGGGGAAAGATTTAGTCACCCTCCTGCGATGTACTATTAAAAACGGTGACATCTCTTTGCATAAGAAGAATGTCAGAATGTTCACCCAACTGAACGCCGCGTTTGCCTGAGCAGTCAGACGTAGCTAATGAAGAGATTAATTCACCCCAGGTATAACTGCAAGAACCGTAATAACATAAAAAAGGTGTTTCAAGGTCAACACAGATTTTTTCAGAGCTTGACAAACAACTTTTTCCACCACCCACGGCTTCTCTCACACAAAAAGACAACACCTGCTGTCTTTATGATTTTTTTTCCTCTTTCTTCCCCCCCCCCCCCAAACAACCGCCAAAATACAGCAGTTAAAGCTCTTACAGGTAAAAGGTACAGGGATAACGAAGCAAGGAGTCCTAGCGAGCTTGTCAGAAGAAGTTCTACAGAAGAATCACTGCAGGCTTGTCAACTCTTAGCGCTGACCCAGAGAAGTGAAATGCTAACGCGGATTTGACGAGAAGCGCAAGCCCCAGGTCTCTGGGGCCATCCTGTCTCCGCAACTTTGTGCTCCGGAGCACGGATGGCTGCGGTCACTCACGTCTGATTTCGGGCGGTTTTTCCTTAGAGGCACTGAATAGTTCTGCCTCAGACGTAACTCTGCACAGTCACCGCTCTTGACCTCTTTCTGTCTATCTGCCACTTGCAGATGTGGTGGCTGGTTTGGAAAAGCAACAGCAAGGGACAGAGCAAGGGAGATAAAGCTCTGCCGGATGGAAATCCTGATTTGACTTCGACCAGGCACTACAAAAGCCACAGCTGCAATACTATGCGCCGCTGCCCTAGGAGAGGCAAGGCACCTTCTTCTCCAGGTTGCCTACGAGTTTCTGAGCAGTATGACCACTCCTGGTCGTAAGCTGCATCTTCCATTAAGCACTGAATAGTTCTCAGTTTCGGGATCCTTCACCCTGGTTATGTTTCCCTCCCCAGCTATCACTCTACCCAGTAAGGGCCCAGCACGGTTCAGGAAACCCCTTCTAACGAGGCAGTTGTGACACAACCATTCTCTTCTGGGGCAGAGGAGTTTCGGTACAGGCTGCATGGATGCAAACCAAGCTGTGACACTCAGTGTGACATCCAGCCTCGGAGCCCAAGAGCCCTGTCTGGCTCATTGTCTTCAACACGCCAACTCAGACGAAGGCTGTTACCTTCCCGGCTGGATCACCCTTTGTGGCAAGGCTGGTTTTTGGAGTTTCAGTCCAGGTAACACAGGGTAATCCTGGCACTAAGATAAGCTGGTAAGATTTCTGGCCACATCTGCAACACAAGCCAGGTGGTGTTAAGCAGCCACGGCACACAGGGACCGGGTTACTGCTGTTTAAATCCCAGGGTCACAAAAAAAAAAAAAGCCAACAAACATCAAGCATTTCATGCCATGAAAAAGAAACACACACCCCTTTTTTTTTTTTGTAAACCACAGTTCACATTTGCAGAGCACAGGGCCTGTCAAGACAAAGGGATAATAAAACACCCAATATAATTCTGTCTCAAGGGAAATGGCAAAAAAGAGGAAAAGAAAATGAAGAGTAGTTTTCCTTCAAGTGCTTCTACACTACCTGAAATCCTGCTGCTAACTAGCAGCTCATGAGGCGGCTGGGGATCTCCTCCTGCTGCGCCCCAACGTCCCCCCAGTCTTCCTCCTCCTTCAGCTCTACGTAACCCAAACGTGAATTCCGTGCACACCATATGGAATAACTGCATACGGAGGGGCAGGAAGAGCACCTAATGTATAAGACAACTCTGTGGAGAGACTTTTTCTATTCCTTGAAGTCAGATGAGGCAGCTCAGGTAAATCACCCTTCAACCCGCTTCACTGCACGGGACGAGAGTCCCTCTGTATCTCTAAGGCAATAAATCAGTTGAAGTGTTTCCTAACCCAATGCTTGTAATCTGGGCTTTTCCAAAGAGCAGGGGTTTTTTTACGGACTTGAGAGAAAGAAAATGCTTTGAGCATTTGTACAGGTGGCAAGTGCGAGAGGAAATACAGAAAACACCAAAACATTACGGATTCTGCAGCGAAGAGAAGGAGCTACGCAGAGAATACAGAGCCATCCGCCACATCTGGTACCTCCAGAACGTCTGGATGCATGGAAAATCATTACGGCAGATAGCTGGATGTAAGCAAGCGTAGACAAATCTTACCTTTGTAAACCATTTCAGCTGAAAGCTCAGATAGTGTGCTGGGCTTTGGCATAACCCTCATTTATAGGGCGGTAGGGAAAAAAGTAAAAATCGATGTAAACAAATTCCTAAAGCCTATCTCTCTGCCTCAACACGACGCCGTCTTCGGATTTTAAAAGCAATCTCACTGTTTGGTTGCAAGTCAAAAGGATGCACGCAAAACTTTAATACTCAAAAGAGGAGAAAAACTGGCGCTGTGCTTTTTCAACTTGCCAAGTTAAAGGAATGTTATTGAAGACTCTCTTACATAAATGTTCCTTGACCTCTGAATGAACCAACAGGTCTTAAAAACCGCATTAGCCAAAGCAAATTCCCATAGCAAATACAACATCTAGCCCAGTGCATCAGATTCTTCTCTCCGCAGCACAAAGAAAACTCCAAGAGCAAAAATGCCAAGTTAGCATTTCCTCTTTGGGTCTAAACGAGTCCAATAAACTTGTGGCGAGCAGTTGGCAGTACCTAGATCACAGAGCCGGAATCTCCCATGCTGACTCCTCCCGAGTTCCCTCACCGCTGGCCAACAAAACGTTCTACCATCTTGCCTAGCAATAAGGATCCATAGGTCCTTCTTCCTCTTGACGAATGTCTCCCCATCCGTTATAGCCTAATGGGTTCTGAATAGAGTTTGACAAGGCAAGAAAAAGAAACTCTAGAGCGTTGGCCAAAAGAAGAGCAGGCGGTGCTGTCTCCAGCCAGGCCTCGCACAGGCAGCAGGAGCATCGACAACAGGTACCCCTCAAGACAGATACGCGTGAGATAGAGCAGCGTTGTGTTTGTCCAAATACTATAAATTCACTTATAACGATTATGACCCCAAAACCACACGTAAATGCTATGAAGTCTCCAAGTTTTGAGTCAAAATTTAAAGGACAAGTCCTACATAAGATGCAGCTAAAGCCTCTGTCGGAGCAGTTTAATTCAAGTGCGGAATGCAGTCTGGATTACTGCTAAACAACCTATCGCTCCTCGAGCAAGTCAGAGAGTAAGAGAAAAGCCATTGTACAACCCAAATCTGGATATCAGCATGCGTGGATGCCACGGATTCATCCCATGTTTCTCAGGCTTGCCTACTGCGAGTACTCTTCTGTTCATCCAAAGCAATAGTATTATCTAATAAAGCGACACACAGAGATAGACAGACAGCTCAGGAAGAGCCAAGAGGACAAACGCCACACCCCTCAGCATAACAGCGTTAATTACATGGAGTTTAGAGATCCTTTTGAACATAAGCATATGCCAAACCTCTTCCTTGGCAGGAAGTCCCATAACATGTTATTAGTGCGCTGCACAGATATGCTCGATCTTCCAAGTCAGATTCTCATCATCTTCTGAACTGCCCACAGAAAACAATCCCGAAGCCAGGGAGCATTCAGCCACCTTCAGCACAAACCCACCCCTTCTGCTCCGCAACCTCCTGGCCTACTCACCAGGCTCATTTCAGCTTCATTCCCTGTCACACGTCCAAGAGCCTCATGCAGTACAGAAACCCCCGAACATCAATTATCCTGTGCACCCAGGCAGAACCGCCAGGAATAAAACAGCCTGTGCTCATTTAACACTGCGTCGTGACGTACGCGTACACAGGGATGAAGGAAACTGCACAGATAACTTCGGTTCTGCAATTTAAATACTCAGCTCTACAGACCAAGGAGATTTTAACAGTCACATTTCCTCTTCAGGTCTTGATTAAGATATATATCAAAATACACCCTATTAAATAAAGGAAAAAAAAATTTAACATATATTTGTAGTTATTACATACATCATGATTTGAAAATGACCTCTTCCCTTCCTTGAAATAGCACAGTGGTAGCAAACGAAGCATAAGCTATGCTGAGACGGGCATTTTTGCACAAACAGAATTGCTTAGGCTTCTTTTACGACACGCCAGTCACAGCCCCAGGGACGGAGTTTCACCATTTAACCTCCACACTACTATTTTAGCAGCAAACCTGCCATCAGCCAGAGGGGAAACGATACAATACTGACCTTTTGCCAAAGCATCTTGAGCGAGGCTGGCAAAAGGAAAAAGCTATAGGAATCTAAGGAAGCTTTATACCAACTTAATGTTGTCTCCAGGGAATACTATACTCGCATTAAAAAAAAAAAGCAGCACCAGAACAAGCTGTACCTGGATCAATCGTAAACATACAAAAACTGCGTGATGGCCAAGCCTCACACGAAAATCTACACGGATTTTTCAAGACAGGAAGAGCTTCTAATCGCTACACCAAAAAAAAGGAAAATAATTGCCGCATCTTTTATTTCTATTAGCATCTCCCTCTGATTTGCTTATTTTGTGAACAACTGTATTGAAACACATTTGATTCTAAGAACTGCTGGAGGGTGTCCCATTCCAGAGAGAGAGAGAGAGAGAGCGCAACAGCGGTGCTTCCTGGTTAAGCAAGGCAGAGCGCGACTCCAACAAGCAATAACAGCTGTGTGAAAGTATGAATTTGTCCGTGGGCTAAAACACTGCACCGAGCCGGGCAGCCGTTATCACTACCAAACACGCAGGCGCGCTCATGGACGCTTCTCTGAGCAGAGAAGGGCTTGGGAAAAGCTGCAGTCGTCAGTTTGTCCTGCTCGCTCTGCCCCGTGCCGGAGCGGGGCAGGCTGTAGCCAGAGGTGGTGTCCTGTGGGCCTGAGGGAGTGTAAAGACGAGTTTAGGTAAGACACTTCTTTATGCCTCTGCTCGAGGGAACACTGCCGTTAGAACGCACTTAAGCCACAAACCCCTCGGTGTTCCTTCAAACATCTTCATTTGTCCGAGAAGAGCAGCACAGCAGCCAGATCGTATTTAGATCCAGAGGATGATGTTTTATCTGGAAGAAGAGGTGGATGAACTAAAGACGCGATGATGCTCTGCTACCCGCCGCTCCAGGTCTGTATTCGTAAATTCATTCTTCTACTGACACCGCAATGCAGAAATAATCAAATATAGGCACATCACGTTTGCAGGCGCCGGTGCCCTCACCGATACTTCACTTGATACTTTCTATATATGAAGACTTTATAGGCCAGGGAACTAACTCATGGGAGGGGGAGAGAGATGCTGTTCTTCTGGATTAAGTAGTTTGTGTAGAATTGCTTTACGTCTCATTTGCGCACATATTTTTTACTAAGACAGTTTAAATTGCAATTACTGTAGCAGGATTCTTCCATTTCTATTGCGGGATCTCTCACTCTGGTACAAATCACTTTTTAATTGCAATTTATAGAAGGAGCTTAACCTTCAGCCAGGAAAAAGAGCCAGCTTTTTGTTCGGATCTTGAGTGTTTTCACAAAAGCACACCACCCAAGCACGGATGGCCGTATCCCTAGGATGAATTCTAAGTGCTGTCTGATGACCACGCACACATTGCTTCAGTTCAAACATTCACATTGGTAATACCCGAAGTACCATAACCTGGATTAAACCCAGGGTATACCCTGGCTGAAACTATATTTAAGCGCAACGTGATGCAGAAGGGAAGCATCATGTCAACAGTGATTCGAGCGATGCAAGTTCAAACGTTTGCTTCAGCCCAGCGAACAACTCTCCCTGGCATTAAATCCAGTTTTTGTGGCAAGATTAAGCTACATACGTTAATAAATTATAAAAATCATTTTGCCATCATACAGACGCAGCAATCCAGGGTGATAGTTACACGTCTCAGGAGGTGAATTCATATCGCATATAACATTAATGAAGTTCCCTGACTAAATTCCTTAGAGCAAAACTGTCTTCTGTACTTAAGAAAAGAGCTCTTTGGGGTCAGATTCTGTTTCCAGGCTTCAGTGGGCTCCTGTGAGCGCAACAGAACAACTTGCCTTATGGCTGTCCTCCTGGTGTGACGGAGCACAAAAACCATAAGCGGAACTGGCATTGCCAAGTTCCTGACTTCATTTTGCTTATTCTCCCCCTACACAAAGCTCTTGTGGCATCAGAATCTTGTCTTTGACATAGGCTTTTAAATAGGGAACGCCTATTTGCTCAACTTCCTTGCGTAAAACAGAAATACACAGATAGAAACAGTAAGAAAGGATTCTCCCAAGACTGCTGGAATGCTTAGCCGTAAACCTTACGTTACAGAGAAAAATAAGCGGTTGTTGCAAAATCATGTCAATATTTTTGGCAGTCATTATACAGATACAATATCAGGTATGTTTCTTTTCCGTATACTCTTCCAAAGCATAACATCATCAAACGCATGAAAAAACAAACAAGCTTTGCATCATTCCAGAGCTTTAGATGCTGGATTCATTCTGTTTGCCAAGTATTAGTTCCATTGCTGCACGGAGGGCTTTTTAGTACCAATAAGTATTAAGAACCAAAGATGTATTAATAAGGGCAATACTCGTCCCTGAAGGAAACAGTTCGGTACGAGCAGTACGCTGGCTCCTACCCACGCTCTGCATTTTAAATACCAGTCTTCTGCCCCAGACGCTGCCCTCCAGATAATCCTCCCTTCCCTTCACATTCCGCTGTTATACGGACCAGCGCTTGGGATGTTATTCCTAGTCGTGTTGTTATTATCACCTGTAGGGATCTAAAGCTTCAAGAACGACAACAAGAAAGAAGGGCTTAATTTCTTACAAGTTTCTTCGATAAAGCCAGTGAGCCAATTACAAGCTTATTGTATGTTCAAAGACCAAAGCCAACAGATGTTAGCCTAATGCCTGTAACCTTCGCATATCCCTTCAATAGTCCAGCTCTGCTCACTTTTTAGGCAGAATCGTCTTTTCCCAGGGTTTTCAGGCTGTTTGAACACTTTTAATTTCCACTGGGAAATATAACTTGGAGCGAGCATTCAACATGTTGAGACCCTCAATCACTTACTCTTTTGTAAAACCCTCCCTTCTGGAAATTCATATATTACTGTCCAGTGATTTTGTCTCTAGTTCTTCCACCTCAAATGGCTTGAAAATCACTCAAAATCAACATCCTGATCTGTGCAAAACTACTCAATAGTAACATAATAGATAATTTTAAGCACTAAGATAGCAGAAATTCAAGCCAGTGTTGTAGGTAAGTTGGCACATATAGTATTGTGCGGTTGACAGAAAACTTCATAAACCATCTGCCACTCTCAGCACGTCACCAGTATCGAAGTCTGGAGTCGTGTCCTCATCACTCAGTGCCCAGTTCAGCATCCCAGTGCTACAGCTTGGAAGACCAGTGCGTTCCACAGAGGACTACCACCCAGGGGAGCTGCAACTCATCTGCCTTCAACCTGTCTTAGTAGGAACCGGGGGGGAAGGGGGGAGGAGCAAAATCCTTATCCCAGTGAAATGGGTCAGAAAATTCCTGCTGGTGTCAGCAGGTTCAAGATTTCAGAGAACCTCTGGAAGGATGAATCAAGTCAAGTGAAGCACAAAAATCAACAGACTTGGCTAAGATCCTTTTGGAAAAACTTTGGAATTGGCTCTCGGCTCAATTTCCATGCACCAGTTTAGGGAAGGAAAGGGTCTGCATTCGTACACGGGGGAAAAGGTTTAAGTTAATGCACCTTCACCTCACCATCCCCTTCCAGTGCCAGTGAAACTGTGTTAGATCATATTGCACCTTCTGCAGCCGAGTTACTTATCAAAGGCCACGCAGTAACTGATGGTGGAGCTGCAGGCTCATGTGGGCAATCTGCCTCCATTTTTCAGGTCAGAAAATGAGTGAATAGTAAGGAGAAAAAAAAAAAAAAAGTAATTTTTTTGAGAGGAGACCACAATGCTTTCAGAAGTAAAACTAGAAAATGCTGTCTGACTACAGGCCCATAACAGCTCATAGTGATGCTCCCCCAAACAGAATCGAAGAGGGTCAGAAACCAGCACAAACCCGGGGATGCCGACAGCCTTTCTAGTGCCAGCACAGTAACCCTACAGCTCCTTCGCTCAGGCCTCCACCACAAATCTGTGTTTTGCATTATTTAACACCAGAAAAACACCACCTCACCTCACACGGCTTGGCTTGGAGAAATATTATAGAAGCCCAAAGCACCAAGCAAACGTCACTTAACCAGACTATCAGAACTAGTTTTCCCTATCTTTAGGATTTTTAAAAGACTTTTGTGGTCAAGTCCGCACTTTTGCATTTCAGCACCTCCCAGACTTCAGCCTGATTTTCCACAGAGACCTTCAATCCAAACTTTGATTTGTCACAAGAGCAAATAGCTTGTGACGGCAAATAACATGATATATACTTACTGCCGAGCCAGACTGTTCTTATTTCAGTTCCATTCCTTCAGGGGCTTGGCTGCACTGGAAAAGTAAACACGCCGAAGCTCCAAGCTCTCGCAGTCTGTCAGCTACGTTCTGCTCCCTTTGGACATCCTCCCGTCACCATGGCCACGCTGTAGCCAAGAGAAGCAGAAGTACCTGCAGGACGAGCTAGTAATAAGCAGGTATGCTGCAATCAAGCATTTTAAAGCATCGCTGCTGCTATTTTCTCCCGGTTTCTACAATTAGTTCATTCTAGATAATCTGCATCTGAAGGGGAAAAGGTCACCGTATATTTTTTACAAAATTGCAGTCATGTGAATAATCAGTCTCTGGGGACTTACTGCTGAAACCATTATTCTAAATATCTCCAAACAAAGCTTATCTCTCAGCCTTCCAGTAATAGCATATAAAGTGGAAAAAAGCAAGCACAGCAAAACTTTTATTATCCAATTAATCTGAGGTTGTTCACTTCGTAAAATAAAAGAGAATTATTAGTTGCACTCTCTGGAGCAAGCACTTATCCAGGCAGTAACTAAATAAAACCCATGAAACTGCACAGCGATTACAGCTGAAAAATCAGCGCCGCTTCTCCGCAAATGGCACCACTGTGGGACCAACTGACCTGGTTCCAGTCCCTCACTGCTTTCCTTCTGACAGAGCTGCATCTTCTCCGTTTACAACAGCTGATAAGGACCTGGTGACTCAGCCCAATTCTCGCGATGTATTAAAGAAATTCCTAGAAATAAGGGACAGAAATATTTTCAAACAGCTGAGTGTCAAAAGCACACGGTATTTTAATTAGCAAATGATGTGAACCACACGGGCATATAGAGAAAAGGTAAAAAGCACAATTCCTGGCTTGAACACTGAACAGCAAGAGACAGAGATTAAAAAAAAAAAAAAAAAAAAAAAAAATTTAAAAAAGTGTTTAAAGAAGGCTGGCTTTTGGGCGGGGGGGGGGGGGTGCGGGGGGGAAGCCCCAGCACAATGGTATAATGTGTAACTCACGGCAAAGACGGTGTTGTAATCGAAGAATGATTCTCAAGTTTGACTAACAGTGTCATGTTTAGGCATAAATTAAAACATTCTCAGAAGCTGTCCCGAGTTTTAAGTTCCTTTGCTTTACAGAGCCTTTAAAAAAATAGTATCTTGTTTCATTACACTGACTGGCCAGCAAGACTTCAACAAAACGCAAAGCATGTGAGCAGTCAAAAAAGTAAGTCCCTTTAGTTGTATCCACAAGATAAAAAACAAGGTTTAGGCTACCCCTTTAAGAAGTCCCTCTTTGCCACCTTTCAATTTCAAACTCTTCCTCAAAGCAGAAATAACGTGGCTAAAGAGCACCGCCACTATCGTCTTCTATTAGATACATTTCTAAGCAACTGACTTGCCCTATTGGAAGATTTTATCATTTAACTGGTTTCTAGACAAAAAGGGCTCAAGTTCTCAGCCATAAAGAGAGATCAAGTTCCATGTTTCTTTTCCCTCCTAGCTTAACAGTTCAGAAATTAATAGAGAAGAGAATTTTGTCTGCCCGCAGCAGCTCCCATTAGAGTACACGATTAGCTGCCCCCGTTAGACCACGTGGCGTTTTTACGGTGCAGTGCCTCTGACTCTCACTTCCTTAAGAAAGTATGTTTCCCGAGTTCCATAAATCTCTGGTTATGCTCAATATGATTTCCATCTGCTTATGTCAAGCGTGTAAAACAAAAAGGGCCTCAGTTTTAATTTGGGCCCTTAAGGGCAATTATGTCTATTATTCAATACTGCATTCCTGCACCTCAACTTTTTTCCAATGGGGATCATGTTGGAATACAGCTGTTCTTTCTCCGGCCACTTGTGGTTTCCCGCAGGTGTTGAGTACGAGAGGACCCGTGAGCTGGCGAGTGGCCTTTTATTTTCTCCTTAAGAGCAGGCTGGAAGTCACACCTTAGCGTCTCGTCCCGGGGCAAGCACCGACGCCTCAAACAGTGGGTGTCAGTCCCACCCTATAGGCACAGAACCTACTGCGAACACAGAGAGCCCCAAAGTGCAAGATTCAAATAAACAAACCACGCCAGGTAAGATCAGATGTATGCTCAGCCTACAGCGCACTGTTCCGTCAGGTACCTACAAACCAATGCTGCCATCGCAGGACTCAGCTGCCAGCTCTGCCACGAGTCTCGCTGCTGGGGACAGCCCGGAACGCAGGATTGTCCTAGCCACGGCAATTCAAGCACATCAGTAGCATCTATCACCTTAGATCATTTGCTACGTGCCTACCGTGCTTGCTCAGTCCAACCTACTCGAGTCTTAAAACAAACACCACATTTTCCTGTAACGTATAATGACATTTAAATGAACAAGTCATCCCCGTGCATATTATTCCACGGGAAAACGGGTTGCGCTATCCGCCAGTGTTTCCTGGGCCCTCACCTTAACTGGAGCTGGAGCCACCGGACTCTGCAACACCTTCCGAGTCTTTGAAAAGACAAACCCGCTCTCGCTCCTGGCTAGAAGACTGCAATTTCTGGCTTCATCACGGTCCGTAACGCGTACGGGATACAGAAACATTCACAACTCGCTCACGCTCTCATTCATTACAAAATACCTAGTTAGACAAACGGTTAGATTCTCACGCTGCAGCCGCTGCCATGGAAATTCCTTTACCCTGCTCTTCTACTCCAACAGTTCCCAGCTTCTGATGGCGACTGGTCTAGGTGAAGTAACTGCACGTTGCCTCAAGTACTAGGGTGGAAAAAAGCCAGACTACAGCCCCTTGCTAGGCAGTAGTTCCACCAGGATTTTGATTTATGTCAAACTGAACCGTGCATTTACTAATACACAGTGTGTTGGGAAAGCGACTACACTAACAGTAAAGTCCGGAAAATTTTCCAAACTGCACATGAAACTATAACAGCATTTTCCTTCTGCTCTCCCCCTGCCCCCCCAACATCCCAGTTTAACAGTCTATTTGTGATGCAGCTGGCTGTCTTTGCAAGGAGACTTTGGAAATAATTACCTTGCATACCAGTATGTCAACTTTATCCAGGTTTATCGAAGTACAAATCAGATAATCACCTGCAAAATTTCACATTTCTTACCTTCATCACGCCCGCCAGTGACACGAAACACGACCAAAAGGGGGGATCCTCTCTAAGAAGCTTCACAGACAAACTCCTTTGCCTGTCATTAACAACGCACACTATGAATGAACTGGCAAACAATAACTGGCTAATTCACCACCTTGAGCTCAAAAAACACTTTTATGACTATTTTTTCCTCAGCGGCAGCTGTATTAACCAAAAAATGTTAGGAAAGCCCCTCATCATGGCAAGGCTTTTTATCAACAGCGACAAAACTAAAATCGTGCAAGAAATTTGCATGGAGAGAAAATGATCTCTGAATCCTTCTGAGGGTCTGCTTCAACTAGCCTGTCCTGCAATTACTGTTCTGAACAGTAACGTTTCAGGCTCCTGAAGCACCTCTTGTCCCTACATCTGTTACTCATCTTGTTTGAAAACCCTCCATCAGCAACACCCATCAGTTCAGAGGTCAGTCGCCCGTTCCAACTCAGGCGCTGAAAGAAAATCATTGGACTTAAGCACCCTGGTACCTCTCTAAGACCTCTCAAAACCACTTCAGCCTCTCCAAAACTTCTGGCAAAATCCTTACTTAAAATGTTATCCTGTCAGAAAAAGTTCACGGGTCACCATTTTCTAAAACACGTTCCCAAAGTGAAAAACACACAAAATGACAAATGGCCGTCCATCACAGCCCTCAAATAGGAACAAATCCAGTCAGATGTTCTGCTCCACTCAGATACCTCAAAAGTTACCATCTCTCTGCCTGAAGATCCTTAGCCCGTCTCAGCGCCAAGCAAAACAGGTCATCTTAGAAGCTCAGAGTGGAAAAGCAACTTCTTGGCTTGCTCTAACTTGGCTGCAAGTTTTAACTAAGATCCAAAGATCTTCTCACCCTCTTGCACTTCCAAGGATCAATCACTTAACACGGTTTTGCCTTCTATCCCCTCCGGAACAACTGCACACCACTATTGGTCAGCGCTGAGAAAAAGTCCCCAGGCAAGTTCCAAACAAACATAATAAGGCCCAAACTCCTGGATCTGACAGGCCCTTTTCCTCCAAACTGGCTGATGCTGAAGGCTGGCATTTGTTTCTAATTAACAACATTCTTCCCGTTACAACGTGTGTGGTACCCATCAACACGCCAAATGGCTTTTCAGCCTTCCTGGCCCCTCCGCTTAACACATTTGAGCCTCAGGCTCATAAAGCCAACATCAAGCTTGTGATAGCATCACAAGTTCTCAGCCGTACTCTAGTAACAAGCACCAAAAACCATCTTTTTACTGTTGAAGCGCAGATGCAAAAGTGTGGTTTCCTCGAAATCAATGGCATTCGTTCACCAGTGAGGCGAGACGGTGTATTCTCTGCTGGGGATATTCATTTTTCCTCCACCTGCCTTCCATCTACTGACAGAGGGCTGGATCCAAATCAGCAGCAGTAATGGCTCTTCCTATTAAAGATCAATTATCGGGCTGCAGAAATTCCTCTTCTGTGCTGAGTCTCTGGGTGGAGCCCACCAGACCCCCAGGAAGCGGCTGCAATAGGTTTGGCAAGACACACAGTGAGGAAGGGTGAGAAGATTTAGGAGCGGAACGGCGGGAGCCGAGTAACAATCCACTTTTCCTTACTGTTCATCAAGACACTGGCATTCCTTGACTTCAAATATCCTAGGCAATACCCAAGCAAGGTGACGTACATTCTAGCTTGGGATCCTTACTTTCTGGGCAGGGAATGGTTGCTTGTCTCTCGTTCCAGCTGAAATGCAGTGCCATCCAAGAGAGGACATTCTCTTCGCGTTTCTCCTGGAAATTAGGATGAAAAACATTTTACAAGTCACACGTTTCCAGAAACACTGCCACAAGAATGTGCTATTCCACGTGGCGCCTTACGGATACAAGGTACTATTAAGCTTCAGAGCATACAGTATGACACCCCACTTTGTTCAATAGGAATTTGACTACCGGGAGTGCTTGGGAGCTGGGAATATTTCATTGCTTTTATGCTTGCCTTGGTGAAGATTTCGTTATCTGCGGGGACACGCCTGTATTTGGGTATCTGCTGTTGGTAGGAGAAGATTCAGAGCTTGAGGAACGCTCCAAGCACAGGATAAAAGCCTGGCTTCAGTCTTGGGGATGTACGCAAGTAAGTGAGACTCTTGCCTGCACCATACTCGTTCCATGAAATCAGAACAGGAGATTCCAGAGTTTAAATGTCTTCTAGGCTTCATCTGCAGAACGCTAATCTGGAAACAGCGGACTGCAGTGAGAGAGGTGGAGAGGTGCGCGTGGTGACCAGAGGGGACAGGCTTCCAGGCAATATGAAGCCCGACAGTTGGCACACAAATCCTTCCATCCGAAAGGACGGCACAAGGACTGCCATCCTCACCTTCCTCCGTCCTTACCTTTTAGCAGTGTCAATGGCGGCTGGTTCCTTTACAGGCCAGCCAGGACCAGTTGTTACACCTTCGGTAACAAGCGGAATCTGCAAGAAAAAAGAGAATTCTTCACCACCAGCTTCGCTCGGTTGTCGATACACTCCAATCACCACACCATCTGAGGACTGTAAGGACAGGGCAGTTTCCAGAGCAGGAAAGATTATCTATCACTTAGGGAGAATTGTGATCATGTAAAAAAAACAAAACAAAACAAAACCCAAAAAACAAACCCTCCATCATTCTGTAAGTCTGTGACATATATTAAACAGCAGAGGGACCTTTTTGAATCGCCCCCAGCACCTATTTAACTGAAACTGGCTCCCCAGCATTTAACATCCCATCACTTGCATATCGATTTGCTCCAGGAGCATAGAATTACTTTTGTTACTTGCTTTTATGAAAATGTTTGCCAATCCCCAGAAGCATGTTGGCTTTTTGTAAAAACATTAATTGTCCATCTGAAAAGTTGGAAACGAGTATTGTTTGTCTCCCATTTTCCAGGGCCTTCAAATCACAGTCATTGAATCGATCCAGGACAAACCGTTTTTTGTCCAAGTGACTCATCGCATAGGCTGCAAACAAAGCTGAAATGTATATAATCAGATAATAAGATAATGAACTTCAGCATATTTTATCATGGTATGCAGGAAAAAAATAATAATTGCAAAACAAATATTGGGGATTAGTTTGCAAGAAAAAAAATACAATGGCTCAAACCACAGCTTAGAGTTCCGAGGAGAGGGTTTGGCGAGTTCTAGTAGTTTCTTTAGATTTACCACAGTCTACGTGGTCCTTACCCCACCCCTGTCCGTGCTGCGTGGAACAGAATTTAACTGCTTCAGAGGGATGATGACGGTCTTCATTTACCAGTCTGAGTATAAAATCAGATGAAAATCAGAGGCTTCAAACTCCACTTCTCGGTCATTGCAGCTGTTAACACTGCAGATTTCTTTGCTATTTTCTACCATGGAAGTAAGCAAAAGCAGAAATGTTATTTTTATTACCATTTTACCTGCTCCCGGTCAAAACCAGAGAACACCGAATAATTTGCTCAATGAAGAATTTGCCAGAGTCCCTGTAGCTGGGAGGGACAGCCACGCTCACCAAGGCTAAGTGTCTGACGCCACACGTGGAAGCCAATTCTTGTCTGTCACACCCCACAGAGGGGCATCCTCCCCACCGCCAGAGGGGACCCTCGCTTCCCCAAACACGGGGAGCCGTCTGGGCTCCGTGACTAGCTACGACCCTCAGCCAGAAGCCCAAATCCTATAAATAAAGCAGCAGCGGTCTCTCCTGAAGGACTTCTACCTTTTTTTCTTTGAAACGAGTTAGGGGATTATATTAAATAAAGCAGGTTAAAAATGTTTTTCACTATTACTTTGATTGCAAAATTAATTAAGGCATTCAAAGTATGAACTGGCAGTTAGACAAATGAGTCTAGGAAGCTCAACTCTTTAAATAAAGGAATATATGGATGCGCGGGCTCACCTTAATCTGCACTAAGGCACCTAACTTACACAGGCTGCTTTAAAAATCCCTACGCAAAGCAAAAGCCCACAGCACCGCAGGATAACCGTGTGCACCAATAACTGATCAAAACCACCACGGCGACGTTGGTGAAAAGCACCAAGCCCTTATTATGAACTCACTTTGCTGATTTACACGGGTTCCAAAGTCTCCGGCAGGTTAACTTGGTCACTTGCAGCACATAGTGTCTGTCTGTGACCGACTTCTTGCTAGATCGAGTATCACCCATCCTCCCACAGCCGGCAGGACGCTGGCAAGAAAAAGCCTCGACATCAGCATCAACTCCTTATTTGCGTCCTCTAATCCGACACAAATGCAATGGCATAGTCCAGCTTCATCCCGACCACGCTTGTACCGCTGAGAGATCCCGCAACGTCTAGTTGTAATATTATGAGATCATGGCCTGAGCTAGTCCTAAACCTACAAAATAAAGGGAGAAAAAAAAGGATGGAGGAAAAAAAAAAAGAATGGAAAAAAAGAAAGGGATTAAGGACATTCTCTCTGCCAGTTTTTTATGTGGTGCAAATTCCCTGTTGGCCCGTTCCCCTCTCTTTTCAGATAATATTAACTTGCAAGCCCTCAAACTTTAAAAATAGAGCAACAGCCCTCACTTCTGAGAGCAGCAGCTGCTGTTACTCTTAGCGCAATGCTGAGCTGCAAAAGGAGCGAAGAGTATTTTATTTACCGTTAGAAATAAGTCAGATCAATTAAACCCAGGTAGTCCAACAATAACGAGTGAAAAAACAAAGAGTTCTCCTGCCAGCTGGCCACATGGCTGCACAAACGGATGGCTCTGCAAAGACAACTGGGCCGTAAGAGGGATTGTCCCGACACCTGCCAATTTCCATTTGGCATCCTCGGCCCACAAAGAGGGAGCAGCCAGCCAAGTCCTTGGCATTATTTTCAAGATCAGCACTGTTAAACGCTGGGCTACTTCAAAGGGACACGGCAGCGAGGTGGAAACGCAGTGTACACTGCAAAGGGAAGGGCTGATTAAGTTCTGAAACAGCATCCAGATGAAAGACAGGAGTAGAAAAAAGGTTTTGGTGCAGGGCCTGCCTGCCCTAGATTTCAGAGCCCTGACAGCTAACGAGACGAGCTATAGCTTGAGCACCCCCGTGTGTACAGCAGCATAGTCAAAAATACTCCAGCACTTTTTTCTTTCCAGAAACCATGGAACTGAAGTGCCAAAAATGACACTTTGCCCTTGAAAAAAACTCTCGCGCTTCAAGGAATCCACCCTAGTAACTCAGCTTTCGATTAGGAATTTGGATTCCTCACTAAAACAACCACAAAGAACAAGCAGGTGGACTGGCGAAGATTCAGCTACTCTGGCAGACAACAGCACTCCCCTCCAGCACCCCGTAAATGGTGTCACATCAAACTGACATTTGCGTCTTGAACGTGACATTGACCTTTAAAGGTCCCTTCCAACCCAAACTATTCTAGGATTCTAACTCATCTTTCTTCCACTATGTCAAGCTAACGAGCAGAGGCAAGTTAGGAAGTAAAGTCTCCCTTCCTTTCTAAACTCTCACATCTTTTATTGCGAGTGGGTTTCAGTAATTTACCTACAATGTCTTTGTTTTCAGTAAAGGCAGAATGGGAAGCATGCAGAACAGGTGAAGAAACAGTTAAGCCAAACAGAGCTGTATCGCACAGAACTTCAATAACACGGTATCATTCAGGAAGAACACTATACAGGCTTTTCCGAGACGCTTCAGTTTTGTCTCTCAGAAAACACAGCAACAGTTTTTCCGTTTTCTCCACCAGAAATCCACCTCCGCCGGCTCATCTGCAGAAAGCACAGCCTCTAGCATGACACGACGGCTTGCAAGGGCTTCTTTGCTCCATGCTTGTCTCATCGACATGGACTGAAACCCCAAGAATTACGCTCCCATAGGCCTGCACCATAGCAAGGGGAACAGCAAAGCTCTGACCCTCTTCACTAGAAACAGCACCAACCATCAAGACAAAGGTTTTAGTACAGACAATATATTTTAACGGAGTAATTACCGCGGCTGAGAAAGGAGGTAAGCTTCTGGGCACACAGCCTTTTTTCCAGGTCAAAACTATCAAAGCCAACAAGCATCGCAGCCCTATTTCCAAAGTTTAAGCTGTATTTTCAAGTCGGAGAATGAAACATAGGCGACCTGTAAGAACATATGCTTTTCAACATCATTAATTATCCTAAACTAAGCAGGTGAGTACGCAGTGTGTGCAGTAGGCTCTCCCGGCTATATGCACATAAAGGAAACCCCACCTGCCCTGGCTAGGCAGGGGCAAAGCACATTTAAAATGGGGCCTTTTTTTTTTAATTTTGCATTGTACATTGGAAATATTACCAACAAAACAAGATTTTCTATTACCTCTCATTTTCACCCTATGTCCTCTAAACTTGCCTTTGCAGAATGACCTTCTGTGTTGCATTAGTATTAATGAATACTTCACAACGGCTTGGAAAGTTTCCACGCGAGCTCTGGATCGTGGCTTTGGAGCAGAAAAACAATACAGACACTGAAGGCTCCAACTTCTACTCCACAGGGGATCAGTGCCAGGATATTTCAGCCGTTTTGAGCTCTATCAGCACAGAACCCATTCAGGGAACTTGCACTTAGTCGAACATGACTTGACTGATTTCAGGTCCTTGAGTTTAGTCTCCCTCCGAGGTAGCTGTGTTATTTCAACAGCCCTCTTCCAGACTCGGGTTTCACCTAAAATAACGCTATAAGAAATCCACCTCCCAATAAATTCATCAGGGGAACCTTATTCTCTTTTAACTTGCACTAGCAGACCTTGGGGACGATTTTATGGGGTAAGCAGAATTAAAAGGGTGTAAAACGACCATGAAGGAATGGAGAACTGAGCATTTAGATGGAGAAATTACTGCACCCACATCTTGCTAGAACAGCACTGAAAATTTGCTGGAATGGTAGAAGCACTGAAACTAACTGGCAAAGTTCATGCTGCAGTTTTACGCAAGCGAAAACTTCCAGCTGCGTGCAAATTCCCACATTTCCCTACGGTCCACAGTCTGCTCAGACCTGAAATCAACTATTTGCTATAGAGAAAATAGCTCACAAAAATCACAGACAAAGGCTAGGAATAACCTGGCCTGAGTCCAGCACAGCAATCTTTCTGCCGCAAATGGATTCGTGGGGATTCCAGAAATAAACAAGAAACAGTCAAGTGGTACCTCATACATCACATTAACTGTCACAAAGCGTTTAATATAAACGCTTATCACTGCTGACAACGGAGTCCCACGTTTAAATCAGAGCCTGACAGGTATGCGCTTGCTCTTCAGCATATGCACGATTATGAGCATACAGGAATATATATTTATGAAAACATACGGTGCACACGTGTGTATATATCTGTACGTAACTGTACTAAATACGCTGTTTCTCTTTACGTATATATGCCACATATTGCTTGCTCCAGCAGAGACATAATATCATGGAAAACAAAGCTGCTGCTTCTTCCAAACCTTAGGGTGACTCAAGTCTTAGAAAGCCGCGGACTTTCAAATACACCGAAAAGAATGGCAAATCTAACAACGCTGGTTTCACCTACTAAACATAGAGCTGGTAACCCGTCTGAGGCATTTCTCAGCAATCAGTTTAAGCATCCCAAGAAAAGACGTGTTATTTTTCACCAATACAGCCGTACCTGGTTTCAGGCCCTGTCCCCAGCAGTTCAGGTGACCCCATCTCAAGAGTAGCCCAGCCGAGGGAGGCGAAGGGGATCCCAACTCCTTGACTGCATGGAGTACCAGCTCCCCCTGCTGCCACCTCGCCAGCCAAAACGCCCTCCGTCCTCGCCCCGACTCTGCTCCCAGGACCTTCAGCCCAGCCAGAATGACAATATGCCACTCAAAGATCCGTAACACCCTCTAAACATCTAGAGACCATCTCCTACATCTGATGCAGCCCTGCGAAGCGCTCTGGCGCATCAGTTCTGAGCCCATGCCGTCACCTCCGTACCTGTGATTTCTGAGTTGTTAGGTATCGTGAGACAACTTGCTTTTGGCTGCCACATTTAACTTGCAGTTTCACACATAGAAAGGGTTTTGGGCGTAAGACCATCCTAGCCGCGTACGGATGGAGCTGTATCGCCGACGGTCTGAGATTCACAACCAGACAGCAGGTAAACCAGCCAGATCTGTACAAGTGCATTATTCATCCAATGACAGCAACACTTGTTTTCCACAATTGCTGTTCTCAGTCAGAAACCCTCTCTCTCCCGGCCTCTAGTTACAGCTCCGTGAATATAGATCTGGACAGCAGGCACAATGTTGCAACGTATTGTTAGTGGTACCAATTAACATCCTCATATGGAAAACTGCCTTCTGATACCCTTTCAAAAGCCTAAATAAGTGTTTGGCACAACTGTAGGAGAAACAGGATTCTACAATTCCATCACGCAACAAACTATTACGTGGCTGACCCAGCAAAACAGCAGCAAGATTAACACATACCAACAACAGAACTAGTAAGGATATGGTGCAATTAGCTCTCTTGTTTCACTAAGCCATCAACACAATTCAAATAAACGCTTCAAATTCTGTGTTAAAAGTTTGCTCCCAATTTTCTCTTAATTTCTTTTACATCAAAGTAGTAACCAGAAATCTTTTAAGAGCTTAAATAATTCCTCACTCCTCATTCAAACAAAGAAAAAACCTCTAAGACGAGCCCAGTATTTACAGGAAGCACACAAGCCTGTCTTACCTCTGGTTTCAGATACTTTCAGGAAGCACAGTTAATAGACTTCTGGGAGAAAGGGACAAAAAATCCAGAAAAGCAAGCAAGTCGCAGACTAAAATGTTGCTTTCAGCCTTGCAGCGCCACACAGCTATTCCTCACACTGAATGTCTCCTGTCTTGGTATTAATAAACCATTGCTGTCCCTTCTGCTCTCAGCCTGTTAGCCGCTGAAACAACGGGTGCCTGCAAAGCACAGCCGCCTACTCGGCCCTTACTAAATGACACTGGACGTTCAGGTCTTGTTTTCGGTCCATCTGCGCACAGCTCTTACAGCTGCAGAGAAGCATTGAAGTACCAATTAATACAGAATTAGAAACAAACTACACGCAGCAACAAGAGAATATATATTCGCATTCCCTTAGCGAAAATACACCCACTGAAAGAGAAGTAGAAATGCAGTATCAGGACTGAAAATTAGGAACACTTAGTTTCAAACAACATTTCCAAAAAGACATCCCTGTCCTACCTACACACCAAACCTTGATAAACTCCTTCCAGCCTCTCTTCTGCTCAGGGGTCAGGGCGACAGGGAACAAAAAGAAATAGAACAAAAGACATCAGATTCTTTACACCACAACAATGGCATGCGACTGTTTGCTTGTTACTGTTCTCTACATCTGCCTGGTATTCCACCTGCTGCTCTCCTTCCCAGGGCTAAAGCTTCCTCTAATGACAAATAAACCCTAGATATTTTAAAAATCACTTTGTATTATCAAAGATTAATGAGCACTAACTTTAGCAGTTAAAACAGGAATCATCCTGACTCTCACTATGACAACCACCTGAGAGCGAAGCGTACAAGCTATGCTTTGCCCTCTGTCCTGATTTCTGCTTCTCTAAGAAAAAACAAAAAGACAACCTTTTCCGAGACCAGACTTGCACAGACTTCTGTGCTAAGGGACATTATCGTGCAGAAGTTTCACAACAACGTATGTCTGATGACTTAAGTGGTACGCCAACCAAGGTGAGACGTGAATCTGAACACCCTTACAGGAAGGGCCGACATGTAATAACGCTGACGTTGTCATGAAAAAAATATACACAGGTCCTTTGAGGCATAAAATATTTACACTTCGCCTTTAGGACCCGCATTAAAAAAACAGATGCGATACACAGTTGAACAAAGTATTTGGTTTCTTATCATCATTCATTCTTTTTCAGGGGGCTATTTGCCTCATTTTCAACAGACAATAAGTAGCTGCTACTCTATTTTATTCACGGAAAAAGAGATCAGGAAGGAACAGAATGCTGTCACTCCAGAGAGGATCGTTAGAAATAATAAAAGAAACTTGTCCTCCCAACTCCAAATCAAACGCACAAGAGACGGACAATGACCTAGCTGACTTTGCAGTTACAGGAAATCAGCTATCAGAACTATTATGAAGACCATCACGAGAACCACTTGACTATCAAATGACTGTATCCAATTACCAATCGATCTGTAGGCGTCTTAGTTAAATAAACCATTAATTACAGCATCAGTCCATCCAGTCTTTTCCCTCACCACAAAACGTACTGTTCGCTAGCCCATAGGTCACATCAGCATCACAACAAGAAGGCAGCCCAGATGAATCACAATTTTATTTGAAATTAATTTGGACAATTTCTGATGATAATTCAGGAGCCAAACCTGTATTACTGGACTATTCTAACTGCAAAATCACCACCCTCGAAAGGAAACTTCCCAATAAACACGCATTTGTGCTGAGCAATCATTCTTTATGGCCAGGTGGACAATGCTTTATTTGGAAAATAAATATAATTCCAGCTGCAACATTTTACAGTAAGCACATCTCTATAAAATAGCACTACTTAATTAACCATGCAACATCTGTTGGAAAGCTCTTCCCACGGTTCAAATGACATCATTTCTTAAAGCTGTATTTGGCAGTCAAGGCAGCCACAATATCCCTGTAAGGAGTATCCGAGTCAGATTTGGTCCTTGGGATGCAACACAGTCGACGAAAGGCGGGAGAACGCAGCAAGAGGTTGTGCGAGAGTCCCACGAAGCTCGAGGACAGCCAGTACAGCGCCATGGACTGCCAAAAGACAAACACCCAGTTCAGATGCAATGAAAACGCGACAATTTTAGGCAGCTCTTCGCAAACCACAACCACTGGCTACTCCCAGTTATGGAGAAAAGTAACTCACCTAAAACCACTCCTCTCAATAACAATAATGGCTTCCATTTCAAATATATTTTTCACTTTTTCTCAACTCTTCTGGGGAAAAAAAGTCATCTACACTGAAGTTTGACAACAGTTCATCAATTAATTCATATTAAACTTGCTTAAGCTTCTACATTTCAGACTATAAGTTGATGATCCAAACTACTAGATACCTTGGTTTTGCTAACCACTGCAAAAAAATTCAGAAGTAGAATACCTGGTAAAAATGAAAAGTGCTTTAAGACGACTGCGGAAAATTTCTTAATCCAAGAATTACGCTGCTTTCCTCTTACAGTAAGCAAACACTTAGCAAACCTTTGTCTATATGCCCTTACAATCAAGTTTTCCTCTCATTTTTGAGATGACAAAAAGGATGCTAACTCGCTCTGAATGTCCTTCCAAACCCCAGTCTGCAAAAACGATGTTTAGAAACATTAAGTTTCCAGATGCTTCCCTCTCAGACAAAAATATTCCGAACATGGCAAGAATTTAAAGTATACGTAGACAAAACATCTTATTTGTTTTAGGGCTCAGTGTAATTGAGAGTATTTAAATCCAGCAGGCATTCGGGCTGCTCTTCAAGCACGAGGACACATACCAGAGTCCCAGGTTAACAGACACACCGTTAAGACTCCGTGCTTACCGAGGGGACTGTTGCAGCAACAGGGATCATTACGACTGACACCACTCGAAAGAAATTCGTAGCAAACTTCTGGAACCTGGAAACTTGCATTTTTTGTGAAGCAAAGACCTGAAAGGGGAGAAACCTCCAGTTATAAACAAGTTCTTTTTGAAACTAGTAAAACGAGAAAAAAAGGCAACAGTGGGGTTTCTGTAACCCAGCACTCTTGTTCATCCGTTACTTCCATTTTGCATCCTCTGTTTCCATTAACATAGCACTACAATCCGGCTTTTAACTTGTTTGATGTTTCACGCGTTCAGTCCTTGGCAGAAAATACTGTACCAACCCAGCCGAGTACCTAACGATCACCTCAAGGTAACGTCATGGTACACAGTCACTTTAGCACATGGAAAAGTTCCAGCGCCTCAGCCTGACGCAAGCCCTGTGAGAAAAGGCTGCCAGCAGGGACCTAACGCAGAGAACCATTAACTCATTTTTCAGTTCTGCCTAATGCATTTAAAGCACCGATAATCTGAAACTACCCTTACGATATCACGTTTTGTAACTGGTGATATTGTCTTAGAAGTCTATAAACAGAATTATCCTTTTGCAATCATGCTGTTTATTCCACCAACATACCTCCACTATCAGCAAATTCATGAGCCCAAGGGAAACTGGCAAAATCCACGTAGAGTCTGGTGCAGTGAGGTCTGTAAACCACAACGCTCCGCCTGCTGAAAACTGTTCTTGAACTACAACAACAGTTTAAAGAAAATATGGAATTAGGTATGATTTTCTCCCTCAAGTTAGTCAAAACCGTACCACGGATCGCAATCAAACCATCCAACTTTCTAGGCACGTTTTAGCTAGACGAAAAATGATATTAAAGCAGAAACCTTCGGTTTAGCAGATCAGATGCCAAGGCAGTCTGCCATCAATACAGGTGAAAAATGGTGGGAGACAGAAGCTGAGACGCAGCTCAGCTCATGACGGCCCCTGATTCACGTAAACCAGTGATAAAAACTAGGGTGATCTCTACCATCTCTTTAGAAGCCAATGAGGAAAATATGCAGGTAGCGATATACAGTGACTACGTATTCTGTGGTTTTGAATCCACTACGTTTATCTTAATAACTAACTTGGCAATTTTTTGTTTAGAATAACACACTATAAACTCTTTTCTAAGATATCAAAATATCGGCATTTTAATTTAAAAATCACGACAAATTCACCTTGTCTATAGTACTGCATGTGAAACTTCACACAGAAGAAAAAAATACAGATTAGTGGCAAACATACTGTGGCAAGGGTAATATTATTTGCTAAATATGCTTATCTTGTGAACCAGAAGAATCCCAAGACAGGTTTTTGGTTTTTTTCCTAGTAACCCTGTCTTCAGAAAACCACAAAATAATTAAACGCTCACAGGGTTTAACAAAATGCCTCACGTTGTTCGCAGCGCTCAGACCCCAATACTGCTTTTAAAGAGGCATCCCACAAAGCTCACAACACCATTAGAAGTAAGGAGAGCGTATAAGGAGAGATCTGTGATGCTCTGGAGGCTTTCAACAAAGCATCTGTAAAAACAGTAACTAAGCGAGAAATGGCTGTTCAGAGTGTGTTCAGATTAATCACCTTCTGAGCCCCTGGCACCAATGCTGCAGTTGCGCAGAGCGAGGGACACGCAAACCCACATTGGAATCTGTACCCACACCAGTAAAGTGGCTTTGAAGGGATGGCAGTTGTCTCGAATGTACAGTTCCGTAATAATCCTCCGCAGGTTTTTCTTAAAGTGGAACCTTTTAGAAAGAAAAAAAAAACAAAACAAAAACAAAAACCCAAAAAACCTCTCACAATACCTGTTACAGAGTAACTTCTCAAATTCTGAAATAACACTTCTACAGGCTGTGAACGTCAAATTGGCTTCTTTAGGTGCAACTCTGGAAAACCTGAGAAGTCCTTCCCCTTCAAACACGCCTCTCTCCTTTGCCAGCCCCTTCCCTCACAACTTTTAGCTCTGTTATTATAAGCACCTTTCCACAACAAAATTTCCTCCTGTCATCGGCAGCTACCAGGAACTTGTCCGCTATTTAGTCCGAGCTAGGGTATAACTTTCTCAATGCAGAAGCAATCAGCCGGTCAAGTGATGCTCAGCGTCCCAGCTTGGACACACCGCTACTGCATGGGGTGCGGTACTGCACTATGAAACAAACAGGACCACAACCGCTCAAACCTCAAGTTCCAGCAATATTTAAATACTGTAATAGATAGGGAAACTTTAATCATACGTAAACACAACAACAGCAGTCCTGGATTTGGTCCTGTTCTCATCAGCCTGTGACAAATTCAGAGCTTTGAAACAGATATACTCTGAAGGGCAATATAACAAACACAGATGAGTCATAGCAGTAGTAAGAAAATCTAAGCTTCGGACAATGGCAGAATCTTTCTGCAAGACTGTTGTTTGTAGGACTTTCCCTCCTGCTACTCCCCCAGTCTGGAACGGATTCATGAAGTATGTGCAATCACCATCTTACCTGGCCACCTTTTCAGACCAACGCTGTTGCTTTCCGCGAACAGAAACTTCATAGCGAAGACGCTCGGCTAGTTTTTTAATCTCAGGCTGCAAATTTTCCAACTAGCTAAAGAAAAGGAAAAGTGTTTATGGACAGTCACACATAACAAACACTTCCTCTCCCCACCCCATCCCACACAGACATTAAAAACAACCCTGAAGAACCAGGCACACATCTTTGAACACCTCTTATCTTTAAACAAAATAGCCCTATGAAGATACTACTGAGAAGTAGTTACAATAACAACCAAACATACTATCTTACTACTAAATTAAATCAATCCAAAATTAGATTTTATATTTTGTTCTAAACATGCATCTTTCTGTCTCTGTTCAGGAATTGTGACCGACTGCTTTACTTAACAAAAAAACCCTTAACGCCATCTGAAAAAGATTCAAAGAACTAATGCTGGTCCCTGAAGAACGCCATCCAAGAAACACACCTGCATTCACCAGTCTGACCATTACACAGGTGAAGAACAAAGCTCCAACTGAGTCCCAATCAGAGCCGAGTTCTGGCAGCTGTGAAGCACCACCCCAAAATCCTCCTCAGGTAGCAAAAGGAACAGGACAGAGAAGGGAAAACACCTGACATCACACCACAGCACTGACAAGGCTCCTTGGCCACTGTACGCACGGCATACAACCTCTTTAGTAACTTCAACCATTTTACTCACTTTTGAGAAAAAGCAGATATTCGGAAGCTGCTGAAGGCTAGTTTATTTCAAGATTTTATTGGAGCAGCTTTAGGAAGAGCTCCATTTCAGTTAACACAGCAAATCACAGTAAGGTACTTTGCACACGCATCTGACTCTCACTAAACCAACTGCATTTCCACAGAGCTACCATAAAAATTCATAGAATTGTCCAGGTTGGAAAGGACCTTTCAGATCAGCGAGTCCAACTACCCACCTAACGCTGGCAAGGCCACCGCTACCCCGCGTCCCTCCGCACCGCGTCCGACCGGCTTTTAAATACCTCCAGGGACGGCGACTCCGCCGCTGCCCTGGGCAACCTCGTCTAACGCTTAACAACCCTTTCTATAAAATAAGTATTTCAAACATAGCTCCTAAACCTCCCCTAACGCAACTTGAAGCCGTTTCCTCTCGTCCTATCGCTTGTTGTTTGGTAGAACAGACCGACCCCCCTCGCTACCCCCTCCTTCGCTGCAGAGATACAAGCAGACCCCCGGCGAAGGCGGAACCGGCGGCCACGGCCCCACATCGGCGGTTTGTGAACGGTTCCCCCGCCTTCACGGCAAAGCACCGCTCTCCCCACAACTACCGCCTTATGGCCGCGAAGCCCCCGCGGCAGCCGGCCCAGGGTACCCCGACGGGCTACGGCCGTCCTCCTCCCTTCCTCCCTCTCCGGGGGCCGGCGGCCAGGCACTCACCTTGGCCAAGAGGCCGGCCCTGGTGCGCGGCGAGCGGCAAGGTGACGGCGGTGCGGAGCAGGGCGGCGCCGCAGGCGATGGCTGCCCACCAGGGCAGCCCGGCGGCCGCCTGCAGCCCCACCAGCCCCTCCTCGGCCCAGTGCACGGCCGTCGACTGCGCCACCCACTCGTACCAGCCGCCGGAGCCGCCGCTCGCCGCCGCGACCGTTAACGGCCGGCCCCGCGCGAACGCGACCGTTAACGGCCGGCCACGCACCAGCCGCCACATGGGTAAGGGCTCTGCCTCGCGCCCCACCCCCCCCCCGCCTCCCGCGCATGCGCCAGGCGCGCAGGCGGCGTGCGCCCTGCCGGCGCCGCGGCCGCCATCTTTGCTGCGGGCAGGAAGAAGGGCAGCGTGGCCTCCTAATAGGCGGCATGGGTAATTAACCATTCCCCATCAGCAGCTGGGCGCCGGCGCCGAGGGTATCGCCTACAGCTGCGCCGGGACTGCGGGCTGCTTACCTTTACCCGGGCAAGGGGAGGCAGGGAGCGGCCCTGGAACGCAGGTGCTGCTGGTGGGGGCTTCCCCATCTCCCCCTCTGCCTGAGGGATCCCCCATACAAAGGGGGCAAAGCTCTAAAGAGGCTTTTGTTCTTTTCCTTAAATAAAGAAGAGCGGCCCGGTCTCACAGGAGTATGGTGCTTGTTGTATTGGTCAAATAAAAAGTATTACAACCGAAATGATAAAAGAAAAAAAAAGGGGGGGGGGGGGGGTACTCCAAGGAAAAACCCCAACCATTTACCTCATAGACATCCCCAAGCCCTGGGATTTCACTGACCACCGCAGATGCCACAACAGTAGGATCCAGCCCATGCGTCCCCAGCCACAGTTCGGTTATCCAATTCAACACAAGATAGATAAGAAACTCTTCTTTCGACCCACAAAATCCATGGTCGTAATATTTCTCAGTAGGATTACTACAGAAAAAGAAGGCAAATAATCCTTAATCCTTCAGTGTTTTTAAGCAAAAATTTCTAGTGTAGGGCAAAGTGGAAAGGCACTATTCCCCTCTCACATTAACACACTGAAACGGAATTTCAATCATTTCCCTTAGCAGTTCTCCAGCTTAAGATCTGTTTTCCTATAACTATTTCTTTACACAATGTATTTCAGGTGATCAGACAGCCGGGAAAAGGAGCTGACTTTTATTTAGAGCACCATCAAAGGGCACGTCTGTGGCCATGCGTGTGTACAAACCTTCTGGACACCGCAGTATGTAAAAGGCAGTAGGTTTCTTTGGACAAGTGGTTTTTTTCTTCTGGCTTCCAAAAGAGGACCGTAATAGGTACAAACCAGCATTGTTAAATGCCAGCCTTAAGCCCAGAGCATTTAACTCACCCCGGACATTTCTTGCCCAGACTGCAGCTCTCAGGGTAATGACTCCCACGAGAAGCGTTGACTCCAAGTGACACAGCACGGGAAAAACAAGCTTTGCTTCAGCCTTCCTCCACGCAAAATAACCACCAACAGATCACGCCGGCCCTCCCTGTCCCGCACAAAAACATATCCAACTTGTCCATCTACCTTAAACCATACGCACACAACCTGTATGAGGATCCCGACCTCGCCGCACAGGACCCCGAGGCTTCACATCCCCGTCCTGCTGCTGATTCCGTGCAACTGGAAGTGGAGAAGGTGACTATGAGGAAACTCTCACTTGGACTTTTCCAAATAAACCTTCAGAGGGCAAGGACCCAATTCAGAGCAAGACGTGGTCTACTGGCAAAGCCACTTAACACCGAAAGAAAAGCCTTCCTCCGGAGCTGCTTTTCATCAGAGAAGCTCTGCTAAAACTGCAAGTTGAGAGTCTTACTCTTGAACTAACAAACACCAAGGATACATGTCCTGAAGGGACTTTTGTAGGCCAAGGAAGGAACCAGAGGAACAGCAGCTCTGGGAGCACTCATGGAACAGAACAGACCTCGCTGCACCGACCCAACTGTAAGAATAATTTTTAATAGATGGTGCAGCGTGATACATTTACCACATTCATCGGGCAAGCAGGGGAGGGCTTCAGTGCAGAGACAACTCCCAATGTGCCAAAAGGCTGTTTTCTGAGGCGCTTTTTCCTGAAAAGCCTTTCACAGAAGGAAAATGGAAACTCTTAATATCGGGTTACAACTGATGGATGCCTTCTCAAAGAAATCCACCACGCATTTGGAAAAAAGCCCTCTGATAATGCCCGGGTTTGTTTTTTTTTTTTTTTTTTATAATGTACTTAAATTACACAAGTAGAAAAGTTATGCTTATTAATAGTTTAATGTATGAAGGAAACATCCAGATTTCTGAATATGAAGGTACATATCTCACATTAATTTAAGTCTACATAAAGTAGAGCCTCTATACTGACATATTGAAATTTACTTTCTGCTTAGCCATTTGTTATGTAAACAATTGTACATTTATTTGCCATTCTAAAACTTCAGGATCAAGTTTACATAATTTTGCTAAATTTCTGTGTTTGCTCAGAAGCAGTTTACAGTACTAAAACCAACCAGCCAAAGAACAGCTTCAACAGAAAGTTATGTCAAAGAAAAAAAAAAAAAAAACAAGAGGAAAGGAAAGAATAAAGGCTAACTAAGTTGAAACGTATGATGGTGGGGAATGGGCGGTCACAATGTTCACAGAAAAAGGTCAGTTAGTAAGTTCTTCTGCAAAAAGCCTACACACTTCAGTCAAGCACATCAGTAGAATGATCTGGGAGCACATAAACTGTTTCTGCCATTTGTGTTTTCCTCCGCAAAAAAGGAATCTCAAGGCTCGCACGTTGATCCCACTCAGCCAAGCTGGTTCATATGCACGCTGTTCATGTGAGGTGTCCAAGTTCCAGTCCACACCTGCAAGAGAAAGCTTCATTTAATGCCACGCTTCGGGGCTGCTCCATACAGTCCCCAAGTCAAAATGACAACACGGCAATCAATCCTCAAACTACACCGAGCTCCTTTCAGCACTTGTTTTATCCTGCTGCAATTCAGGTGAGAAGCGAGGGCAATGGGGTTTCAGTCCCTCTGCCCATACTTTTCCACCTTGGCCAAAGGGTCCATCTTCTTCCTTCTGCCTACTTAGTGCAAAAAAATACTGTCACCCAGCCCGACTGCTTTGCTTCACAGCTAAATCCAAGAGAGCAATCAGCGCTATTTATGCTCACTAGTTCCTCCATCATAGCATCGCTGATGTATTATCTATTTTACCTTTCCACAGGAAAAACGTATCCCTTCTGACACAGGGAAATAAGCACTCTCTCTAACCATGCCAGGTCCGCTGACAAGAATTAAGAGGACTCTGTATGATGTCCAGAATTATTTGCAAGGATAGCGCCTGAAGACCTCCAGCTTTCAGAGCAGGAGTCCATCTTTACCTTAGGAAGTTCAGACAATCAAGAACTTAAGTTTCTGGCACCTTGAATTATTTTCCCCGAGCGCATACCAACACCCTCAGCTCTGTGGAAACCCAAGTCTAACAAATGGAACCTTCTTTGGGGGGCAAAGTTTCCTCACTAAACCAGAGGTCGCCTCTGAACGGTCACAAACCACTCCAGAGCGATACATGAACTGTGGCCAAACAACAGACCACCTCTTCTCTTCTGCACGCCTATGGTCTGACGGAGCTGGGAGCTGCTGTGTGCAGCCTGGAGCATTCCCAAGCAAATTAAGTCCAGGAATATCTTTATTTAATAAGAGTGTAATAGAGCTCACTGTATTAATTCCAAATAAAGACAGGATATAACGTAACAGGAGCTACTGATCATCTATTATAATATTAGCTGCTGAGTAGAACTGAGTACCAACAAGAGGTTTAGGGGAACATAATCCCATACCTAAACCATATTTAGCTGCCAAGCCTACAACCCAGGCCAGATCAGAGCTACTTACTCCCTCGCGAGGTGAGCTCCTAACACAGGGAAAACATCATCCCTTCCAGACCCCAGCAACCATCCTTTAGTCCTTGCTTGCGTTTTCCCAAAGGCAGAACAGCACGGACAGAAATCATGTAGAATATACGGTGTAAAACCATCTTTTGTATCCAGGCTTGCCTACAACACTATCAAAAACAAAAAGCTGCTCTGCAGTAATTAACCAGGCATCTGATTAAACAGGCAGCTTCTCTGAGCTCAGCTGGAAGAAAACTTCCCAATTCTCAAGCACAAACGTGCTGACACCAGTCACTACAGCACATTCCTTTGAACTGCATTAACCGAGTGATGCCCATTTCTTCTCGGGACAACTTAGACTTATTTTCGGAGGGATGAGTAACGTTTAGAAGTTGTCAGTAGGCAGGTACAGCACTCGGTGCCGTAGTGAGCAGGGGGCCGGTATCAGCTCCTTAGAGACCAGCAGAAAGAAGGAACAGTACACTGTATTTCCATATTTTCTAACAGCTAAGGTCTTATCTGCACCACCCTGTTTCTGAAGTTAAAACAAAACTGCGAATATAAAGATCGAAAGATTACCGTCTGAGGCCCGTTGTTTTCTGTGGAATTTGAAACCATCTTGATCAGCGAGTTCCAAGATGGGTCAGCAGCATGAGGCCCATTAAATATAGGGCCTCCAGTACCATCTGCGATGGGGGCTACAGGAGGCATCATTGCATTCCCATACACAGAGAACGGCATGCCCTTTGGGAGGAAAAAGCAAGAATCAGGGTGCGTTCACCAACACTGCTACCATTGCACACTCTAAATGACAAAAGGGGATTCACGTTAAAGAAACTCTCAGTCTTAAAGCAGCAAAGAAACGCCTGAATTTAAGAAAAACCTTTCTATGCGTGTATTTATTGCATAGCAGACAAGTTATTTTTGGTTAGATCTAGGCTTCTGCAATACCGTGAAGGCTAGTTAGCCTTTCAGCTCACACACGCGCAGTGAAAGAGACCTCCGTGTTGTTCACCTGCCCCACGCGCTGACACGGCAATCGGGGGGCACCGCGCATAGCAAGTCTAAGGTGGTCATTACCCCGACTTTTGGGAAGTCCATGTATCCTGCAGGAACGGTCTGATGGAATGTACCGGAAGGCGTTACAATTCCCGTGCTGTCTCTCTCCATGGCTTGGTGCGAGAACACCCCTGGGTCCGACATGGGCCTGTGGATCATGTGGCTCCCCATCCCGCTGTGACACCAGTCCACTTTATCTAACAGCACAGACGACAGCAACAGCGTTACACATGACACCCGCTAATCATCCCTTTTCCAGCCTGTTTGCACACTCTAACGTTTCTACAAGTGACATTTGCTCAGCTTGTGATTCCTGTGCATCTACCGGCATTAAAACCTTGGGGTGCGCGGGATGGAGAGCATCAGGAATGGCACCTGCACATAAAAGTCACCCCCCGGCAGGGACCCCAGGCCAGTGCAAGGAGTTTTGAGCAGTTACATGCAACCCAAGCATCACCTCTGCAATTTTCCTTCCTTTGAAAGGGAAAGCTGGCATTTGCGCTCACCTTTCCTCCTCCGAAACCTAAATCCCTTGTGCGTTTGGTGCTGTGCAAGGGGCATGTATGCTTACGTACCCTATGAAGACTATTTGCTCCTGTTCATTACCATTCCTCCAAGAATTATTTAACCGACTAAGACCAGAGAAATACTTTTGACAAGCAAAACCAGAAAATGACCAGCTCGAGACGTGTGCTCATGTTCTAATTACATGAATTCATTACAGGCAGCTTGGTATTGTTATTACAGTTCAAACCTCAGACACCCAGAAAGCCAATTTTTCCAAATAAAACATAAGGAAATTATATTTGGAGGGGCAGTGAGGAATACCAAAGCATTTCATAAGCCATCCTCAAACCCAACAAGAGAAGAGCCAATCCCGTTCTGAACTGAAAATTAAAATGTTGAAGTAATTGAATGAAATAGAAAGAAAGCAGCATTCCGAAAGCCAAGGCAGATATAAAGGGCAACTTTTACACCTAGACAATGCCAAGGAAACCACTCGATTTCTAAAGCCTTAATGATGAATAGCCTCTCACTATGGGGAAAAGACCACTGGTGAAGTGAAAAAGGTTTGGATACATCCTGTCCGGTTTATATTTGGGGAAAACCACTCCATGACAGCATACTCATCGCATGCCAAGCACGTAGACAGGCAGCCTGTTAAAACCCTAAGCTGTTTGGAGTCCTCACTCAAGCAGTGGAACAGGTTGCTGAGAGAGGCTGAGCACTTGCCATCCTCCGAGGTTTTCAAGATCAGACTGGATAAAGCCCTGAGCAACCCCCTCTGACCTCACAGCAAATCCCGTTTTTGCAGGAGGCGGACATGACCTCCAGAGGTTCCATCCAACGGGGTCCCACCATTCCCTCCCCCTCATCCCAAGGAAAAAAACCAAACCGAAACCAACAAACAAACAAAAATCCCAAAAAACACTGGGAGAAGAAATGCATCCAGGACTCCTGAAGCGCCTGCTAAGAAAAGCTGTCCCATCAGTAACTGAAGTTTTAAATGGATTATGAAATACTGAATTCTAGGTGACTAGAGGAGAACCAGGAACCTTGCATTAGTATAATGCAGATGGCGTGACTGGAAAGTACAAAGGAAACTCCAACATGTAACACTACCAATTCATCAAAATATACATTGCGCCATCCTCAGCACAAAAAGCTCCTTCTTGGCTACCAACTGAAGTTCACTATTAACTCCTATTGTTCGAAACAATTTGTTTATCAACAGAAAGAAAACATACAGTTTTCCTGAGACACCTTCACTTCCCCTCTTCCTAAATCCTATGATCCTCGCTCAGTTCATCTCCGTAAACCCTGTAGTTTCATTCTCCCCGATATTTCTTGCTTCTAGTAACAAATCTTCGCAGCCTGAGGTTTTCCAAGACCTTGTTAAATCACATTTAAATGGACAGGAGGGCAAAGAGAAGTCCCTGCTCCAACTCCTTCCCCAATAGCACTCGTACGTTTTGAGGCACTCGCTTCGGCATCCTCCTTGAGCTCCAAAGGCAAGTTAGGAAAACTCAACATTGTGGTCAATTGCAAGCACAGGGCCATCTATTAACACCACGTACCTTGATTGCCACCTATACCTTCGAAGGACCAGATCCCACTATGTCCCACCGGAGCAGCTAAGTTGCTCCCGATAACAGATGGGGTAGAAGTTCCAGTTTGTCTAATACGGGCAGACCGTTCAGTCCCAATTGGAACAGGAACTTTTCTGTCCTGAGAAACAGTACTGGGTTTTTCTGATCCCAAGGACACTGCTGAAGGGGTGGGAGATGGTGCTCGTACTCCAGAAGACACCGACTGAGCAGGAGACTCTGCAAGAAGAGCAACGAGAGCACTTAGTAATGGCAGCCAGGTCCTCTCAAGTCACCACCAACCATCCTTTAATGCCCAGCCATACGTCAGACAAGTGAAAACGGGCAGTTTGCTGCCAGATTCATACAGCAAACACTTCAGCATGATTTTAACGGTTTCACTTTCAGACCAGGGAGACGTCGCCATCGATTTAGTCTCTTACGTAAGAGGATTATCATGCCCCGTCAGCTCAGCTCCTGGACATACACCACAACCGATGACAACAGACAGTTCAAAACCTTAACTAAGGATCGCTGTGTTATCAGCAATAGCGGATTTGAGGATTATAGGCAAAAGCATAGCTGAAATAAACCCACGTTGTTGTTAGTTTGGGTAGTATTTGTTTCTTCTTTTTTTTTCTTTAATCCTGATTTGTTCTATGTGGGGTTTTTTTGTGGCTTTTGTTTGTCATTATTTTTGCCAGTGAAATCGACTAACTTGTTCCCTGAATAAACCAGCACTCAACAGTTTATTTGTTTCCTGTCCAAAAAAAACTCCGCTACACAGCCAAAACTGCAGGGCTAAACGTGGAGGAAGGTACCAGAACTTGCCCCAAGCGTTTTCTCCTGAAATACAGGACACGGTTCTGTTCTAAGGACATCAGAAAAACTAAGCAATCGCCACTGTCGAGCCAGCTTTAGTAAAATATCATTACAAGGTTTACACAACTCACGCTTGGAGCATGACCTTCACAAACCAAAAAAACCCAAGGTTTTCTTTGCAAAACAACTAAAAGAACGTGACATACGTTCACAAGCCAAAGTTAATTGCAGCAAGAATAAGGAACTCCGCAACAGCATGACCTTAGCTGCTAAAAAACCCCCACTAGGTATCCGAACTCGCACAAGAACATTTCATCTCAAAGACCTGGGATTGCATAAAGGTTTAAAACATACCTAAAACCCTGACGTTTATAACACAGAGAACTAGAAAAGCCTACCTAGAATAGGCACTGCATGAGGCCAGTGTATCGTACAGTAGCTTCTCAACTCCTTTCCCACTGAGGAGAACTCACCATTTGACGCTGATGAACACGGAGGCAATAAACTGAGTGGGGAAAAATGCTGTCTGTTGAAATTAGCAGCTGCGGGTGCTCCGCCAAGAGGTGTCCCCGGTGCGTACATCTGACCTCCCGAGAGGTTGGAGGCGAAGTTACCCAGGTGCGTAGAAGAAGGTGTTACAGAAGCGTAGGGTGAATCCATACTGACAATACCTAGGAGAGAAATCGGCACAAGTCACTCCCAGCACCCCAAGATCCCTGTGAAGAGGTCGCCCGATTCAGGGAAATGATCGAGGGGGAAGGAAAACTTTTATCCAATCAATTGCTGGGGTGTGCGGGGGTGTCGCTGTTTCCCCAAGAGAACTGGGAGCCTCCAGCTTCATAGTCTGCGAGTTTTAACAGTATGCGGCAGTTGTGCTGCATCTGTAAATCAAGAATGACTCACAGGTTATCACGCGGGTGCCTTAAATTCAAAGAAATTGAAGGAATATAATCCCTGCTCTGATATAACTGGACATTGGAAAAGTAACTGAGCGTTATATTAACCTGCAATTGAAATTTTGTAGGTTTAGAAAGCGTCATTTTGCACCCAGAACAGTGGAAATAATACTCAAGATGTGAAGAATTTCTCCTTTCATTTTTTATTTTACAGACTGTGTTTGTACATGATCAACACTGAAGTGGTTTTTTCCCAATCCAGGCATACTTTTTAACTCGCTTAAGAAAATCACATTTTATAAAGACCAGGTGGCACCAATTAGCCAAGATATTCAAAATACAAGAATTGCTTCCCTCAGAATGTTGTCCTCAATGAAGAAAGGGATAAAATAAAGTGTTAGGATTTTGAGTTTCAATGACTATTAAGGAAGCTTGTTACCACCCAACTCGTGTGGCACTCGCGTCTTTCTCCTGCTCATAAAGCACGTCACAAAAGATTTTAATTTATGATTTTACCACGATAGGCAGCGCAGAGCGTGCCAAAATCAAAACGTTAAGAAGTGTATTAAGTTGACAAAATCCACAGAGGATGCCTCAAAATCTACTCAAAACCATGATATCCACAAAATATGAAAAAACTAGCTCAATTATCTTTTAATTCATAAACCAAAGGTACATCAACAACTCACGGGTCCTACCAAAACAGGCACAGCTGGTACGAGCTCTGCGTGTACTTCCTGGAGGCTACACAACAAGTTCTGTGACAACTCCTCTGCCTCTGTTTGCGCAGAGGGCTGAACATCTCCCTGCGGAACTCGGCAAGTCAGTCAAATGAAGTCTTTTTCATCAAATTTAGTAGTTAAGAGAACACCCCTCTTACTACAAATCCGCATCGAGACACAATTTTTTTTTATCTTCCTCACGCTTTGAAGATGCTGCGTATTTCTCTGCAGCCTCAGGCCAAGCAGCAGGTTATCACAAACTGGAGGAGTTACTAGCTGGTGGTAGGGAAGGGAGGTGGAAACAACAGTCAAGCGTTGTCCTGTCTCAGCTATCGCGAAAGAGTAGACTGGAACGGCAAAAAGAATGCCTCGGCTCGACTTCTGTGAAGTTCATCAGCCGCAAAATAGTTACTGGATTTGACAGGTGGCACTTAAAAGGAAGCTGAACTCAACTTTGCTTACAGAATCAACAGTAACATCTATTACAGCACCCTTTCGTTGCAGGGCAGACTGCGATTTACTATGAACGGTCACAAAAGCTGAGGCAGAAGGTGTTACCTGTTCAAAATAAAAACACGCGGCGGATAATTAAGAATATTTTTAAGGTATGAAGCCAAAACAGGGACTTACCTGAGGGACTTGGAGCTGGCCTCTGTAACGGTGGCCTGAAACCCGGGGCTTTGGAAGTATCAGACTGATGTAAAGGATCTGAATTTGGCAAAAATGAAGACTTTCCTGATAGCATAGATTCCGGTGTTGTCTGCGACGAAACGACGGAACCGCCCCAGAAAGCGTGAGCAGACGTAGGACTGTTTTCAAACAACGTACTGAAGGGCCCAAAGGGTAAAGTAGCACTGAAATTGTTCCCCATGGGCTTGTTTGCTGGATGGGCTGAATTCTGAGAAGCACTTTGTGTACTTAAGGTAGAAGGAAGCTGCACTGAAGAAGGAACGCTGTGGGGCCTTTTGATGTGGTTAACGTTGAGGACTGCGACAGAAGAATTCTGCACAGGAGCCGGATTCTTATGCACGTTACCGGTTCCGTGGACAGGCGGTCTGATGGCTGGGGTTTCCATCTTGGCTGCGGGCTGAGAAGGCCCCATGGATGTCTGAGACATGGGATACGTCATCGGGGCATTTGTTGGACCTGCCACAGGAGCAGCTGAGCTCGTCGGCACTAAATTGGGAGGCACGACCATTCGAGGATCTGGTGCAGGAACCTGAGGTTGCTGAAGAGGGGGTCGGGCCTCTTGCAGAGGAGCTCCCGGGGGCTGCTGATGAGCAGGGTGCGCAGATGAGCTGCCGGTACCAGAACTGGGCTGCCTACTGCTGGTCGAGCTGCTCGTTTCCACTGCTGGCGGGCTACCCGCTTCCGCGTCAGACGAAGGTGCACCTTTATTCGGAGAGGTTGCTGCGCAGTCGGATGGACTGCTCCTGGAAACACCCGCTGGCTGCGCAGGAGGCGAAGGAGATGACGGGGAAGATGCGGGGTAGTGTTCTTTGGCAGTAGGCATTGGATACGTGGCGTTTGTAGGCGCTGTGCTCGTGTTGCTCGCCGTGGTTGTCACCGTGGTCGTGGTCGCATTTGATGTCTTCACGACCGTGACGAAAAGCTGTCTTCTGACCGAAGGTGAACTTGGACTGCCGTTTGCAGAAGAACCAGGCACAGTAGAAGCCACTGAACTTGTTGTAGCTGTTGGACTAGTTGTCAAAGAACTGGCTGAATTCACCTGAGAACCGCTGCTGTTCTGACTGTTATGGCGAGGCACCATGTGAGGTTTCGGCGAGTTGGTAGCTCTTGCGGGGCTCAAGGGCCTAACAGGAAATGGACCCCACGTGGACTGAGCCGGTGGGAAAGTACCTCCGAAGTGTGTCATGGGCAACCGAGGCGGACGGATCTGCTGGAAAGTCTGAGCAGCGAGTAAAGCGTGTGCAAACTGCGGAGGAGGATATGCTAATGGAAGAGAGACTTGGAAACCAGGCCGCACGTTGTTCACTGGGTTCTTAATGGTTTTGTGAGTGGATGCTGAAGAAATTGCAGGCACGGTGAGCGCGGAGGCAGTTTGAGATGTTGACGAAGCAGCTACGGTGGTCACTTTGATGCCCACGAGAGAATTGTTAGCAGCCGTAGTGGTGGCAGGTGTTGATGACCCTATTTTGGAGTTTGCAGATGAACTTTTCAAACGGTTCTTTGGAATAAGTTCATCAATTTCCTTATCGGGATCCTTAATCAGAGCATTGATCAACTGCGTGGCCTGTCTCGTTGATTCTGTGCCACCCCTATAAAAAAAGAAGGGAAACGGGAAAGTGCATCTAAAGCACTTAAACGCGTTATAGCAAAGTACCTCCAACGCGCGATCCAGCCTGCCATCCGTCACGCTAACACGGACAGAAGAATAGCTCTGTCTGAGAGTTGAGCCTGGCACATTCTTGCTGCCAATAATTATTTAAGAAGCTCAAGCTGAAAACTCTTAACTCCCCAGAACCCCAAATGGATAAAATGTTTACTTCCCCAAATACACTACGTATTTAGCCACGTCTGAACAACTCTGAACACAGAATCCTAACATTTATGCTGCACCGTATCTCACATCTTCTTTTGTACACACGCCATGGTACCAACTGGCAGTTGTTCTCCATTTCCCCACCCCGTTCATCCCCCCTGCCTCAAAGAGCCGACTGTATCAATGTGCTCTTTCAAGGGACCATGAGGTCGAGCCTTTCACTTTTCTATACAGGAAAGTGTTCTACAATGAGAGAGACCCCACCGGAATGAGCAAATCACGCAGCCTGCTTACCTTATTGTTATTATTCTGTCTCCAGTTTTGTCCTTCTGTTTGTCAATGTCTATGTGCGCTCCCGTGCACTCACGGATCGCATTGATGTTACATCCTCCTCTGCCAATGACTCTGGAAATCACAGTTGATGGAACCGAAACCTTCTTGGATCTATACAAAAAAGAAACAGTATTAACTGGGAAATGCTCCTATGGCACGAAGCGGTGAGCTGATTGGGCAAAACCATGTTAGAATTCACGACTCAAACTACGTAGCAGTAGTTTTGTGACATCTACCAGGTCCGCTAAGAAACTGGTGATTCAGTAACCCCAGAGAGGCATACACTAGACAAAACATTCTGAAGAAGGACATCAACGAGGGTACTGTGGGGAATATTTCGCTTACCGTCTCACAACTTCCTTCCAGCCTTCTTCCCTTTTCTGACCACGTTTAGGACTAGCAATGGTTAGCTTTCCATTTGGAGAAGAAAGGGGAGAAGGACCAGACTTTGTGCAAGTAGACAAGGAATTACTCGTCACTTCACTTATAACTTCAGACAACCTTTAAAAGAAATTAAATGCTGTCATTATGCAGTCAAAAAAACAAAACGAAGGATTCTATTTCCCCCATTCTCCAGCCCCCCCAAACTATTTTTCTGTTTTAGCGCCAAAGCGCTATCTTATTAAGAAGCTGCTTGAATTGAGATGCTTACGTCTCAAAACACTCCAACAACTCTGTCATTCCAGGTGCAAGACCACGGTTCTTGCTTCCGAACCTACTACTAAGCTCAAGTTCATACTGCAACAATATTCACACTCCTCATACACACTACAGCAAGGACATACTGCCTCGTCCACTTCCAAACAACGGATTTAAGAACGCGAGTCCACCGTGACAAGGGTACAGCGCTCACACCTAGGGCAACAACCACCTTCCAGCGGCGTTCACGGTCACAGCAACTTACTTGATGGATGATTTGCCAGTGACTGCTTTCCTCTCGTCCTTTGGACAAGTGACAAGAACCGATGGCTGCTTTTTGTTGCTCTGTGTGTTAGTAACGGCTGTGGAAGAATGATTGTCACTTTTGTGGCTGCTGTTGCTATTGCTGCTTTCGTCGCTACAGCTGGAAATCCTCATATTGTCACTATCACCACTTTCACTAGTACTGCTGCTCTTCGATTCACCATTCACTTTCTCCGGCTGGCTATAGGAAATTGGGAGCTGATCATCAAATATAATCTGAACGTTGTCAGGGGTTACTTTGTTTTTCCTGTTTTTCCTTTTGGAGCTTGTCGTGGTGATGGTATTATTCCTCTTCCCATGGGAACCTGCTAACGTTGTCCAAGTTGCCGATATACCTATGGTGGTTGTAGTGGTAGCACTGGGAGGCTCCATGGGGACCTCCGGATCATCTGATGGAAGAGTGAAAAAGGAGTGCGAATTTAGCTGGCTTGTGTGGACATCTGTACAACTAATATAGATGTCATACCGTGGAGCCTCTCCCCTCGTTTATCTTAGCTCACATACAGCTCACATACATAGCTTTCTTCTCTTGCAACAAACGCAGGAGCAATTTAACAAACGGGAAATTGAATTAAGGCATGGGAAGACAGATGCAAGTAATTAGGGGACATAAACAAGCGTCTGAAACAACACAAAAAAAAATTGTCATGCCTTTTCTTTCCGCATCTAAGAGCTAGGGAACAATCGGTGACAAGCATTTCTCAGTACAGCACATAACACTCATTGCCAGAGACACAACAGAGCCCGGTTTCGATGGGGAAGAAGAGAATGCTAGGTATTCGGAATTTCCATATCGCCATGTTTTTCAGCTAATCATTATCATCATTCTGTTTGTTAGCCAAAAATAATAAAAAAAAAAATTGACCTGGTTTTAAAAGTATTGGGGCCTGGAAGAAGGGAAAAACAACACCAAAACCAAGCCAACACCATCCCCACGGTGAAGTTAACCCCTAACTCTCACTGAAGCTGCTAGCACCAGCTCCTTGCCACAGCAAGACAGCGAAAAAGCCATCACGCTCATCTACAGGCTGAACAGAATAAGTCAACCACAGGCCACAAGAAAGCTTGTATTCCAATTTTGAGAAGAAAAGCAATTTTTTAATACTGGGTATAAAATCAAGGCCATGTTTCAAAATTAAGGGAACTATTTTAAATCACCTTCAGCTTTTAGCTTCTCTTTCTCCTGAGCAGCTTGAAGTTCAAAATTCTCTTTATTTTTTGCTTCGATTTCTTCTAGCTTTCGCCTTTGTTCTTCTTTTTTCTTCCTCCTTTTCTCCTTTCTTTTCTCTCTTTTGGCAGCCAAAGCCAGTCTCCTGCTCTCTTCCCTCAGCTGCAAGTCAAGCACGTGCAACAGTGTCACGAGATGTCCCATGCGTTTCAAGGAATGCAAATATTGCCTAGGAAGCTGAATGTGCATTTTAAACTAACGTAATTATGTAACAGAAGCTAAACTCTCTATAATCCATACTTTTACATATTTACTTCTTCCAAATAGATTGTTCGCTGACTGTATCAGAAAGTTAGTGTACAAACAGAGGACAGACACCCTATTAACTTAAGTCAGAGTTGTCCAAGATGGATTTTCAGGATTCTTCGTGTCACCTTGTGGGTCTCAGCGGTACAGTCCCAACGACACTCACCTCCCTTTCTAACATTAGAGCGCGGAATGGCTTCAGCGAGCCTGAATATCAAGCACGCGCTCATTTGACACTATACTTGTACTTGGATTTTTCCATCGGATTTCTGCTACAGTACTGTGGTTTCTAGTAACGTTATTAGTATTATTTTTTTAATATTTAAGACACAAAATAGGGTTTAGACCTAAAATCCATACTAATGGACTCGAAAATGACCACCTATCACGGACTTGACAAAAAATTACACTCAGAAATCTTTCTTTTGGTACACTATTATTCCAGAGGAAATACTTATATCGGAGTTTCTTGCTGCAATTTCTCTGAATAATAGTCACAGGAAAGTTCAAAGATTACCTGAACAACAAGATGCTCAGCCCTAGACACTCCAGTTAGGGTAATTACACAGACTCCTATGCTTTAATATGCAATTTCACCAATCCTGTAGTCTTGAAGGAATGTGAAATTGGGACTTTATCAAATAAATATTCACAGCTGCAAACTCTTTCAACTTGCCTTCTCCAAGTCCAGTTCCTCTAGAAGAATGCTTGCGTTTTTGTTGGCCTCAGCAGCCTGCCTATCTTTGGCTTGAACAATTGACTCCATACACAGGTGGCACTTCTTCAGCATCTCCTACAGGGATAAAGTAAGTGATAAGTGATAAAAAAGATAAAGAAGCTTTTACCCTGTTCGTCCGGACTGAAGATAAACCAAATGACACTGAACCTCCACAGGGAAGAGCAGCAGTCCACTTAAAATGCTGCCAGAAACCTCTTCACTGTCAATTATGTTTTCTATTTTCTTTGTTTCTTTTTTTACAAAGTTGAGAAACTTCATACTTAAGCTCACACACGCTCTTCTAAGTTAATTCTGTGACCTCCACCCCACTGCAAAAGCCATCATAAACTCAGTCCAAACTTGCTCAACGGGGGGAAAGTGGAGCAGAGTGAGGTGATGACTGGGAGAACACTTGAAAATAAGCACAGATAATAAATAACACCACCTTTACTAGTTTTCTCACAGCACTAAGGAGCACAAAGTTCCTGTAGCTGCGTGTTGCCATTTTTTCCAATGTTTTTTTCTGAAAAATTGCAATGGGACTCACCCTTCGGCTGTAATCTGGAGCACCAGGAAGCTAAAGACCATTCATAACGTCGACTCTAAAGCTGAGTCACAGCACCATTCCTTCTCAAATATTTTTATTCTTACAATCTTACCTTATCAGTAATTGTTGCTATGTATCTCATGCATTCCGAGTCTGATGGAAACTGGTTTACTTCTTTCACTAGGTAGCGCACCACTTTTACGTGACCCTGGAAAAAAAAATTTCAAGGATGACATTTTATATCAGGCCAGCCGCTTCTGGTTCGATAAGGAACACTTCAGTCCAAGCACTCGTTGCAAAATATTTACTTCCAACTCCTTCAAATGATGCTCTCAACGTGTACTTTTTCTTCTGTTTTTTTTTAATCTTTATCACCTCCTAAACTAGCGAGGGATGTTTCTTCACATGTATGATGGAAGAGAAGGCCAGCAGTCACAGTAGCCGTTGTCGGGCCACCCTTACTCTGGCCACACTTTCACACACTCCCACCTTTTATTTTGGTAGTTGTCGAACGCCCAGCTCTGGCCACTAAGGAAGATCCTACAGTCATTTGCAATTTTGCCAGTACTGCAGCACTTCAGCTACACTTCCTTCCTAACAACAATTATCTCTAGAGTCAGATCGGGCCAAACCACACCTTTTTTTAGTAAAAGCACTCATCTTCTCTTGCGTAAGAAGCCAAACCGATTTCCCCCCAGTTCTATCACGCGCTCCTCCTCTCTGCACAAACATGCTGCAATTTTCACCCCTCGACAGACCCAGCAGAACCCGCCTCAGTGAAGTGCCTATAAAGCAAACGTCTACTGGAATTTAACACAGATATTACGCAGGTGACACACATACCTATTTTTGAAGATCCAATGCCAAGCATTAAAATTAACAGTTGACACAATTTTAAATACATAGTTTCTGTCAGCTACGTTCCAGATCTAAGAAGTATGTAGAGATGATCGAAACAATACCAGCTAAGACCAAAGCTGAACTTGGTGTTTTACCTTTCGAAAGGCTGCCATAAGAGGAGTTATTTTCCTGTTATCAGCAGCATCCACATCAGCTCCAGCCTGAACTAGCAGCTGGACGACATCGAGGTGCCCTCCATTCGCTGCCAGCCACAGCGGAGTATTCCCCTTCTTGTTACGCACGTCGATGTGAGCTCCTCTACAAAAACAAACACCTCCAATCAAAACTCTGGACCAGCTTTTTCATTTCTTTCATCATCTGGACAGGCACCACAAGGACAACAGGGTAAAACTCAGTACTCATTTTTACATTGAACGTAAGCAGCCACAGAGTGCTTCAGTTCACCGACTTATATTTTCGTTTCTTCCGATGCTGCCAAGAGCTTCAACTCAGCCTAAAAACATTTTTTAATACCCTAATTCCTGCTGTTTGTCAGGTGTCTCTGAAGCTTCTCTAATGACTTCATTAACTCCATCTCTCAGTATGCCATATTCTTCATTAGTTTACTCGCAACAACTTCGGACATTTCAAGTGCAAGCCAACAACCAGCGCTACTACTTGGAAAGCGACATATCCAAAAGCTACCCAGGCAACGCAATTACACTGAGCGTGCATCGTGATCAATCTCACAAAAACCCCAAGACATCATTTAGACATATTTTGTGCACATCTTCTGTTGTTTAAGGACTTAAGACTGCCATCTGAAATGGCTGCATGTCACCATAATGAGTACCACATAGAGAAATTCTACAAAAAATTGTATATTTCTAACCTTAAGTGGGACAGGAAAAACTGATTTAGTCCGTTTGGGCAAAAGCAAGCACTCTAACACCGAAGAGAACTTTGTTTGATCACTTTTGATCAATAAAAACACACAGTAACAATCAACCGACACAGAACCTTTGCCAATTCCTACCCTGTAGCGTATACTGGGAAATATTCTTCTATATTGGGAAAGATCAGTCTAAGTAAGGCCCTATTTAAGACGCTTTCCTTCAAGCAGCACACTTGCAAATACAGTACCTGCTAATGAGAAGCTCACAGAATTTGTAGTGCCCTTTGTCCGCTGCAATGGTTAAAGCCGTATCTCTCGAGGAAGGGACCGGAGGAGCGTTGACATCTGCACCTTTGTCCAGCAGAACTCTGCCCACTTCTGCATAGCCACCAGAGGCTGCTTCCATCAACGGTGTGAGACCAGTCTAAGGCAAGCAAGTGGGGAAAAAAAGCAATTAGTTGGGGGTGGGAGGTGTGTTTTACTTCAGCGAGGATTTATTTCAGCTTCTAGAAACATATTTCTAGTCCTGGTGTGCAGATTCCAATCGGTACCTGGTCAGTTCCTAACAGCTCAGCACCATTTTTAAGGCTCCCTCGTCTTCAGTCAGCTCTCAGCAGCGCTAAGAGGGATTCAAAGCCCACTGCTCTCAATTTCTCTGAAGATCAATTAAGGTTTCGGAAGACACACTTGTTTTCTGATAAACAGTGTAACCCCCAAAACACTAGCGCTTCAGTGCAGCCGTTGTTTTTCTTTACAATGTACGGTTCAGTTCGGCCAACCGAACCGGGGAAGTCAACTTGCACAAAAGGCGAGAAAATCATCAGATGACCACAGAGAAGCGACGAGTAACTGCGCCTCTTTTGGGCGACTTGCTGAACTGCTTGCTCCTTACCTTAGCTCTATGCTCTACGTTAGCTTTTCTATCAAGCAGCAGGCTGACCACCTCCGTCCTCCCCTGGAAACACGCCAGAGTCAGCGCCGTGTTCCTGTTGGTCTCTATCTGGGCGTTTATATCGGAGCCCATGTCCAGTAACAGCTTGACAGCAGCAGTGTGCCCATTCATGGCTGCCAGCATTAAGGGAGAAATGCCCAATTTGCTACCAGTTCTGAAAAAGGAAAAAAAAAAACCACCCTGTAAATCGTAATCACATCTCCGAAATGACCTTAACGAGAGCAGCGAAGGCAGAGGACTTATCATCCAAGACCAAAAAATCAGCCACACAGCAACTATTAAGGAAACAACGAAAGGTTCTCCACAGTAGCGGTGCTTAGGCAAATATTCCTACCTGCAGGTACTACACGTGTTACCTTTTAATTGCTGTAAATTTCAAGACATCTCTTACAAGGAGCTCAACTTTTCCTTCGAGTTTTCATTTGGCTTGTGCGGGGCACAGCTGAGCTATTTTCTACCTCCCACTGGATGCGAAAGCGTTACATACGCGCACACGCACAGAGAAGAAGCTTTCCTTCAACTACACAGGGAAAACAAAGGGATAAACACACACACGCACACGCGCTTTCTTCACGTAACCCAGAACTAATTTTGATCAGCAGGCCAACCAGACAAAAAGAAAGATTTCTGTCTTTGACAAAGACGACTCATCATATGCTATGGGACAGAAATGAACAAAATACAGAGAGGGAGATGGGGGTTAAAGGAGCGTTAGAAGTGCACAGTCAAAACCTTTCGTGTCTAACTTAAGGGGGAAAGAAGCCTAATACAAATTAAACAGTACACTGCTTGTGATCACGTAAGAAAAGTAAGATTTTGCTCACGTAGTCGTCAAGAAGTCCTTCTGCAAAGGGTAAAAAGGAAGAATACTACAGAAACCATTACGGAAGGGATGAAAAGGTAACTTGCCTGGAATTTATTTCTGCCCCAGCATTTAGCAGAATCTTGATAATGTTCACGTAGCCACCAGAAGCGGCGAGGCTTAAAGGTGTGTAATCAGAAACATTCCTGTGCTCTTTGTTTGCCCCTCGAGCTAGCAGCAACTCCACCACCTGCAGTGTTTTAAGAAATAACATCTGGTTTTCTCCCGAACTTGCAAATCTGTCCAGGGCAAATGTTTTTGAAGCCTAAATATACCGTTGACACCTTCCAACACTAAGGAAGCGATTTTACTCCAGTGCTTCCCTATACTCGTCACCCTGGGAACAGATGAGGCGGCAGCCTCGTGTTTCAGAGCCACTGTAAAGTTTCCTTTAAAAAAAAAAAAATCAATCCTGAGTGCTCATTAGCATGCTTAAACCATTCATCCCTAACTGGATAATATAGCGAGAGAAACTCTAGATGCCGTTTGAATACAGTATACAAAGTACTCTTGCTTTTTGCCCTCGCCCATTTTAGTGTTTAGTTCACTATCAAGTTAAAAAACCCATCCTCAAACCAAAGGGGTGGAGCAAACAAGAAAGCGGCTGCACGTTTTATCTGATGTTCTCTACTCGCACCCCGACAGCAAGCGGTGTGGAGATCATACGCAGACGTCTCATGCAAGAGCCATTAGAAAAATTCACATCTCCGTCCTTTGTTTTTCAATGTACATTAACAGAAACAAGTACTTCTTTCGTTATTCCTTCCTTACAGCTTCATTTACAACCCATGCAATTCACAGCTCCCCACATTCTAGATGCAGCTTACGTTCCGTAACGCAGAAGACTTGACAAGGAACTGAACTATCTAGCAACGTAAAATCCAAATGAACACTGATGTGAAAACCCGCTGTGTCGTCTCCAGTGCAATGCTTGACTTGCTCCGCTTTCAGCTTCTACGCATAAAACTTGTTTAGATTAGAGCTGCACAACTGAAGTGAAGGGCTTCTCCATTAGAATATTTTCCCATGAAATCACAGGACCCAGTGCCAAATAGAAAAAATGGGGCAGGAGGGCATCCTGGCATCATCTCCTCTGCCCAGAGCCCGGTGCTCTCCCACCTTCTCTCCCAAATACACGATGCGTTCCTCCAAGAAATACCGCTTGAGAAATACAGCTCAGTCACCTCTCTGCCGAGGCAAGCACGAGTTCACCTTTGCCGCCTGAGGCTGCTGGCCAGAACGGCTGCCATGAGAGACTTCGCCATTTACCCTTCACCAGAGCACAGCTGAGTGTCCCCGCAGCCAAACCCCAACCTCCCAGCGCTTCCCCAGGGCACTGAAAACATGCCAGGAGAGCTCCGAGCTTTCAGGAAGATTTTGTCTAGGCAAGTAATTACCATTTAAACGCCACAGGACCACTGCTAAGACAACCTGCAGAAGTGGGAGAGGTGTCTCCAGCCTCATTAATTTCCAGATGGCCACAGAGGAAGGTGATCCCCACCGGGCTACACAGCTTCCACTGGGGCTTTTGCAATCCACATAATGGAAGCTTTAACAGAATTTAGATTTGTAACAACCATTAGGAAAAAAAAAAAAAAAAATCAAAATGCAGATCATATAATGAAGTCACAAAATACAGTACTTATCATAACATTAAAAAAAAATAACAACTTCCCCAACATTCACTTTTGATCCATCATCTGAAAGACGTTTTTGTGTGTTTTTTGTCAGAGACACTGAAGTTTCTGCCGTACTCCGATATCCCATGGCCTAGACAGAATCTGTTAGAAAATCCTCTCGGCTCATACGTGGAACTGATTCGTGTTTAAGTCTGGCTCCTGAACAAGACCACTCCTTGCATTCACTGTCTTATCTACACCTAATTATGCTGGTAAAAGCCCCATAATGAGCCCCTGATGATTACAGGCATGAGGTTATCCGTGCAGCACTGGTACACCTTTTAAAAAGGGAAGCAGCAATCTACAGGAGACACGTTGCAATAAGTAGCTTAAAAAGATGCGAAGCTCTTAGCATCCTTTTTAAAACAAACCATCCTGAAACAGAACCGCGAATTAAGTTCCTGCAGCTTTTCTGGAAATGTCTTTAGTGTAATCTACACACTGCTTCTGAAGAGTTCAGTTCTGCTTTACCTCTTGTCTCCCTCCCGAACACGCCAAAGACAAGGGAGTGTCCTTGGTTCTCTCAGACTGGGCTTCGATATCAGCTCCGTTATCCAGTAAGATTTCAACAACACCCACGTGGCCGGCGGTAGCAGCCAAAATAAGCGGAGTAAACCCTGAAATGAAAAAGGATGTCTGAAGAGTCCACGTCCGTAGCTTAAGTTTAAGTGACATCAGTTAAACCACCAGAAAAGCAAGCCTGAAAGCTTCCCACAAAGACTAGGCTTATCGCGTCTTTCTTTAGCGTGACACACTGGGAAACCAGGGTGTGTATTGCCAGGGAGCTACCGACCTTTCTTGTCCCGGTGTTCAATGTTAGCTCCTCTCTCTAGCAGGGTTTGTACTAGTTCTTCGTGGCCACCAGCACAAGCAAGTGTCAACGCGGTGTCATGATTACTCTCAGTCTAAAAGAAACAGACATCACACACACAACAAGATAAATATTTCCTTTTTCAAGTACAAGCCTGTTTTATCACATATTAGCCCAAGTACAACTATACCTGCGAAAAATTAAAAACTTCTATAAGCTTAAGGCATTAAGTGCCGATTACCTCGCAGTTCTCCTTTGTGTTTAAGTTCATCACAGGATTCTACTCCTCAACTCAGCTCCGCTGGGAGATTTGAGAACAACCCCTGACAAGAACTGAGACTCTTCAAGAACTGGGATTTCACCTGCGCTTTGCTAACTAGATCAACTTCTTCACCACTGCTTGACTGCTATAATGAAGATAAGAATTCTTATCTTTAATTCCTAACCCTCCAGTTAAACCCAAGAGGGAAAAATTCCAGGATCTCACCACTACTGTTGCTGAAGCCTCCAACCAGGAGAAATCAGCTACAGTCAGCCCACAAATCACAGTAACGGAGAAGAAAAAAACAACTGAAAACATAGGGAAGTCTCAGAGCTCACGCTCTGATGTAAAGCTTTTTCCCCCTTCGGAGCACCCACACCCTGTCTCCCCACACGAGCATTTCCAGCAGCAGCCAGCCCTCGGTAAGAGCACAGAGCCCGTACCACCCCGATTCTGCCGACCTAATACTCGCAACGCGGCAACCTGCATTTCATCCCTCAGTGCTGCCGGGGCCACGTAAACCACCACCACCCTATTGCAAAGAGCAACTGAGAGTCCGAGAGGACTGTTAGATACAGCACAGGGACTGACTAAGGCAACGTCTCTCTTCTGAAACAGTAACAATCAGAACAACAGAAACACCCAAACCCCCCAAACCCACACTTGCTAGCTACTGTGAGAATTTGGTTTCACTTCCCTCCGTTATGAGACGGGGTAGCTGGCAACTTATCGTAGCCTTGATCTGCCCTGGTGTCTACCCGCTAACACCGAGGTCCATCAGGTTATGGCGAGCACTCCTGGACACAGTCACGGCAGAAACCATGCCAAGTGTCACGAGAAGCTCAAGTAGCCAAGAATGGTTTTCCAGAGGTTTCCCACCCCTTCTCTACAATCTCACGCCTTTCCTTTTCTCCGCACTGCCCACACCTTAGCCGAGTTACGTATCGTCTAGAGCTATGTGTATACATACGCTATTTAGCATATGCGCGCTGGTCTTTTGATGGCCAGCTAGCTGCAACTCAATGTAAAGTAGTCCTTTTTAAAATTACTTTCAATACAGAAATGCCTTTTCTTTAGTGGAAATGAGAGATCGTGTTATTTCCTCTTGTTAAAAAAGTTACAGAAATTATTAGTTTCCATAGTTTCATACTTCTGTCAGGGTGGGTGATCACTGGCCAGCAACTTCAAGCACAACCGGAAAAAACCGTGTGCAACATTTTAAGGCTTATTTTTGCCTTAGGATATCAGCCCAGAAAAATATTTAACTTCTGTCCAAAGACAACTTTGCCGTTTCTCATAATCCCTCCGACAACAAAGAAATAAGAAATGCAAGTGTTGAGTCATTCAAAGGCCTTCTCTGTTGTTCAGCGAGAGCACAGCGCAAAGTGGGTTGCAGCTCTCCAGGGAGCTGCAGAGGCTTTCTAAAAGCAGCAAATCAAGTCTCTAGACCCCCATTCGCGACACAACAGAGCTGTTGACTGGCGTTGAATTATTCAGGACGAAGCAGCAAAATAGCTTCAGGCATCCACGGCGCAGCGACAAGCGCAGGCTCACCTGGGCATCGATATCTATAGCAGGGTAGATGGGGAGCATGGCTGAAGGAGAAATGATAGGGCTCGGAGTTGGCGTCTGAGGCTGGGAGACAGAAGTTGCAATGCTGTGGGTAGGAGTGTTTGACATGGCAGATGCTCTTCCGCTCACTGCTGTTGAACAGAATGATCACACTTAGTAACAGCAAAAACACTTCGCTTCCAAAGTTTAACGTGACAATATATGGACAGTGGGACAGAACTCCCACCGACAGACAGAACTCCCAAAAAACTTCATTTTCCACAAATACGTATTTTCCACACATTTGACCCAATCTCTGAACCTTTAACTCTTTCAATTATTAACTATGAAAAAGGTTAACTGTTTTCGAGCAAAGAAATAGGTAAGCATCCGATTGGCACGTTTTCTGGAAGCCCACCACACAAAGGAAGAAGTTGGTTTGTTTTGTTTTTTTAACCCAAGATCTCTCCCACGACAAGTCAGCCATGATTCGCGCAGGAGTTCCATACCTTTAGAAGCAGGACCGCAGAACAAGTCCAATCGGTGGGTAGCTATGCATTTTTTCTTACAACAGTTTAAAGAAGATTCTCGTATAAAAGACTGTCCAACCTTGACCCCCCGCCCCCCTGGCCCCTACAAACACAACAGGAAAGCAACAGTGCTGGTGTCAGGATGCTCACACGGCAGAATTGCTTGAAACCAGAGAAGTGGAAGCTTCTTAACAGCCATTTTTGCAGGAACTTTGGTCACGGTTGTTAGGACAAGCGGAAGGTAATAACATTTCACAGTTCATGACAATGGATTGACACGACACGAAATAGCACCGACTGCCACACTGCCCCGAAATTCGTTTCATACATGTCACGTTTAGAAGTACAGAGCAAACTTGAATGCAGAACAGCCTTTGGGGGCAATGTCCCGTTTTCCTACTTTTTGGGTTTTTTTTTTCTCCTTAAAATAACTCAATTGTTGCCTCCCTGCATTTTCTGCGGGTCTCTCCCAGGTGTGCTGAGCAAAGGAGAAAGGGAAGAACTCTTCACTTCTCCTGGCAAGGGGACAAGAGCACCTTCAACTGCAGAAGGAAAGAGAAGTAGTTTCCACATATTGTCAGTGCCCGTCTAATACACACCACACCACCAAGTAACCTTACCAAAATCATGTCCCTTCATCCCCAACTTTTAAACGCCTGTTCCTTTGTCCAACAGTTCCATAATCAGCCGTGCCCCTAACTGCCAGCCGTTGATAATTAGCTCCCACACTTCATCGGAAGTGGTAAGTTTTTCAACACATGCCACAAAAATTCTATCCTAACATGCTAACGTGCATGCTCCCCCCCTCTGCAAGAGCGCTATGTTTTTCCTCTGTTACTAATTTAATTTCTAGACTTCCTACACCAAATCCCAAAGAAGCTAATAGACATCACCGAGAGAAACAAAGAACCCCCAACTTACAACACAACAGGTCTGATTAACCTTATATTTAAGAGTAAATCAAGATTCAAACTCCCTTGATGTTTACATCAGAGTGCCTTTTCAAAACCCTTCTCGTCTCGCGAGACAAACCATGCTAGGTACAGATCAAAGGAAACACACAGAAGCTGAGCCAAAATGTTCTGACACAAAGACAAAACCCTCTGGCCTAAGGGAGTTCTGTTCCCAGGAGAACTAACCAAACATCATAACCAAGTATCATTCCGTGCAGCATCTGATTTCAACTCATCTCAACCCTTATTCTGACTGTAAGTTAGAGATATAACCTAAAACCACAATTTCAAATGGGTGTCATATAGAAGGATAAGAAGTTGCCCGTTTCCACTCCTGCTCTTCTCTTCACATACATGGTCATACCAGCCAGTTTTGAAGAACTAGCACATTTACCTTCTTTCCCTAAGTTCAAAGAGGAAGTTGAAGCAGCATAAAACAGTAAGGGAATTATAAAGGATGGTGATTCTTGACTCTCACATGGAGTCCAAAATAAGCCAGTAAAGATGGTAAAATGGACTGGAAACTAACCAAATACGCTTAACTCCGATGATGGAAAAACACAATCATCAAATAATCCAACACGTGGAAAGTTAACCCTGCGGCAGTAGCACATGGATTTTAAACCATTGCTAACAATTACTGCCGTAGTCCCAAGAAGGGGGCTTGGGAGTACCTCTATATTACAGAAAGCACTATTAAATTTGTTAGACGTAAAAAAAACCCAAACAAACCCACAAATCAAGGCAGTTAGGAAGGTCTCAGTTCAGTTACATTCTATTTTTTATACCAACGGTGTTGCACTGAGGGGGAAAAAAGAAGAGACATGTTTAAAAGCCAACACCCCTCTTCCCACAAGGAAGAAAAACGTTTGTTGTACGACCCATATATAAATGGTTTTATGCATGCAGGTGGAGAGCAATAGGCATGTTAACTTACAGTTCTCATACTGAATATATTTCAGGAGCGCTTCAGCAGTAATAAACGGACAAAATATAGTTCGTATCCCTACAGCACATTTCACCGAAACAAGATATTTATTTTTATGGATAATGACTTGGATTGTATTTATTTTCTGTGCAGAGTTCAAATTTAATGGACATGCCAAGGGCAATGAATAGAATCTTTACGGTGTCCAAATAGAAAATATTAAAAGTTTTCATTAAGCCAAAAGGTTTTCACAACAGTTTCGAGTCGTGAAAGAGGAACCCGCTACCTCGATCATCAAGTGTAAATGGACTGACAGGCAAAGGTTTACCTTTCCCCTCTCCCCTCCATCTACTCTAACAGACAGTGGCAAAAACGAACTAAAAGTCTGTACTTCAACACCGAAACGTCATTATGTCATGCCTGGGATTATGACCTCTATTAGAATAGACTAATTACAATGAAGCTATTAGAATATTTTAGTTTATACCTGCCTTGGTTTGGGACCAGGTACCAGTCTTAATCACATTAGGAAACAAGGTCAAGCTTCTTCTTGGGAATCCGTCACTCCGAGCACCGTTTGACCACTCTAGCCAAGGGCTTTTGCGGTTGTTTGGACCTTAGACAACGTGTTTTGTGCTTAATGGCATTAGGAGCGTAGCTGCTCTTCGCATTGATTTCTTTCTGGACATCTCCACTTACTCTTAGCTTAAGTAAATAAATAAAAAAGACATCCTCACGGCTGCTAACTTCTCCCCCAACCCAACCATCTCACCATCCAGACAAGCGTTTGGCCTTACAAATGCAGCCCCGCTACCAGGGGAAGAAAGAAAACAGCCAAGATGACAAATTAAAAAGCCTGAAAACTAGCACAAGATACTTAACGTTTAAGCCAACGGGGTTTTTTCTTTCCTGATCTACATTCTAAATCAAAAGGCGTGTCTGGAAAAAAGGCTGACATTTTGAAAAGGAACACGGGGTTGTTTGCGCCGTTCGAGTTTGCTGCTTCCCCTAATACTTTGTATTTTCACTAAGTGCAAGATCTTAACTGAAACAAAGCACCTTTATAATCCCATTTCATCTTTACGTCGACCGGTAAGTTTCCTTCTAGTGTTGTCAGATCACAGGCACAGCACCGCTCTTCAGCATTTATTTCTTATCTGCTGTAACGTCAACAGTAGACCTATTACCAAACAAACCTGTTTCACTTCACATGGCAGTAAGTCAAGATGAAGGACTGGAAAAAGAAAACTTATAAGAAATATATTAGATACCTCCACTTCTTCCCAACTAATTTCAAGCCAACTCAACAGGCTTGTTGCAGTTCTTCTTGTCTTCTCCTCTGCCCCCCATTTCTCTGTACTATCTTAAGCTATTCAAAGCTGTGCTCCTGCCACACACGCTTACAATCAATAGAGAACACTTCGGATGCGTAACATGCCGTGAATTACAGGAGTCTAAGTTATGTTCTGAATTGCAATACAAACACACGGCACGGCTTCTGTGCCCTAACAGCTCTGAACGTTCCACGGACAAAGCTCTCAATGCATTTACCACCCATTTGGAAGAACAGTTGCAACCAATGGTAGTTAGGGCAGCGCAGAAAAGCTTCATCCTCACTTCTCCGCGCCTCCTGCGCAGGTCCCAAGTGGGACAGAACCTCCTGGTTTTTCTGCAATATGGGCGACCTACAGTTTTTTTTTTCATTATTGAGTTTCTGTGAAGAACTTACTCAATGCCTATTCTTTCTTATGTATTAGTTTAGACAGTTACAGTTCAAACTGGCTCATCCCACAAGGTAGCTTCCAGGAACTTGGCTTATCAAGTGCTTCAAGATCCCTGAAGCTCTTTGCGAGGCTGTTACTGGACATGAAAGTTTGCTAATACAAACAGGGAGATAATTTTTTCTTTCTATCCTTAACACACCATTTCACATATGCAGTGTTAAATTGTTAATGTTGTTTCCATTCTGGAGTTACGTAACTAACCCTAAAAATGCATCCATTCCCTGGCCTCGCAGCAAGCGGAGAACCTGTCCCACGCCTGAAGCTGAAGAGCCGGGCTTCTGCTTGTCAGCAGCTCCAGCGGGATCACACAGGAGACCCAAGTCATAACGGAAAGATTATTTACTACTTTTTCAACTTACTCTACTTTTTTCTTCCAAAAAAGAAAAAAAAACCCCAAACCCCTTAATTTGGTACATTCTCTCCCTGTGTTTCCAGGCAGACGGTGCAAGGCTCTGATAACGCCAATTAGCTTCTCTATCAGCGAGGGATCCTGCTCTGAGGGCCAGAGCTGACCCAGCAACAGCACTTGACCTCCACAGCAATCCCCACGCCTCGTACTGGCCTCTGACACACCAGCACTCGCACACCTGGCCTTGCCTTAAACAACTGCTGAAAACGGGAAAACTGAACTCATTGTTTGCAACTAATTAAGCACCGAGGTAAACAGTAGATAAAGTTTGCACAGTCAAGGTGAAGGTTTGTTTGTGTCACCGGTGCTGCAAGCCACAGCTCTGTTACGGAACTAAACTGATCTCGCGAAGAGATTTAAATCCATGGGAATACTCTAGAGGCTTCCTATGAAAGCAATACACACAGACACTGATAAAATATTTAGCTGCTGCTCAAGTGCTCTGTGTTACATGACGCCCATTTCACCTCCACCCTCAATTCTGCTATGTGGATTCAAGCTGGCACTTGGGTTTTATACTCAGCTCTGTGTCTGCTCCTGCGTAGAGAAAACCCTAAACCCAGCCACTTCCCAGAAAGCAGAGCTGGAACTGCGTCTGTGTAGCTTTTACCTCATTTGCTGCAACTGCCTCCCAGAGCGCAATTCCGATCTCACTCCCAGCCACACGTGTGCATGCACACACTGACACCCGGCACCACGTCGTACAAAAACAGTCTCTCAAATGCACTTGGAAATCCCTGACCTTTCCAAAAAGGTGCACTGAGCACTTGGGAACACGGCAGATGACCTGAAATCACAGATTCTCAAGATGTTATACGCAGTTAAACACATAACAAGTGTCGTAACTCCAACTTTGGGTTGTCTTCCAACGCAACTGAAGTGCGCTGCACAGATTCTTCCTAAGCAGCCAAGATCTGCGATTATCCCCCCTCTTCCACTGAGTAGCTGGTATTGGTATGGATCCCAGCAGCTCCACCTGAGCCCAATCTTCACTACCGATGCACGTGGTTTTATCTACTTTTTCATGCATCAAGTTTGGTTTTTATCCACTGTCAGGTTCCAATCTCTCCGTCCAGGCTACAGCTCTCTAACACCAGATACCCAGAAAAGAATCTCTGTAAGCTTCCGTAACCTTTAACGAGGCTTTGCCTGAACATCAGGTTACTTATTAGGTACTTAATTTTGAAAGTATTTTTAACAATCCCCACACGTTATTTTTAGTCATTACCACATCTTCTATTCCCTCTGCACGATTATTGTACTCCAGTAACCCTTGCAGTGTATGCGGGACCTTCTCCGAGACCTGCCCTTTCTCCGGCACACCCGCCTCATCCTGACACCTTTTACCAAGCGGCCTCGTCAAAATCGACAGCACTTGGAACAACGCAAGTACATCAGCTTCATCAAGAGCACCTCAGCAAATTCTCATCAAGTGACATGATTTTTTCAATACTATTTCCTAACGGTTAATCTGTACGCAGCCAAGTAGTCCAAACGAGTGTTTCAGCGACTACTTTAACAGGGAGAAGGTATTAAGTGCAACGGAAGCAGGTGTACAGGAAAGCAACGCTAACAACTTCCATTTCCTATGGCATTTAAAACCCGTTTCATTCTTTTATTTTACTAACTAAGGCCTTGAAGCACTTAAGTCACAGGGTAACGAATTCTCTAAAACGATTAAAAAGAATTTAGTAAGGCCAAATTTGTTTTTCGCTGGAAAAGCGGCCACTTTCATGAGCAGACACTTTTGAGAGTCACAGGGTTACCATCTTTTTTTCCAAAGAGAAGTAAAAGCTTCCAACAGGTGGACTACTCAAGGCCAGCTAGAGCAGCTCTCGTTCGGAAGACAAGCCTACGAGGTTCCTTACACACTACGGGCTTGTCGTGGTGCGGTAGTTGCTCTAAGCCTACTGTGAGCGCTCCAAGCCAGGTTCAGTCAGTTAGTACAAAGTACCAGCAGCACGAAGATGTTGTTCCTGAGCTACGAACAGGCCAAAACAGGACCGTTAGACCCTAGCGCATCTCCCCCCACACTATCAAGGAGTCAAAAAAGCCGCTTCGGCCATACCAACCTGACAAACAAGCACCGGTTAGCTCAACAAAAGGAAAGGCAGCTCTGCAAATTGAAAAGTTTAATCTAGTTTTCTGACCTCCTCACGACAGGGAGCAGTAGGCTAGTGGTACTTGCCGTCGAGCTAGCGGGAATACACAAACACACACACACACACAAAGAAGTGGACATCCCCTCAACTGGTCAAGCAAATATTATACCTGCTCGTAACAATATAAACCCACCTGCCATGATGTCATCCAGCGTGTCATTGAGCGTCTGAGCAGGGCTGGCTACCATTAACCCTTGCTGTGTTTCTGTCAGTATTCCTTGCCCCAGCCCTGCTAGTTGTGCTTGGCCCAATACTGGCTGTCCAACTATAACACCTTGCAGTTCTGTAAGATTTGCGATGGACCCCGGAGGTAAGGAACCTGCTGCCAGAGGCAAAGCTTGTGGCATCGCCAGAGGCTGAATTGGTGCAAAACCCGTCTGCGCAGCAGCTTGCTGAGGATCATCTTTAAGCAAGATGGGGTCCACTTGCTGTAATCGCGCATAGTCTCCCTCTGAGAGTTGTTCTCCAACCCCAACGGGAGTTAGTAGTCCCAGATGCTGGCAAGACTGTTGCTGCTGCTGCTGCTGGAGCTGGATTCTTTGCGCTTTTACCTCTAGATACTGCTTTTTGAGCTGCTGCTGAGTTTTCAGCTGTAACTCGCGCTCCACTTTCTGCAGTTCCTCCAAAATCTTTTGCTTCTTCTGAATTTGTTCCTCTCTCGTTTTGTTCAGCTCCTCAATCTTCTCTTTGGTGAGCTGGTCAGCGTGTGCCAGTTCCAGGGACTGCAGCTGAGCGTTCTTCTCTATGGCTTCTTTTATCCTCTGCTCCAGCTCTGTCAACTTGCCCTGAGCCTCTTCTACAATGCTCTCTGGAGACTGATTGGTGATGTAACCCTGTACATCCTGGTTGTTTGCTGGCAAATGACTGCTGGACTTTTGTTTAGAAGCAGCTGTGTGAAAAAGAAACCCCCTCAGAACCAATGGAAGTGCATACGAATGGCATCCTCATTATAGAGCTACTGCTGGGATGCTAAAGGGCCGGTTATGCACCAAGACACAGCACCCACAGAAGGTCAGCGTGTACCGTGAAGGCCCTCCAAGAAAACCGTATCTTTCGCTATCAATTTTAACACAGCAGTCGGGCTGCAATTTAGCAGTATGGATTACTGCGCATACATTCCCAATAACCCTGCACTACGTTGACATGTTTACTCCAACAATCGTTATACTTATGCCAAATGAAGCGATTGTCTCGAGAGCCGCTGTTCTCAAGTGGTGCTACACGAGAAACGGAAACAAAAAGAAAGGATATGCTGCCTCTTTACGTGATGTTTTGCATCTGGTATAGTGTTAAGACATAAACATATGGTTACAGCCCTGAAGCGCAGCAAAAGTGACGTAAAAACACCTCGAGGGACAGGTGACTTGTTCTAGGCCACCGGTTTTGTGAATAACTTAGTACGTTTTAGGAAGCACTACGCTTTCTAGGACTACTGAATCCTTTCGCTACAGGTATCCAGCTTTGCCCAGCTGACAAACAGCGCTAGAACCCAGGATAGCCATTTACATTTAACGTGATCTAACAGGGTATGTTTAGCCACTACGTGTCACCCATAGCAGACATGATTTTGCCTGTGTCAAAACTCAGCTCTCTGCCCAGGCAAGGCAAATATTTCAGCCTTCCCGTAAGGACGAGCGATGGACTAATCCAATTCATCTTTTATGAAGAAGTCCACAGTAACACAGCTGACATGGTCTGCCGTACCGGTTGCAGAAGGAACAATCGGTTAATTTTGAAGGGCGAAAGGCAAATCAAAACTCAGGATTTGAGGCAGTGGAGGTGCCCAGTTTCTTCCAGTCATCCTCGCTGTATTTCCAGAACAATACAAGTGTACACACAGTATTAATTTTATGACATGCACGCCTGTATTTGCACTACTGCTGATCCTTGACAAAAATTGTTTGGGAAGAGAATTCTTAAGTACAGAAAGCCTGAAGTGTCAAAAAGGCGATATAAAAATAGATGCAAATTTAGTCCTAGGAGGACCTGAGCCGCATCAGACTAAGTATTTTATAGCACAAGAAATTCCGCCTTCAATCAAATTAGTCAAACCCGCTCCAGGACTACTATCCTAAGTAAAGCAAGTTATCCAATCAGCTACAAGATGGAGATTATAGTCGTTTTTACAACTTCCATTATCAAATTTATATAGGCTTCTGGGTGTCGTTTTGCATTAGTCCACTACGTCAGACTGATATATGTTTTAACGTATTTACTTAGGCAGATTTCTTGACGCTTTACGATTACAGGGTTAGGTGACTGATACCTCGTGTTTGGCAGATAAGCAATCCTTAAAAAAAATATATATATTAAATTGCCGTTTCATTGACTGAATCCATAAACACTCTTCGTAGGAACTACTCTGCTAGAAGTGCAACCCTCTATCTTCTACCTGGGAAGGATATTTAGAAAGTAAGCTCCGGAACTAAGACTGACCTTTATTTCTGATGGGAAGGGTTGTGGCGACATTAGCAGGGGGTTTGTCAGGCTCCTGGGGTGGGACGACCATGGGCAGCGCCTGCACTGGTACACGAGGAGCCTAAAACGTTGGATACTAACAGATTACTTTTCTCATACTCTAATCTAGTTATTATTCAATAGAAGGTAAACAAAACCTGTTAGAAAAGCAGACTTTCATGGTAACTAATAACACTTAATACTTTGGTTTAAATGCTGAGTTCAACAGTCAACAAGTTGAGATCATCTGACTTGTACGCACTTTGCATTTTTAACCTAAGAAATGACTTGCCAAGCAAGACTCATCACGGCACGGTGCAGTGCTATACTGTGCTCAAGCCAATACAAGCCAAAATGGGCCACAAATACAATTCTGAGTAAGAGCCTCATTAAAACAGAGCTTTTCACCTGCTGGGTTTTTTTTTTCCTGTTCATTTTTTCCAAAAATATTTATAGAGCAATAAGAAGAACGATGAAAGCACTACACAGTGATGCTCAAAGAGACTTCATCGTTTTCAAAACAGCTCAAAGTAATTTTCAGTGCGTTCGCCGAAATGATACGACACTTGTTGAAACTCCGAGTAAGTTGCAACAAGAAATGCAAAAAAGCCCCAGAAATCCACAGACAACCGGCCCTTATATCTTACCCTATTTAAATCATGGGATGGTGGGGTCAGCTGAGTAGCATCAGGTGGAGGAGCAGAAAGCAAGTTGTTTGGGTAATCTAGAAGGTAACAAACCACGCTGGTATGACCACCTTTTGCTGCCTCTATTAACATCGTTGATCCATCCTAAGGAACGAAAGATCACAGTGTTAGAACACAGCATCACCAGAACAGGACAACACTAAAGCATCCTGGGAGACACGACGCAGTATGTATTAAGACTGGGTTAATTAATCTTCATTCCATCTGCAGCAAGCCCACATCTAAACTTACCGTCTCTGAAGCATTTCCACAATAACTAGCACTTGTTAAAATTTTCCTTCCTCTTCCACAACGCCGAACTTGGAACTGAAGCGCAACTTTTACGTTCATGGTAATGAACGGACCTGCACTCTTCCTCACTCTAACTTCTATAAATGTGCTCATGAGCGTAATACCTCTTCGTGGGAATACCAGCTCTTAGATCTCCTGTTTAAATCACGACATGTTGGGCCAGTTGCAGAGAACACGAGAGGACCAAATTCGCTTGGATATCGTTAGTTTTAAGAGGAAAGACTAGCTCAGAGGAAAATACGGTACTTGAGCAACAAACCTTCAGCCTGTGCGTAGGATCAGCGCCATGAGCCAGCAGTAACTCCACAACTGCCAGATGGCCTCCGGCACAGGCCAGCGACAGCACTGTGTGATCGTTGTTAGCTGTGGTCCGATTCACATTTGCTCCTTCAAAAACAGAGGGGGAAAGATTATTGACAAAGACTTCCACCGGTTCTCCTCTACCAAAAGAAACCAGAAGTTAACTTTCTTAAACATGACAACATAGCTCTCCATGGCTGCAGTCTTACCACTGATAAATCAATTGAACAGTCCATTATTACTGTCATCACAAGACCATGTAACACATCACAGCTACTAAACTCAAGGTCTTGCCAGATGCCTAATGCTTTAAAGGGAGTTCAACTCTGGGCATACACGGCTCCAAAAAGATTAGCAACCCGCCGGGAGCAGCACTCCACACTCACTGTTCAAACAGTGACATTGCCAAGTCTGGAACACCACATACTAGGTCAACCTATTGCTTTTTCACTTTGCCAACAACTGTGCCAGAGCTATGCCTCTTTAAAAAAAACAAAAATTAAAAAAAAAAAAAAAAAAAAACACAACAAAAACAAGAACCCAAAAAACGAAGGCTAAGATTCAGCGCACGGATCCATGCATCTTGGCATCAGCAAGACGAATTGCAGCTCTGCTTCTTTCCTCTACGAACTACACAGGGGAAATTAAACCACCCTGGAAGCTTTAGGCCAGTTCTGTGCCACAGGGGGAAAGTACAAGAAAAAATCCCCCAGTATTAGCTCAAGCGAGCGAAAACAGCGCTTCCAAGCTCCTTATCAACTCCATGCGTTCTACAGCCATGTAAGGCTGGAGCTCACAGTTCTGACAACGCACAGCAAGTTGTAGTCAAAACCTTCAAACAAACATGCACTTGAAGTTGACTTCTGGCAAGAGCGTGCTCAAAAGCACGGGGAGCACGGAGACACCCAGAATCCACTACTACTGTCGCTGCTTTTACTAGGAATTATGGACTGGAATACAGAACTGTTTTTAGAAGCAGCTCCAGTTCCCACTGATCTCGCCAGAAGTCAGAGGTGATCATTACGTGCTTTGTTTGAGAACCACTACTGAAGTTAAAACAGTTGAAACAGATCCAAGGAAGTTACACTAGTACTGACATGTTCTTAACTTCCAGCATTTCTAACAGCAGGAAAACCAAAACCTCTCCCCACTCTTACCTTTGCTAATCAAGAACTGAACAGTGCAAACATGACCAGCCCTTGCAGCTTTCATGAGAGGAGTTCTTCCACCTTCCGATTCATGCTCCTAGAGCAGATAAAGAAAGGCTTAAAATTCAATATTAACACGTGTGAAAGAATGTCTTTTGGTTTTTGGAAAGGAGAGACACCAGACTCGGGAGATCCATTTTTAGCATTTCACAAACTACAGACGCAAACTGAAGTAACATTTGAGCTGAGTGTATCTTGCAGACAGATGAAACTACCTACGTACCTTTGCACAGGTCTGAGACTCCTGGACAAGAAGCACTCAAGCACCCAGTGGGGATTTTAGTTAAACGACACGTGTCATGCTTAACTGCAGTTTTTGATAACATATTGGTGTAAAAGCATACTGAAATGTAGAACTCCATTTACCTCTGTCATCTTAATTCCATTCCAGTACACCAAATAGATCACAGCAGAACAAAACTAGCAACTGTTTGCTGCTGAAGGAACAGAAGGAACTTGCAGATACCAGTATTAACCCATCATCAGCTCAACAACTCTAAGTTAAATACTATTCAGGATGCGCATGACAAAAGAATAAAATCTCCGATTTTTCTGTACAAGCAACCTTGTACAGCTCGGAAATGCTTTAGACATCAACCGCCAGAGTACTCAACTGACCTAAGCACTTCCAGGTAATTCAACAACCTAAAATCCATTAGAAAAGCATCACCAACTCCCGCTTAGTTCAAAGAAAAAGGTTAAAGGTTAATTGAAATGCAACTATAACAATTAACAGCAAACCCATAAGTTTTCAGCAATGAACACAGGACCCCCCCAAAAAGCAAACAGACATTAATAACTTTATTTCCTAATTAATTTTTAAGAAGGTGATGACTTACCAGATCAGCACCTGCCTGAAGTAAGACGTCTGCTACATCAGTATGGCCATTTTCACAGGCGTACGTCAGCGCTGTGTCCCCCGTGGCTGTTGTTGCATGCACGTTAGCCCCTGTAGCAGCAGTAACCAGAACGTAAGCGTTATGAGGTTCATCACAGGAAACATGCAACTATCTTCGCAATCTTTACCAGATAATTCTTAACTTCCCCCTTCCAGTCCAACATCTATGAAACTGACAACTTAGTCATACTCTAGAGGAATAAAAAAATCAAACATAAAACTACAAGTTCACTTCCAAGGGAGTTTACATCAACTTCACCTTCAGGAGCTAAATTAGGGTCCAACTAGTAAATTACTGAAGGTTCCACAAAGCTTTGCTGCCCACTTCAAGCAGCTGCTATTGAAAACGTGATCAATATGGCAAAAAGTATTTTTCTCTTGAAAGTTACTTTAAGACTCTACAGAACTGTTAACAGAATCACACCATACCTGCAGCTAGTAAATATTTAACCAGCTCCAAATGACCCTCTTGAGCAGCCTCCATCAAAGGTGTGGAACAACCAAGTTCTATGTCAGCTCCTGCTTTAATAAGAAAATCGGCAACCTCCAGAAAACCTCCACAGCAAGCCAGAGTCAATGCCGTTTCTTGGGTCTCCTCTGTTTGAGCATTGATGTTTGCTCCTTCAAAAAACGAAACACCAAAACCACAGATATATCAGAAAACATCAGTTACTGAAACCAGTATCGACAGACAAAGCCACTTCCTAAGGCACAAGGCATCTTCTGATCACATCTCATTTCTAGAGCTGCAGAAATTTCCTTCTAAAAATCACAGTGTATCCAACTAGAAGATTTCACCTTTATTTAACTGTTTGGAAAACCCTCTGACGGCCTCAAAGCGCTTCAGCAATAACACCATTTCAGGATAGGCCAAGGCCATCGTGCAGAGCGCAAGTTACCCACGTTAACTGTTCACTATTCAATGTCTAAAAAATGCAAAGCTTGTGACGAACAAATCAGAATCCCCACTTACCAAGTAAAAGAGTAAAGCAAAGGATATTTTGCTTAAAAAAAACCAACCCAAAAATCACTAACTTAGCAAAAAGCAGGAGGAGTGATTTCAAAAGTTGTTGAAGAACGAAATAAAATTACTCACCTTCCCCTCCCCACCTCCCCAACATATGCAGAGGCCTACACAATTACAGCCCACAGACGGCACCGCAATAGTTACCTTGACCCAGTAACAGTGCCACCATCTCTTCATGGCCTTCTCTAGCTGCTTCCATTAGCGGTGTGTATCCTTCATCGTTTACCTCTTCCAAGTTAGCTCCACGTTCAATTAACAAAGCTGCCAGTTCCACATGCCCGCCACAGGCTGCCAAAGTCAAGGGAGACTCAAAGGAGTCAGCGGGCATGTTCACCTGAGCTCCGCTGTCAAGAAGTAACCTTGCCACTTCCACATGGCCGTCCTAGGAATTCAAAAAACCAAGATCAAAAGAAATGTCAGAACATAAAAATGCCTCTTCTTCTCCAAAGCTTCAAGTACTCGCTGAGTCAGATCCCGTCAGAAGACACAGAAAGAAACGAAGCGAGTAAAGAAGTCAAAAAACATAACGAAACTTGCCTAACAGCTTTCCTAAGTATTTGGATAAAAGCTAAACATCTACTGCTGAACAGGCACAAGAAGAAACTTCAAGCACGCGTTACTGAATATGTTCAATTCAACAACCAAAACGTCGTGAACCACACAACAAACTTTCCTGCCCGTGGCCTAAGTAACAAGCTGCTCAGCTTCTTCCTATCACACTCAAGCTCAGGCGTTCCCACTAACTTACCACTCAAACGTATTTCTTCTTGCGTTCTGCCAACAAATTGACTGCTAACAATACAAGCAGTGCAATAAATACAGGAGTAGTCAGGGAATTTCAGTCAAAAAAAAAAAAATAATCTTCTCTCAGATGCAAGAAGAGGTTTTGATGTTCTTCCTACCAACTACAAAACCTTGACTTGGCAAACAAGTCACTCAATAGCAATGCTCCCCGCTTCGTCTGAGAGGGAATTTTGTTTTAAATTCAACATGCAGTTGCATTATTTGTTAAATATCGTCTGTTTTACTTATAAAAACCAACTCATGTCAGGAACAGAGTTTGCCATCATGTCCATGCAGACTGTTAGTGTCTCGGAGTATTGACATTACACATTCCCAGCTTTTGGGGAAAGAGGTGGAAGAGAAGACAGGGTTTAGGGTTTAGCAATTTTGCCTCCTTCCTTTCTTGGAAAGAAGCCGTGCACAATGACATTGCTTGCCTCTTGGCTCCTGCAAAACTATTTCACTGCTCAATTTAACAGCGGAGTTGGGACTTACTTTCTCCCTCCAAGAGAAAAGCCAAGACAAGAGCACACGGCAGGGGCTCCTCAGACATCTCAGGAGCCACCTGAACCACAGCCTTCCCTTGGCAGGATTTTCCAGGTACCATTATCACGCTGTCAAACTCGTTTTACCAAAACGGAGCTCCTAAGTTTGCTTTCTTCCTTTAGAAGCCAAGAAAATATTTGAGCATATGATCTTCGTCATGTTTTTTTATGCCATAAATTCAGGAAGGGTTTGAAGCGGCTTTTCAGCTCCGTGTTTACACTGGCGGCATGACAGTGACATATCCGACTGCCGTCCAAACCCCTTTTTGTTGAGACAGCAGCAGAGGCCAGCTTGGGCACTGCAGGCCACCAACGGCACGCACTCTCCAAAGCCATCTTCTCCGCGAGGAAACTGCCATTGCTCAGGCTTGGAGTAACTGTAACGGGAAAACGTCTGACACACAAAACACAGGAGGCTGCGTAGAAAAACCAGCAGCTTAGCAGGAGCAGGAGGCGACCCCAAGGTTGTCATGGAACAAGGTAAGTACACCTTGAGCTCAGGTGAATTCATAAGAGGCAGAAAACCGCAGCCATCGCACCAAGCTAGAAACCACAACCACAAAACCTCTTCTCCAGACACAACACGAAACTGCATCTGACATTACTGCACTTCCTTTTCTTAAGTGTTTTACACCTTCTTCTGACATTCAAGGAGCAAAACACGATCTCCTCGCAGAAAAAATTATCTAGGACATTAACTAGGACATATTCACCTTTTACATGAAACAGCAATACTATTTTAGGGAAAAACTCCGAGACTCCATAAAGAATCTTTCCTCAGGGAAATGCAGAGACGGCGCCTCAACCGTCAGGCGCTGGCAAGACGGCTCACTCATCAGCCCTGACTCGCGACAAGCACGGCCATCGGCAGAATAAAGGGATGCACCAAACCTGCTTATATGGGCCAAGCGGCCCGGAGAGTAGCTGCTGGTGTTTAACCTCACAGAGAAGCTTCATCCGCGCTTTAACTAACCCCGCAATGGGGTGGTGCCCTTCAGCTTGTCTACAACAGCTAAAAAAAAGCCTCACAATTGCTATTAGATCACAAAAAAAAACCCCAACTCATCTGACCAAGCTGCAGAAGCACATCAGGTGTATTTTAAAGATCAACCACTGTGGGCAAGCAGCACTCAGCCCTCCCTGGGGATGATGAGGTTACTTCAGTAAGAGGAAGCTCCAGCTAGACAAACCTGCTTTTTGCTCCAACAAGGCAAGGCACACTGCCCAACAACTCATCCGCATTAAACCCATGTCAACCGCCGTCCATTAAGAAAAAGCTCTTGGGTCAGAACTCTTCCCGAACGGAGCGTACGACAAGATTTAAACCATCTCACTGGCTTGTATGTAAGCGCTACACCACATACAAACAATTGTCACGTACGTTCAAGCTCAATGCCATCCCAGAGATGGGAGTTTCCTTCTGCTACTGAAGAGTGACAACTGTTTCTGCAGAAAAAGCACACTGAGATGAGAAGCGCCTGCACTGCTTTATTTCAGACTGCAGCCTTTTCCAGTCCTGCCTTCGAAAGCTGTTCCCTCTCAAGCCGAGCTGAAGGTACTGAGGCTCTCAACTATCCATCAATTCCGAGCCGCAGCGCGGAAATGCCTACTCAGGAACAGCTTCCTGCAGAATCAAGGGAGACATTTTTTTCCCTACCTCTCAGTAAGTCTTAATAAAAAATGGGTCTCAACGTTTCTGCGAGTCCGATGGACTTTGGATAGTCTGCTGGTGGAGGAAGAAGGGGAGGGGAAGAGGCTGGCACGGACAAGAAGGCTCGCTCCACGGCTCCATAGCAGCTTTCTCTGCAAACTTCTCATCTGTCAAAAGCCCGTCCTGACGAGAAGGCTACTGCAACATCAAACAAGGGAATTTTATTGTCGCCTTCCAGGGAACTGCGAGGGCAGCACCTACGACGTTTATATGTCTGATCTATGAAGATTTCAGTGAGATGAACACCAGCTGAACTCCTGTTTATCTATGTGCCTTTCGCTCTAACAACTTCTTGAGAAGTGTAATGCTTTCTGTTAATGGTTCCCCTGTCTGAAGTCATTAACTTCCTTGAATAGACGTAACTGGCTGATTTGAGAACCATTACAGTTATTTCAGGAAAGGGAAGACTACATAAGGTTTTGTGGCACTCCTCGCCAGCCACAGATACACAACCTGACACCACACAAGGCTAGTGACGTGAAAAGCTCACCCCAGGAAACATCTAATGAGAGAGGAGGGTCAAGAGGGAACATGAAGAGACGAATTTTCAGTTTCACTTCTCAGTTCCATATTCAGGTGAAGGATCTGGAATATGCTGGCAGAAGGTATAAACAAACTGCTGAGCTACCTAAGCACACCGCTGCTGTGCATCCAAAATAGTAGAGGAAACCCCCGCAGTAAGCGCTGCCCGACGTTCAGGGTCACAAGGAAAACAAGGGGAGGCCTAAAAATGGAACCTAGTTCTACTCCATTTTGTTTTATTTTCTTTTCTCCAGCAGGAAAAGTTCAAAACACTCTCATTTGTAGAAACGCAAGCTAACGCCTGCTGGACTTTTCCTGCTGCTGGCTCACCCCCACCAGCCCTCGGTAGGGTGCAGGGTTAACGAACTCATGGCACCGTATTCACTTCTCTCAGAGGGAGTACCACAGCCTAAACAATTCCTGCAGGAGAAATAAAGGGAGTAAGTCACACATTTACTCCGTCATCAAAAGAAATCTTCAAAGGAAAAGGCCAAAGCAATGGGATCCTATTACCTCAGGTAACATGTAGGAAACAGATTTCAAACAGGATATGTGCTTTAAACATGCAGGTATATGAGACTTAAATAGCTGTTCAAACCTATAAGTACGTCAAACAGAAAAAACTACCCGAAGACACGGATTTAGCAAGTCTTCTTCCCTACGAAAGCCTGGAATAATCTCAAGTCCAGCATCAATTATACCATTCCAGCATTAAGATGTACCCATACGCGCCCTTTTTAAGGGAAAGCTTCACATATTCACGTTCTACTGCAAGAAACTATTATCCAAAAATCAGTTGTTCCTGAATTTTATAAAAAGGCAATCTATTCTATGGTGTCATTTTCTAATTGCCTCAGATGGGCAAAGCAGCAACACAGAAGTACTCTTGTTAGTAAGAGGTTAACGATTTCCCCTCTCATCTCCTAGTTGCTTCCCAAACAGCTTCTGATCCTGTGCTTTCAAACGCGGCTGTGGGAACCGTACTAAACCACGCTGCAGACGCACACCTGAACATAACCACCTCCACTGCAAGAGAGCTCAGCTCACGAGCTCCTTAAACAGCAAACAGGTCTATTAAATGCCTCCAATAGCCAGGTTACAACCACATTCATGGCTTCTGTTTAGCACATTGTTGTTAGAAGCATTTTAACACCCACTGGAATCTTCCTCTTTCAGTTATTAATTTGGCAATTCCTGTATAAAGGATTTTCTCATCGTAAACCGAAAGTTTCTCACTCAGAAGCCTGCAAAATTACACAAAGCAAAAAAAAAAAGTTTCCATCCCAGAAAAATCACTATCGTTTACTTTTGGCTACCTCAAAGTTTGTAATTTCTCTGAACTGAGGTCACAAAAAATGAGATTCAAACCACGCCTCCGTGACTATCAGAAGAGCAAGTGACACAAGGAGAGATGCAGCCTACAGAAGCTGCTTTGGGATAAGGAACATCCTTCCTCACTGACCTCTGCCACTTACAAAAAAATACAATCAAGTGCAGCTGGACCAACAGAAACCTACTTATCCAAAGGATGGGTTAGCAGAGCTCTCCTGCTAACACTCCTGGGAAGCAAGTTTTACCTGGTGGCTCTTAAGAATCCAACTACTTAGTCGGCCATGAGAGGAATGAGTTCAATTTTGCTCTTTTAGGAAGGACTGGTTTTTACCAAGTATTCTCCTGCTGTCCCCCGTCCAATTTCTTCTGCGAAACGGCAATCAAGTACACAGGAGAACCGAAACATCGCACAGTTTGGTTCTGTACCAAAAAGAATCGCTTCGTTCATCCTCAGGAAGCGAAGAGAGAGTACACAAGCCTCCCTGCTGACGCCGTCCAGCTCTTACCATGCAAGCCTCCATGAGAGCAGTGTGCATTTCATCTGTCTTGTGTTCCTGGTCTGCACCAGCTTCCAGCAGGAATCTCACCATTTCTAGATGGCCTGTGTGGAGAAAGTATTTAACAGATAAAACTACTTTGGAAAGCACATCTCCCAAGTCACTATAAGAGTCTAATGTACATAACGAAGGTACATAACATAAATAATTAGCTGCCCAATACTCCAAGAGAGGCAAAAAAGGCCTGTTGCCTGAGCACTGACACCTAAAAGGCATGATCCTAGGTTTTGCTTCTTTTCCAGTCCTCCAAAAGTAAATAATTTCTGATAATATACAATAATATAGCTACAACACAGAAAGTTTACCATACTTCCTCTATGATAAAGCAGATCAGTTCCTTGTCTCCTAATTCATTTAATAGAGAATTTTTTAAAGCATCGTAACGACTCAGACACAAGGTTTATATCTTGATACTTGCACTCTCTGTACTGATCATCATTTTATGTATGGCACATACATGCCATGTGCCAGGATAAACGCCTCAGAAAGCGTCTGTTCAGAGCCTTAACATGAATTTTGCCCTGGACAGCAAGGCAGAATAAATACTTTTACTTTAACGACTTTTCACACCCAGCACACTCATCCACACCTTTGTATCAAGTATGGAATTTGGTTCTATACCTTTGTAGCAAGCCAGCGTAAGCGCGCTCTCCTTGAATTCATTGGAATGCGTGTTTATGCCCGCTCCATTTTCTAACAGCACTCTGGCCACTTCCACGTGGCCGGCACTGCCCGCTTCCATCAGTGGAGTGTGACCATTCTCGTTATGGTCCTCGATACTGGCGCCCGATTCCAGCAGTACTTTCACAACATCGACATAGCCTCCAGCACAGGCGTACGTAAGGGCCGTATTGCCTAAAGCCAGAAGAGAAAAAGGTTTGATAACTCTGTTTGATAGCATTCCTACACTGGGAACTTCAACTTATGCTCCAGTTCATCGCTTTTACGTGGCTACCTTACGAAACAGATTTTTTTCAGACTACAGACCAAGAACTACAGAGAAGGGGGGGGGGGGAAACAGCAAGTAACTGTTCAAAGGAGCTCAGTGCTGACAGACTGAAGATCTCTATGTGCCTCGTGACTCTACTGATGCACTTGTCTTGCCATTTCTATCCCAGCTTCCATCACAAAACCCCATCCTTTTTCCCGTAAATCAGCAGGGACACATCAAGTCTTAAACACCTCAAAAGGGCTAGTTCAAAAAATGCCCACAACTCTTCACAAGGCGACGAAAACAACCTCCACGGAAAAACTACAAAAACACATAGCTGAACAGAACAGTCAAAGAATACGCTTTTATGAAAGATACCTTGAAAAGAAGTTCAAAGTCAAAGCAGCGTTACTGCTCCGAACTACTTCACTGAAGAAAATGGAATTTAAAAAACCAAGGTGGCTTTCTGGTATCCCACCTTTCTTCATCATTCAGGGTCAGCACTCGCTTTGTCAATGACTACTGACTACACAATATCTCTCCACTTCAAGGCTGCACAAACTAAGAAGATGCCCAATTTCATCACTTGAACACAAATGCCTACCACAGTGCCACAGCAGAAGCGGGCAGGTGAGAAAGAGGAACAAAAAAAAAAGGGGCCATCTTCTCATGTTTTGTTCAAATAATTTTGTACGTACACACAAACTTCCCAAACTGTGCTTAAAATACTCTGTCACCACAAATCCTAGGTACATAACTACCTTTCACTTATTAATTGACCTTATTCACCTTCATATGCCTGCAATCAACTAACATTTTATAGCTTCTTTTAAAAAAAGGCAGAACCTAAACAGAAAAAACACGAGGAGCTTTCTGCATTGCTTGGCTGAAAGCCATTCCTACCAAATTTCCACACACGGTTTCCCACACACTGGAAACCTCAGCTTTTCAGTCGTTTTCAACAAGGTCGAACACGCTTCTTTACCTGTTGATGACTGTGCATTCACATCAGCACCATGAGCTAGCAGCAACTTGACAATTTTGACATGTCCGCCGTTAGCAGCAGCCATTAAAGGTGTTATGTCTCCTTTAATGCCTCGGTCCTCTACATTAGCATGCATTGCCAGAAGAACCTGGGAACAAAAGGGTGATCAGCAACACTGGGAAGTGACAAACCAGTCTGTCAAGACGGGTGAAACGCCACACGAAGTCCCCCCTTCAGCAACACACCATTTTGTGTTAGAAACACTTAAAGAAGTAAGCACGAAGAATGCATTAACAATAGTCAGTTTACATATAAGTCTTCATTGCCTGTTAACTGACTTTTTCTGCTACCTTAACACAACCTTCCAGGTGCGTAAGACCGGAATAGAATCATTCAACTCTTACTTTTATACAATATGCACATACTAAAACCAACGAGGAAACCAACCTGCGCAAGCTCATAATATCCTGCTGAGCAGGCCAAACAAAGGAGGCTTTCCCCTTCTTCTGTGTGCTCGTTCACACTTCGTCCTTCAATTAGCAACTTCCGCACAGCATTTACATCTCCTTCTGAACAAGCCTCTGCCAAGCTGCGGCTAGTACGACAGAAAGCATTTAAAAGTGAAAATGGACCATGCTCTACGTGCCGAGTAGAAATCCCACACGCCACAAGGATGCAGCCAACGAAAAAGGAAAAACACAATCTAAAATAAGTGCCAACTGCTAGTTAAAGAGGTGCCATTTTTACACTTAAGGTTTTTCACATAACTTCTCTGACAATTGTGTAATGGGCATACCCAACCACTCCAGTTCCTAAATTTTAACAAGAGTTTACATGAGAAACATCTGCAGGATGACTATTTAGGTTGCCAGATTGTGCACTATGTACAACTGAAGCAGAGAACATGTTGAGAGAAGACACAATCGTGGACTTGATTTACTGTCTCAGCACTACACGTGCAGCACAATATTATGTCCTACAGAAGGACAAAATCTTTTTGGGTTATCACAGAAACGGCCTTTTCTTCTTAACAACACTTTAACTTTCGTTTAGCACTGTAACTGTCAATTAACTAAACCAAACCTCCTGCATCACTCTTCTCCTACAACAAAATTAATCACTTCCCCTCTGTCCGGGATCTTGTAATGCAATCCAATGTTTCAATTGCGGCCCTAGCTCAACCAAGCCGTGAAGAGTAAAATTCTCCTGGCTTGGTAAGCTGTACGTCAGAGTATTTGTGGTTCTCGTGTCACTCTACGAGTTATTGACTTGTATCATCTATCATTGGTTCAGTCAAAAAAGGGTCTACTGGAAGCGTTTTTTCAATACCTCCGATTCTGTCTTCCGTCTACACTGCCTTCATTCCAAAACAGTGATTATTTTGTGAGAATAATAATAAAAAAAAAATCAAGTCTGACATACTTCTCTATTCTCCACCAAATAATTGTATCAATTATAATAAATCCAAGACTACTGGCCTCACCCGACCCCCTGCCCTTTCCTCTCTTCTGCATTTAGGATGTCCCACCAACACAGAGTCAAAAGTCAATGGAAAAATAAGGTAGTTGACAGAGAGCCATATAACTCAATGCAGATATGAGCAATTCTTAAAATATTCAAGATGCTAAAGCGGGTATTCGCGTAGCAAGGACTAATTTATACCCATATATTGTACCCAGGACTCCTATTTAATTTGTGCCACCAGACACAATATTAATATATGGAGAATTATTTCTCAAATGTGTCTGTTCACTGCATTTCCCACTTAGAGGTGTCTGGGGGCAGAGAGGGACGCACGTAGAATAGAAGCAGACACAACCCCAAACTATTCTGCTCTTCTTCACGTGCCCTGATCAACACAGGAGGAAACGTCTCCTTGCAGTTACTTAGTATACAAGGAACAAACTGCCAACTAGCACAGCAGCACCTGGCTGTCCCTACTAACACTCTGTTCCTCTTGTACTGAAGCTTAGGACAGCCTAGCAGGGAACCTTCTTTTCCTTTCCCTCATAAAACCCCCCGTAAATCGAAAACGCCCAAAGCCAGCGAGTCCGGTAAAAAGCAGTGACTCCCCGTCCGAGGCCCTGTCCAAGGTCCTACCCAGCGCCCGAGAGCTGCTGGCCACCGCCGAGGCGCCGGGCCCTCAAGTTCTCCTTCCTCAGCTAAAGAGGCACTCTGAAGTTCTCTAAAACAACGGAGTTGGGTATTCTTTGGTCCAAAAGCTCGTTTCATGCTATCACAGAATGACCCATTGGGAGTTTGCCCATTGTAATGCCCATTCTGCTTAAGGGCGTAGACACCTTGTTTCTATAGTGAAATTTCTCAGAGCACGATTTCTGAATTCTAAGCAGTATTAATGGCTTCAACTCCCCATTGCAAGACCTGACAGTCCAGGAATATTTAACAGAATAATCACAGGTGATAACTTGGCACTAATTCCACTTGAGTAAGAGTTTCACCACCCCGTAATCAAAAGTGATACAGCAAGAAAAACTGCTTCAAAAAGTAGCAAACTACTGAAAGCATCCAGTAGAAAATTTGGCTTACTTGTCCGTCTGCCCTGCATTTGCTGTGCTTTCTGCTCTCATCCGGGTAAGTGCAGCAGCAGCTTCATCCAACGCGCAACTGACCGAGGAAGTCAGTCTGCGAAGCACCTCAGGATCTGCAAATGCTTTACCATCAGCTGTAGACAGCTTACCTATTCCTTTCATCCCAATTTACAACAAATTGGTACGCGTGCCAGAAAAGGAGAAAACAGAGAAGTTGAAATTGAGCCTATGACATCTGTTGGCAGAAACACCCCAAGCATAACGAACTACAGCTTCCAAAATGAAGGGATTAGCTGTTTACAACAATAATTTAAAAGCTGCACTCCGATGTGATGCGCACGAATGAAACCCTCCAATCTGCAGAAAGCGTTATTTTCAACTATTGCCAACTACTCAGTATAAGCAACTAGTAAAGCTTTTCATACAGCAATTGTTGCAAAACAGCGCCACATCAAGCCATTCAGTTTTTGATATAAGGCTGCAAGCCAAGGTCGGGTGTCAATTTTTACCCAGGTTTTTAGAAATCCAGTGTTGGAGGCATACAATTAGAAGCACAGCCTTCACATGAAACTCTGATTTTCCAAAACTTGAAATGCTTTCCTAAACTTCTTTCTCTTCCATGACTTGCACAACCTTGCCAAGTACACACCACCTTACATGCCGCATTCGTATCATGCTCGTATGGATTAGAGTTATGCAAGCAGTTCCAGTAGGGTCTGATGTAAGGCGTCGGGGTTAAACCTGTATGGGACACGACTACTTACCTGCAGCTTCAAGTAAAGCTTCTAATCTTGCCTGGGTTTCTGGATCTACTGTTCTCAGGTCAGCACCATCGGCAGTACTTGACAGAAGCAATTTAGAAGCTGTTTCCAACATAGGGTTTTCGAGATCATCCTGATCCAAGATAAACGATTCCACCTGAAAAATAACAAAACTGGTTTAAAAAAGATACTTAAAATAGAAAACAAAACCTCACAGTTGCAATGATCACTTAAGCATTTGCTTTTTAAGTACTTTGTTAGTCAAACTATCCTCAGTTGGCTCAAAAGGGCACTATTTCATCAATGGAAGCAATGACATTTTCCAAGATGACATACAAAGAATGTACCTTTCATCGTCTTATCCATTTGCTCTGTAAGTAGAAGCCACATGATATACTAGGAAAGTTTCTGACTGACTTCACGTCTCCACACCGCACTCTAGAGTTTTCAAGTCCAACTTAATACAAGGAGGGAAAACTGAACGAATAGAAAACACTCCAGAAGGCCCGAAGGCAGTGGCTGCCATGAGTTTCTAATGCAAGCTGTTGGCCTGTTGGGGTTTTTCCTCCTCAAAGCGTAAAAGATACATCTAACAAAGGCAGAATTATTCCTTTTGACACAACCCAGTCATCTTTCTACGAATGCCTCAAATGGCATTCAACGCTGCTAGCACACAAAACGAGAAAAACTATTTCATCATTATTTTCGCATTTACTGTCATTTTGTAACTTGCAGAAAAATTCTCTCAGCTATCTCACTTCTTTCAAGTCTGCTATCTCCTCATCCAACATTCTGAAAAAATAAAAGGACCAGCAAAATACTCCAGATATTATCAACTCAAATGCAACATGCAGGGGTTTCAAAGAATCTCTCTCAAGAAAACATTTCTTTAAAATATTACCTACAGAGTATGCAACACATTGTATCTGCCTTTTTCAGGAAACAGATGCCGAGTGGTCTAAGTTCTTCTAAAGATCCTCCTTTCCTGTACTCTCCATTGGTTTTGGTTGTGAAACACGTAGAAGATAAGGAAGAGATCAGCATATCAGACAGAAAAGCCCCTGGTATCCGTTTGTGCTTTACGGCCTGTTAAAGGAGGACTGGCACAAGCAGTTTAGAAAAGACACTCCTCTAAGAGTTCCACGAACACACCCCTCAGCCCGTAAACTAGCCATAGAATCATTTATTGGGTTACAAAGACCAAGTTTAAACAACCCCCTATAAAGCTCACCAGCCTCAAAAATTTACACCTTCAAAAAAAAAAATCGAAGAAATAAAAAAAATCAAAACCAATGCCAAACCAAAACCAAAATCAATGCAAACGTAAGTCTGCCAGACAAACGAACCGCATGTGTCAGCCACCCCTAAACCGTGTCACCCACACGATTAAAAACTTCAATGATCTTTGGATAAAAGCAGCTACCGTCCGGAGTACAGCAGTCATCTACTTCCACGTGGAACAGAGTTCATCAAGACAGAAATACAATTCATTTTATTCTTAACATTCATGTGTGTCTCCACAGTTTAAAAGCAGTCTCATGAGCGTCACAAGTTCACATTCCTGCAGATACATACCCTCAGAACCTAAATGGACAGATCAACTAGATAACGACTCCTGGAAGGGCTCCCTCCATCCTCCCATCTATTCCCTTGCCACAAGTCAAGAGCTCACACAACACCTTCTCCTTCTGCAGTCTGCCTCCAGCTCCAAGCTTACTGGGATATGGTGCTTGAACCTCAACACCTGGCTGTGCAGGAAGGTAGGCTGAGAACCACTTTCAAAATCACTTCAGTTTATCACTTCAACAGTACCATTGCGAAACAACATCTCCTGTCAGGCACCTTTTGGCAACACACAAGTATACATCCCAGGGGCATCTCTGATGCCTCCTTCCACTCCTTCGAAGCCTCTTTGTCCTCCCTTCTCCGAACCTGGGGACGCAGCAAGCTGAAGGGCGTGACTTCCACCTTCTGATCTAAGTGGCTCCGATCACAGTATCTGCAGCTTTCCAGTTTGGGGAACTGGCGAAGGCAACTCCTAGTTTCCTCCCCAGTCCTGAGGACCAATTCGCTTCTGCCTTGCCAGCATCGAGCACTGCTCCGTGCATCTGCAAGGCCATTTTTAGGCCGGTTTTGGTTCATGTGAGGACTTGCCATTTGTCTTCTTCCAGAGGACTGAGCCTGGTGCAGCACGCAGCAAGAGAGGAACTATGCCGCTGTTCCGCAGCCAAGCGACAGATTTCCCCACTGGAAAGGCAAACTACTGAGCAGTCGGGAGGATTCTTGGCTCACCCAACTCATGCAGAATCCCTACTACTTAGACTCGCTGAAAAAAATCTCATCTGAGTGAGATATTTAACAGCTGGTCGCGGTTCTTCTTAACACTATGAAATATTTGCTAAGAAAAAAGTCAAAATAGGAAAACGTCTCTCCCACACTCACATCCTCTCCCCTCAAATTAGGTCTTGTATGCAGTTTAAGTTTCAAATGGAAAAATCTTCCCATTTTCCTTCCAGCTAAGAATATCAGCGTGGTATGATTAAAAAAACAACTGTAACTCAAGGCAAACGAGGAGAAAAAGCAATTCACCAACAAACAATGCAGCACCAAGACAACCACAAGTTCTCAGGACAAAACTTCTCTTGCAATTGAGTTTTGCAAATGTTTATATTATGTGCTGTCATTTAAACCATTTCAGAGAAACATCTCAAGAAATGAACTTATGAATTAACAAATTTAGGCTACTTTATGGCATTCAATATACCTGCTTTTCCTTTTCTGAGGTAGAACAAATATATCTTCAACCCGCAGCTTGCGGAACTTCCCATCAAGCCTCCGCTTCCACTCTTCCCTATTCTCACAATTGCCTTTTAGCTTAACGGTTTCGTCAGATCTACAGTCTTGTCTTTTCGTCTGGTTCAACGTGACACAGAACGCCACGCAGGGTGATGGTGTTAAAAGACACAGTGTCTAACACCGGCAAATAAAACTGCATTTCGGTACAAGTCAAAATTCCATTTTCATGTCTCAGAAAATAGTGCCTTCTCTACAGAAGCTACGAACTAAAGACAAAGCCTTTCCATTTACTAGGCCAAGTAAACAGACATTTCCTTTAATGGTCTTCAGATGTATTTTATTTCCCTTAACTGAAAAAAAAAACCCGTGTAGAGTAGTACACTAATGCTCCACCTTACATATCAGAATATTTCATCTGGGCTCTCAGTCAGCATTTCTCCTATCAAACAATGCTCTGACATAACCCAATTGTTCAGACAGTCCCCAACAGAAGGCCTTTAACAAGATTTCTCCTCCTCTCTCATCCCGCAATAAAACCCTCATGTTCTGTACTCGCTCGACTTCCCTTTGCCCGTAATCTCTTCTAGCGTATCTGATGTTTCTGCAATTAAGGAAGATGCTAGGAGAACAAAATGACCAAGTTCTGACTGCTCTCAAAGAGAACGGCACAGAGTTTTGACACGTTGAATACAACTGTAAAGAAAAATTTAAAAAAAAAAAAGGTTTTGAAAAGCACCGCTTTAGCATGTATATAAATCCAAACCTCAAGGAAATTTCATGCTACAAGTACCCTAGCGTACGTCCCAAACAGTATTTTTCTAGGCAAAAGAGTCATTCTAAATTTTCCAAGTATTGGAATGCTAGACTGAACTTAAAATTTCAACATTACGTGCTTTTATCACCTCGCATTAGAAAAATGAGTTCTATCCCTCCTTAAAGCTTTGCAACAAGGTCAAATTGGGTTCTGCACACTCGCCCTCTCCTTCAGGGACCCCTTCTGGCAGAAAAAACCCATGAATTGGATCTGAAGAGGAGTCAGTCACCTATCGATTTCAATTTTAGTACTAATTAGCCTCTTCTTAATTTTATGTCAAGACAGGCAGGAAGGGAGGAAGATGTATTCCACCCACAAACAACTGTCTCTTCATGTCTTCTACGCTTAGGAGAGAGAAATCCCGTACTCAACACCAAACAACTCCAGAACCACACCGTCAACTACGGTATCAAGCTAGTCAAGTCTCTTCACTACCAGAATTGGTATACAATACCTAAATTAACATTACAAGCCTGAAGGGACAGCAATTCCAATCTTAACCTCAGCACAAGCACCTGCCACACACCGGCCATTTGGTACGAAAACTCTTCATATGCATCAAAACATAACGAACTCGCCTGACCACAACACAATTCAGTTCTGATGATGCTGCACAACTTCACTAACGTGCAGTTCTCATCTCATCTGATGGCATGCAATCAAGGAACCCAAGAGCAAAGCTAAGCCTTTTTGTTACACCAGTGACTTCGGCACCTTTACAGTGTCACTTCATTTAGTGTCTGAACTCCCTCTTCTTGTGCATATCTAACACTTCGTAATATTTATGCTTTACATCAATATAGTCGCCCACAAAGCATTACCAGAGAGCTTTATGATTAGCTAAACTTTACCAATAGTAAAGAACAATAGAAGCAGCTACTTAAAATTTCGTTTTTGAACAATGGCAGAAAACAATTAGTTTCCAGCATCCACCACCTACTACAGCCCTTAGTGCACAATGACAAAAGCCCATTATTTATCCATTTAATCAGGACAGAGCTGCCATGAATAGCGCTGGTCATTAATCCACAGAGCATCTCTAGCATTTGTTTATCCCTGCTTTGCACTTTTTCCTCAATCACAGCTGTGCCGTAAGGACAACCCAGAGGCATTAAGAAAAGACCGTAAAAAGTCATTTTCTCCTCCCTATCTCAGGTTCCCCACCTGCTCTCAAGCACCCAAGAGCCGATTTTGCCCATTGCATTACCTAGTCCTTCTCTTGAAGGCCATCCTGCGTGCACCCACTATGTAAGTGCAGCTGCTTTCTAGCCTTTAGTCACAAATGAACATAGAGTAAATATTCAAGACCTTACAGTCCATATAAAGTACAGAAATTAACGTGATATCGCCGTAGCGTGTGGCATCTGAGAGCTGATGGACAGAAAGGGAGGGCCCTGAACAGTTGCTTAATCGTCTGGTACGTTTAGGCACAGACTGGCAATGACCCAGCCCCAAGACTTATTCCTAAGAACCTGAAGGGCATCCAAGGCCAAGCATCCAGCAACACCTTCCCGGTACCAATGCAAGCTCCCGGCTGCTTTTCAGCCACTGCTTATAATAAGAAAACGGACAACATAACATTTCTCTATCTTACATGAAGACACACTCAGAAGAAGTAGTAAACAACTCTTAAAGTATCAAGTAAACAGTGAAATGCAGCTTCAGTGTCTAGCAGTTCGGCTGCAAACAACTGATCTCCAGGGCTGTGAAATAGCAAGTCGTACTCATTAACATAATAGTATGAACCTTTTTTACGCTTCAGTGTTTTTAAGCTCCGTAAACAACAGCACCGGAAACCTGATTTGGATGAACCACACTAGCTCAGACAAGCATTTTAAAAGGCCCAAAAAACACCTTTCGTGAAAAACTATTTTTTTTCCAGGTTTTTTTCCTTCTTCTTAGGGCTGGCCCCTGTTTCCTCGATTTATAATCCAACAGCAGATTTGGTTCTCAACTTTTGTCAGATGACCCCCGCGACTTTTCCCTCCTATTACAATTGTACAACTTGATAAATTTTTACCTTGGCACCGGGCCTTTGGTGTTTGATACCCAGAGGGTGCCCCAATGGAGCCGACGACAACCAAGACTTTCTGAGAAACCCAGCGTACAAGGAACAGACAGTGGCTATTGCCGTGTAGCGAACTTCACCCCCTCAAACAGACCTTAACCAACAGTTCTTTGCTCTTACTTCTTACTGACGTACCGAAGGACCTACTGCCAACTTTCAAGCACTCTAACAGTTAGTTGATTTTTCCCAGCTCCAACATTTTTGGAGAGCAGCGAAAAGTTTATAAAGACACTATGAAATTTACCAAGGATTTTCAAGTCCATCAGGTATTGCAAAGCCATCTTCTGACTGAAACGACAACCATTACCAGGTCAGTAATCAACTTTGGTCCCACTACATCAACAAGTTCTAATTTGATGAGGAAGGAAGCCTCAGATTCTCCACTTTCTCACCTTAAATGACTCTCGTACAGTGAGCACTTTTAATCCCAATTTACACAAGGAATTCCTGATGTAAACAGCAGAGCCCAACGTTCCCCTTGTACTCTAGCAACTCATATCCAAGATTATCTCAGCTTTCGCTCCGCAACGCTTTTAGCTGTCACACCTCCAATGGCAGAGAGCTAATTATTTCTGTCCCTGTCCTTCATCTCACTGAGACAACAGACTGTGTGCACAGGCAGTGTCACTCACGGGTTTAGAGCTGGACCTCCAGCACAGAAGGTGCAGGACTGGCCAGGCAGGCAGGGGACACCAGGCCAGGGCACAGACACACCTCCCCTGGAGTCCGGCATCAGCAACCCATCAGGAATTTCTTCTGCCCATTCTTGTATGAAATACGGGCCCCAAGTATTTTTAGCTGCTGATCAGTTCCACCGAGCATCTGCCGATCCCCAGTCGTGGGGACTACTGTGAAACTGTTCCAAGACACTGCACCAAAGAAAAGCAAATACATAGATCTCTGTCTTTCATACAACATTTGTGAGCATTTCTTTAAAAATAAAGTATTTTTCCACTGTTCCCTTCACGAATACACCCTATGAGTCTGTCTGACACAGAAATAGCAGCTTTTATACTATTACTTTGCACGTGGAACACACAAGAGGAAATAAAACATGTCCAGTGCGAGAGCAAAGTCCAACTCTGACTAATAACTAGTTAAGTTTTCTTTGCACCGCAGCACTAGGTATTTTTAACATCTTTACATCTAAACATTCAACACGCTTCAAGGGCTTCATGAGGTAAGAGCGACTCAAAACAAAGCAATGATGTATTTGGAACGTGGCAAACCGGGCCAAGTATTTCAAGCACCATTTTTTCACTTCGGCATCCACAACCTAACATACAAATAGGCAACCCCAAAGCGCCGCAAATTACCGTGTGTAATTCCATGGCAGTTTTATCCTTAAGGGGCTATCAAAGTCTTTACATGCAGCTTTCAGTCGTTAAGTGTCGAGAAACCATCTGGAGTCTTAGAAAGACATAACACTCATTATTCCAAAGGTACTTCTTAACGCCCACACTACGCACACGCACGGCGTTTTTTGTTCATCTTAGTCACAGGTCTGCTCAGTGTAAGAAAAGGTAGGAATATTTTGCAGCCCCTCACACGTCCCATACTAAAGCAAGACCTTCACGCCTGCCCTCCCATACCCTCCTACCATTAGCCCTCGGGATATCACCTCTTATTCTTCCAAAATACATTAAGCCGTCTCAGTTGAGAGTGAGCTTACTGGAAAACATACTCTGATCTGAAACATCAAGACAAAGCAATCAACTTACACACCCCTTGAAATAAGACAGTAGGAATAGATTTTGACTTTATCAAACTAAGAATTAAGGCAAAGTGTAGGGTTCTGCCTTTTCACCTACGGCTACACGTGTTCAAGCGAAATTACAACTTAGTTAACACGTGTTTCAAGCCGTTTTAAGATGTAGATCTTCACAGCATTACTAATATATTATATTAAAAATTCCACTCCAAACTTGAGCGGACACAAGCCCCTGCCATTGCTTGCTGGTTTTGTGGGGACAAACCAGAACATGACAACCACCTCCTTTATGTGACATAGCTCTGAAGTGAAAGAGATGGTTTAATGGATATTTACACAAGACACCATTTTCTTTAGATAAAGATCAGCTTCCTGGTTCCTGAAGGAGAAGGCACGGACTGAAGCCAAGTCAAGCAGACTGTTTTGCCTACTCAATTTCAGCCTTGCAGTTTTTATGTTTTCTCTTCAAATCTATTTTGAAACAGGAGCAGCCGTGTGATTCTCCCTTGCCCTACCTAGCTACTACAGCAGCACTGTCAGCGCAGACACAGTCTTACAGCAGCATTTCTTCCCCGTACAGCGAGGATTGCTTCCAATTATCTGGGATACATTATCAGATCTGTTGTCTTTCGCACATGCAATGACCCTCCCCTAACCAAATGCCCTGGCTCAGCAGAAATTTGAAGTCCAGCAGCTGGAACATCTCAACAGTATCATCTTTCATTTTATTCCATCAACTACACACACCATTTCTCTCACTGCTGCTAAAAAAAAAAAAAAAAAAAAGAAGGGGGGAGGGAGGGAGGGAGAACCGTGAGAAGAGTAACAGCCCATGCTGCTGAAATGGCATAAGACCGTCCTGATGACTGGCACCGACTGGCTTTCTGCTGCAGGGACACCTGCATTATTACTGCAGTGTGTTTCTGATGACGAGACAGGTGCCGATGTATTCACATGAAAACTCCCTCCTCTCCTCTGGAGTCCGTATCCCCAGCATTACAAGCAGCAATAGACACACGGGCAGAATGACACCTATAGCTTCAAGAAGGTTGTGAAACAACAAGGGAAAACACCTTCTGTTTAATGTTTTCCTCTCCATTTCAAATCCTCATTCCAAACACCTGGCATACGTCCACATTAAGCCAATCTATGCATTAACTGGTGTTCAGCCGCAATTTTTCGTGTGAGAAACATTTCATGCCAACATAAAAACACCTCCACTCATTATCTTATTAAGTTCCCTGCCCCAGTTTCACATTTATGTGGGGGGAACAAAATACAAGTTTTAGTCTCTGACACGAATAACAGGATATAAAAATCAACCCCCCCAAAAAATCAGCAAAACACTTACTCTAAAACTGCCTGCAATCATGCTTCTGAAAGCTCAGCTCCACACAACACTTCTTTATTAACAATTAATAAGCTGACACATTTCCAAACCAACCGTTTGAACAAGGTATGCACCTTCACTCTCCCCACAAAAAAAGCTGAACGTGAGCACTTCCAAGCCCGTTTTGGAGTGGGCTTGACAGAACTGACCAAAGGAGCAGAACTTTCTGGCCAGTGTATGAATAACTCAGATGGCTGCTGTCTGCGGACCACCCCAAGGATGCGCTGCTCTACATCAGAGCCAATGACTAACAGCTCACCCCCGTAACAAAGGTTGTTCCCATACTGTCGCAAAAGCAAAATGGAAACCGTTTTCTGCAAAGTAAGCCTGACAACTGCAGCGTACCAACAGCCAGCCTGACCCTACGCAGGCAGTTTTTGCTGCCCTTAGCAAGTGACCTGTCACATCTTCCCAAGCAATACAAGCCTGAAAGACACAATAAAGGGGACAAATAACAACTACTAAGAGAAGAGACCGAGATTCCCAGAATCACCCTCTCCCCTTGTCACCCAAATTCCCCATGTCACACCTGAACAACAACCGCAGCCCCTAAGACTCTCTCACATACCTGAGATAAGCATCACTTAAGCTACTTAACAAGTTACTTACAGGGCCACACAAACCAGAGCCTGCTCCTTACAGCTGGAAAAAGCTTAGAGGGGTTATGCTGCCTCTGACCACCCAGCCAACTCTCCATCCCAACTCTATCGCAGGCTAAGACAAGCCTTCTCAGCTATCTAAGGGGCATTTTAGAGTTTCCCCCCCCGTCCTCCTGCTGAAGGCTGGCTCAAAGACTCTAAATCTCTCTAGATAAACTTGCACTTAAAGCATATCCTGAGGACCATGACCACAGACTGGGACTGACCCCTCATCATGACATGGCCAACTTTGATGGATCTAGTAGTAAGACTTAAGGAATAGAGAGAACACAAGGAGCACAGAACAACATAGCCGTATGAAAGTCTTCTCAGTTTTGTCATTCAATAAGTAATAACTGGGCAGTACGCTAAGCGTGACTCCGCTCTTACCAGAAGATTTTGACCGTCTACCTGAACAGCATCTCCATCCACAGCAAGGCTAGCGCCTCTGAACAACGTGCGAACTGCTGAAAAAAAGACTAAGCAGTCCCCCTGGGCACTGCTACATCCTATTCCTCACTGCCCTACTTTCAAGGGACTAATTATTCTCTTAAGCCTTGTTTAAGGAAGGTGAGCTCACAAGAAAGAGAAAATCCTTCTCTAACAGTTAGTCACGTTCCTTTTCCACTGGACTCACCTTTAGCCTCGACTACACACTCCAAGGATACGTTTAATGGATGTGTTCTCAATACAAGCATTTCCAAGCCCGCAACAAAGCGCCTTGCTACACTGACAGACCCATGTCAACTCATTTAAAACCTTGAAACATCCTCCCTTTAAAGGACACCTGAGGAAGAAGTGAAAACTTAAACAAAAAAAAAAAAATAATCTTGAGCTGTTAAAAGCACAAATGCATTGTTTCAACTCTGGTATCTCTGGAAGAGCCAGCCTTGAAATCCCAATGATCATTTCTTATCACTCGTTATTTTCCGGGGCTTGTGCACATGCTTGTTGCCTGCAGAATCTGCACGGAGAATAATCTTGAGCTTTCTTTTCACAGCTCAATAAGCAGCCGTTTCTCTGTCACTCTCAGGCTTTGTTGTAACAGATCAAGACCCTTAACTAATCCTTTGAGAAGGGAGTTTAGAGCAGCTTAGTCACAACTAAAGGTGGCCCAACTTCTCGCAAGCGCTTTTTCTGGAATATTTTTCACCTCTTCCATTACTCTGGCTCGATGCACTTTGTTGAAGTTTCAGTTCGGAACTGTGCACACCCATCCATTTCCAGCCGAAGCAAGTTGTTATTCTAAGGATCGTAGATCAGCAGAGCTGAACAACGGAAATACCACATCGTAACTTCTACGTAGACAAAGCAAGCAGCAGTAAAGCTCTATGCAGAAACATTGCAAGGGGCCTTGCCTTCACCCAGATTTTCTAACAGCGCAGCTCAAGTCTATTAACGCAAGAGCAGTTCTCTCAGAGTTGAACACACGCTTATTTTGTGCAATGAGGCCAGGCCTCAGATGACCCAAAGCAGCTTCTCTGTAGTCCATGCCAAGGAAGCTGCCCAGCTTAGCAAACTGTGCAGATCCAGAGGAAAAAGCCGACAGGCAATTATAGCTATTCATGTCAATCACAGGCAAGACCACCCTCCTGCCTCTCAACACATGCGATACAAAACACCAGAATCCTATGCCCCTTCAAAACACAGTTCCAATAAGAAAGCCTCCACTAACACTGCTACGTGGGAGTTTCCACTAGGAGAGCATGCTCCATTTCTAAGGCTGAGAAGAGGGAAACCACCGACTTTCCCAGTCTTCACGAAGACACGCTTCGGATTTGCTACACTCAATCTGCCAGAAAGCATTTCTCAGTCAGCACAACTTGCAGCAATTAGCCTAGTCAGCTTGGCTTCCTTCCTCCCTGCATCTGCAAGCCACTACAGCCGTGGTAAATCAGCTGCCATTCCCACCGGGAGTTTGCTCCTCTTCCCTAACTCTCGTGAATTGACTTACCGCTGCGTGTTTCCCAAATCTGATCTCAAAGCCACCCTTATCCCCCAAACAGAGGGCAGCTCACATGCTCATCTGTACCACAAAACCTCCAAACAGAAGACCGACTACTCCACACGCGCAGGAAGACCTCCGTTCCCTCAAGCTTTTAACCTGCACTCAAGCTATAAAGACAACAGCATTTCGCTTCAACGCTATCAGAAAGTAAGAGACCCGTGTTTGTCCACATTTTTTCATCCCCAAACACAGATACAGAGAAATATAGACTGATCAGATCATGGGACAACAAAATAATGGAAAGAGAAATAAAGGATTAAATAGATAGTATTATGTCACAACAAGTTACCGTTACCCTCGGATCGCCTGATGCACTGCTTTATTATCTCAAACACCTCTCCCATCCCTAAGAAACTTCTCCCCCTCCCCAAAACGTCAGTGTCAACTGATGTGACTTAAAGCTTTTAAAACCCCTGTACAACATCAAGCTACCGTCAAGGAAAAAGCCAAGACACTCACAGCTTTCCCTTTCTTTTTTTTCCCCTCCTTTTCTTCTGGTCAGGATCAAGAATATATTCCAGGCACCTACATGTACTGCTTTCTTGGAGAAATCACAGCAAAAGTGCAGTTTTTTGACAGTGTCTTGCCTGCAACCAACTTCCCTTCAAGAAGAAGCAGGAGCAGTACAGTCACGCTACCTGTGCGGAACAGGCACAACACATCTCTACACGCTGGGGGTTTCCAGGAGCAATCGGCTTCTTCAGATATGCTTTTCACAAGCCTGCACTAGTGGTACTGTGCTGCAAGAACTCCAATTATTTACTTTAAAAAGTTGGTTGAAATGCTTAGGGCTTATCTGAACACCGATCACAAAGCACACGCTTCTATTACATCAGCTGTTAAAAGGCATAAAGAGAAGCTTCTGGCAGTTATGCCTTTATCACGGTACATAACCATCACAGACTTTTTACCCAATCACTTGCACAGAAATGAAGGTGCTTACCAAAAACTGCATTTTTGAGTGGAACATACTGAGCAATAAAAAACACTTAAGTTTCCCCCTCAAAGCATCTCATTTTCTCTTTTTAATAGAAGCCGACGTGGAAGTTAGCATAAAGCTTCGGTAACAGTCGCCAACTTGAAATTTGCCAAATAAAGGATGATACACCAACCTTGGGGCAGCAAAACTGTGGTAGCAGCACAGCCAGTTAATGAAGCGAAGGGAACAAGGGACAGCAGAGGCCTTTTCAGCCCCAGGTGAGGCACGCAGCCACAGGGCCCACCAGCTCTCTCCCTGCCTTCTCCGCCACGTAGTCAGAGAGGGCACAAATCCAAACGAGGAGTGCAAAACACCATCAGGAATCAAAGAAACCCTGTCGTGCACCATAAAAAACACTGTCACACATCACACTCCCAACCCCCCCCCCCCCCCCCGTCTGTCCCCTCCATGGCGGCAGACTGTCTCTTTGCCTGCGCTCGGAAAAACGAAGATCTACTTTAGAGGAAAAGACATGTCAATGGCAGACATCCATCTCTCCCAGCACAGCAAGAAATAAAAGCTGTTTGCCTCCCACTCCAGTCTGCCTGGTTTGCCCACTATGTATAACCTATACTCCCCCCAGAACCAGTTTTCTCCTGTAAGATAACACTAGGGAATAAAAGCCTTGAGACAAAAAAATCTATTTGAAAAATGAAAGATAACAATTTTAGGTAGACGCTGTTTTTACTGCCCTCAATTGATGAATGATGCTCAGCAGCAGCAGCATTACCGCTCCTGTTCCCCTAAGCTTCACACTTCTTCCTCATTGTTCCTGTTAAAAAACAAATTGTTCTCAGATTCTCCATTCTGATCACTCTTGCACATACTCCAACACGTGCATTTCAGGCATCAGGTCCACAGTCACCCGAAGGACACACAAATTTATCCTATCATTCACTGTGGCTACTGAGCATAAAACGCAGCAAGCAAGTGGCCTGAACCGCGTACCACCAGTTGCTTTTGAAGCAGAAATAGTTTTAAGCTGCGCACATGTTTCCTAACACAAATTTGGCAGGAAATCATTCCTTTCTGTAAGTAGTTTTGGGCGGGCGTTCTTCACAATAGCAAGCAAGTGCTCTGCAAGGAAGATGAAGCAGCAGAAGGGACTGAGGACATGTGGAGGAGGGACAGGATGAAGGCACCAACAGCTATTCTGCTGGACTCCGACTCAGAATTCCCTTCGGCATGAATGAAACGCTGATGCGCGCACGGGCTCGTTCACAGCAATACAGTATCAACTTGTGTGCAGAGATGTAAAAATGCAGGAACGCTAGAACAATTTTTTTTCTTCAAGCAACACAACGTGCAGCTTAGCTTAGTCACAGCTTTCCCTTGCCATCATCAAAGCGATTAGAGCATCAGCCCACTGCACAGGACACTCTACGAGTACAAGATGACAACAAATCTCCCTTCGTAGTCTTAACGCTATTCCAAGGACTAAAAAACCAAAGAAACACCACGCACATCCCAAAAGTCATCTTTCTTGACGCTAGGTGGTAGCTCCTTCAGTCAAGCCACGCTACACTAAGTGCCCAACAGACACAAGATGTGGACACCAACGCACATTAGAAACAAGAACAATTATACAATACGTGGAAACTTACAGTTACTAGAAGGACGGAGTTTTCAAACATTTCTCTACTAATAAAAACAAAAAGATTGCGACATAGACATTTGCATTTTGTTTCTCTCATGTGGCAAAAGCAATTCAAAGTATTACGTAGACACACTTAAGAAGTTAACAAAAAAAAAAAGTTTGGGAAGCTCTAACTGGTTAGGTCAAGAGCTTTGAAATTACTTTGAGTCACTCCAGTGTTGTTTGTTGGTATTTATTCTTGTTCTATACAGTTGCTGTCCCAAAATAACCGGCCAGGCTTACAGACATAGAAACTGATCCCAACAAAAAAGTGAAATGGAACCGACTGAAACATAACGCGTATTTCCTTTTCTTTTTTGGCATTTACAATTGAAGTCTTTTTTTCAGTAAGGAACCGGAATGGCCTAGCTCACCAATCTTCTCTTCTGATGAGAAGCGAGAGGATAAAGTTACAGTAGGAGAGAGTCGACTTCGCTTGCGATTAGAATTTCTATCCTTACCGCCTGGGGAACTGAGCACAGAAGGAATTATTTCTAATAATTTCAACCCATTTGGTTACAATTCTGCCAAGCCTGAGAGTCACTGAATTCTTCCTTCAATACAAACTACTGTTAGGCATACCTAATAAACGAATTACAATTTTTTTTTTTTTTTTTTTTTTTTTTCCCCTCTATTTGGCACACCCAACGGAAAGCTTCTGCGTATTGAACAGATTTGAACAGTTTTCACATATGGTACATTTACAGACTTGTGAAGGTAACTAAAGCAATGCACAAGATCCCTTCCAACCCCAACCGTACTATGATTCTGTAATTCAATATCTTTTTTGCCTCTTACCAGAAAGAGGTCCTATTAAAAGAAAAATATATCAAAGCTCAAGGGAAAAGACAGCAATTTTAAGTAGAGTCCTCCCTTTTCGCCATTTTCTTCACATGCTAGATACAGAAATTACGTGCCAAGTTCATTCAAATCAATACCACAATTTTGATTTCTACTCCCCTCTTAATGCTTATTGTCACATCTCTTCCACAAAGATATTTTAGCACATTTATTCAATGTTTACATGAACATAGCTCTAATGTCAGCTTCTCAGTTGGACAAGCTGCATCATGACTTGCTTCCTCTCCTGCCCTGCCCTGAGCAAAAACTATGTTCACTGATAAAACTGCGAGTACAGAGTTCCTTTTCCTATTACAACACACTTGGCCACAGTGAGAGACAGAAACAAGACCTTTCTTCTTCATCTAAGACCTTTCTTCTTCATCAAAGATGTCTGAGTCCATCACCAACTAGCAAGACGCTGCTGGTTTAAATGCAAGGCAATTGAAGAAACTCTGCAAGCACTGTGCAGCACGGAAGCGGTGGCCATCAAGTGACAGAAACCACCATTTATACCAGCCAGTTATCCCGTTTTCCTTCTCGCATGATTTTGATGCTGAGGCAGTGTAACAGGTTGTTTTGAGTGTGGGTTACAGCGTTAGAGCATGTGATTTCCTATCAGTCAACACAGCCAGCAAATTCCAGCAAGGCAAAGATCTGAAGAGATTTTATGTGCAGGCAGGAAAAAAGGGACAAGTACCTTCGCTGTGAAAAGAACCTTTTACACGTTTCTGCAGAAGTTGAAGGACAGGACATGTGGGGGAAAAAAATCTAAATAAATTCACCCGTCTAAAACATCTCTCTCAATTATCTTATTTTTTTTCAATTAAGTATCTAATTTGAACTAACAGCTTAAAAGACAAAAGAGTCTGGGTTAGAAGAGGCCTTTGCAGATCATCTGATTCCACCTGCTAGTCAAAGCCTCAGTTAAGCGGTTAAGTTATCCCAATGAGCAAGACAATCTCTGGCAGACACCACCACTGAATAACGTTGACCTTTTAAACAGCATTTACCCACATACCACGTCACATATTGCCTTAAAGGTTTCTCACACAGTAATTGCATCTTCATATTACTGTACCAAGAACAAACCATTACTGAAAAAGATAAAGTAATAAAACATAAAAACCAAGAACGGTTTCCAAGTGTACCATCAAGCTTGTAACCTGTTCCTGCCAGTCAAGGGGGAACAGCTCACACCCAAAGAACAGCTTTTACTCCTTCCTTGTCACAGAAGGGAACCTACGTCCAACAGCTGAAAATTAGCTCCTTGCCCTGCAGAAAGGTCTCACCAAATAACCTGGAAGGCAGAAAGTAACAGAAATCAAGGATTTGCTTTTCTAGAAGACACAAGACACACGCTCGTTCTAAGCTCTTGGCCTCACACCACAGGCAGAAGGGCAGGGGAGGCAGTGTTACGGGAGAGCAGTTTCAAGGCAAGGGGAATCACCTCTCCATGTTTTGCCTGAAAGCAAAACAGAAAGAGCCCTTGGGAACCAGCCAGGCTGCTTCACTCGAGTTTCCACTCACCTTGGTGAAGCTGCAAAGAGACAAGCTGGCAGAGTCTAGGTGACTGCCATCCCTGCTGCTCCATCAGACTGAAACCATTCCGTCAATCCCACCCAGCCGGGGGAAGAAGGCGGCAGCACGAGGAGTTTTTCACTACATAAATAGTTGCATAGTAGATCAATAAGGTGCATAAATATCTCGGCCAGCATGCCCAAAAAGCCTTCAGCCCAGAAAGACCCTCTTCTCCAGGTGATTCAACAGAGAGGCAAAAAAAAAAAAAAAGAACTATTCTTCCTCTAAAAATTCCTAAAACTCGTGTGATAGTACTAGCCAGACAAGGACATGGCACAAGTTCTAGCATTCTGGCCTTCCTTGTGGGATGAACTTCACTAAGACTGTTCCTACTCACCTTCACTACACTGCTGAATTTTAGCCTCTCCTGTTAGCGTGTTCAGCTTGCTTTCCTTCCCGCCAGTCTTCCTCCTTGAATGGTACTTCAGACAAGGCACGTCCAGTTCTCTCTCACCCAGTGACCTCCTAGAACATGAGTTCACCTCAGAACAATTTAGTCCCACACCCTGAAACAGCAACCAAAACCATCTGCTTTTCTTTAAGTTCAGGCGAACTACGGCATGATCAGCTAGCTACTGACTGAGACGAGTGCACCAACGCTCACTAGATGCCAATGACTGGCAAAACATAACGTCGTACCTACTCTTCAGCAGAACACGCATCCTGATAAAAAGTTCATTTCTACTATCAAACAACAGAACAACTTCACAGCTCTGCAGCAAGCACGAGTCCAGCTCCTGACGTACTTACCGTGCTCCACACTGCATTCTTCCTGCCCTGACACCAGCTCCAACTAAACCTTTCCAACATCATTGTGGGGGTCCTCTTCTTAACATTAGCCCAATATTTCTGAAGAGTAAACCCTTAGAAATCCTACTGCCTTGGACCCAGTCAGGAATGTAAGCTTCTAACATTCATCACCTGGGGCTGGGACTAGCAATGGTGCCTTAATAAAAGGAATGCTACAGCAGTACGAAAATAACACAGGAAGAAGCTGTTCAGACAAACAATGTATGAAGAACTGCAACCAATCACCAGTAAACGCCGGAGCCCGTCAGTAGCCAATGCTGTCTTTGTAAGATGGGAAAACAGGTAGAAAGTAGAACAGACAAGACTACCAAGATAAACTATGACAAAGAACACAGGAAAAGCATTAGCCTGTTTAAGAGCTGGAACGTGGGAAAGCTACTAATACCCCAAACAGAAATACTGTAACATAACCCAGATTTTAATCTTCAGACCAGGAGACTGCAAGGTTTATAAATATTAAAAGCCTTAACCTGTTAAAAAAAAAAAAAAATGCATTGCAGAGGCCTCCCTGATCTCTGAGCATCCTTTACAGACATTACTCTTCTATTTAACTCTTGCTCTTACTTCTGTTGTTATTTCATCAAGCACCCGTGTGCTCAAACAGGGGAGTCTCCACCCTATATAGAGCTCTGGCTCGCCATATAAGCTATGCTCCACTGCCTGCGCTGTGGCTCGACAGAACTATTGAAGGAGTACCACATGATCCTTTCGTATCACCTCGCCTCTTACCGACATCCGTGGCACCTACACACAATGCAAACGAGGTAGGACCTTAGGGGTTACTAAAACATCCCCATAGCTCAGGTACGAGATTACAAAATTGTCTGCAGCTAGGAAATGCTCCCAATGTCACAACAAGAAATGAAGGTTTGTTCACAATGATTTGCAGTTTTAGTTCGAGGTAGGTTAAAGATACTTACCGTAAGCCAAAAAGTTATTTTTTTTAGAATGTGCCTACTAAGAATATGAAGAAACATCCACATATGGGTTTGTGTTATACTCCAGTCTGCTTCCCTTAAGTCAAGCACAAACAAGCTTTCAAAGAACCTGAAGGTCAAAACATATGGCTGTTTCTTCTGCAAAGTCTCAAATCAACACCGGGAGTACAGCTTTACCCCTCTACTGTCAAGCTTCCTAAGCGGTTTTCTGTGCTGTCAGCGCGAGTTCAGCACACGACATTACAGACCACATCCTCATCTGTCAGGACAACACATACCCCCTTTTCTCCCGGACGAAAACATGTTCTGTTGATTAACTCAAGCATCAAGAACACAACTACGGGTTTATGACTCCCTTTGAATACCACAGTCAGGTCTCCTGTAGCAAAACCATTCCTTCACCAGCACATACGAGCCAAAACCTGAAAAGTTACACCAACAAAAAAAGCCTTGTTGTCAGTTAGGTCACACATCAACAAAGAAGCATGGCCAAGATACACCTATCAGAAGAACCAAATGCGCAGAAGCTAACTGCAGATTAACCCCACGGTACTTAAATATTTGTCAACCGCATTCCCACACGGCACTTTCCATACCAGATTCCAGTATGAGAGCCAAGACAATGTTCCTCTTCAGCTGACAGCAGCAAAGCCAGCTCAAGTTCTGCATTAAGAGCACGGCAGGACGCCACATGAAATCCTCTAGGCTCATGACCATTTCTGCCTGCAGCTGCACTAAACTCGCGGAAGAGTTATTTTAGTTTTATCCTCTGACAGGGAAGAAATATTGGGAAAAACGATTTCTAACAGAGTCCTGCAACTTCAGTAATGAACCAAGCAGAGGCTATGCTTTCCGCTCATCTTGCTTCTTCCTCTCCCCGAGGAAGCAGTCTTCACACTAGGGCAAGCTAGAACATGTGAATTATGAATTACTTCATTGTTACCTGCCTTTTTAACTCAGGAGTGATTTTTGCCCCAAAAGCATCCACTCGCTTCTTGTGGTAAGGACCTCTAACACCATTTGAGCCTTGGTCTCTACGCTACCTCATCAACACAGCTACCACGATACAGAAAACGCCCTTTTTTTTTTCCGTTTTAAATTATAACTAACTTAGAGGTGAAAACATGCGTGAAGATTTTATGAAGAAGCAAAGACTGATCCCTCCTAATTTAACTAAATACTAAGGAGTACCAAGTCTACTGAACAAAACAAAGACCAGCCATAGATTCTGCTGCCTAAGCAAGAGGAGTTCTCTCAGTCTTCACACTGTTGTCTTTGAATGAGCATCACAAACTGCTCCACAGTGCACAAAAAGCCCTGAAACGGGAAAATAGAACATATGCCATAAACACCCTGTTCAAAGTTACAACATAACCAAGTTTTACTTCTGGACCCGTACAGGGAACACAAGACAATTACATTGCTTCTACTGATGCACTAAGAAATTATGAACAGCCTCCACCGCTCCCAGAGTACTTCAGAGATTCGCAAACAACTGAGTCAGCCATCATCTAAAGTCAGGCAAGACACAGTTGATTTTTAAAGATGTTTCACCTGGACACACTGGGTCTCATAACCAGGAAAATAATGTGTGATGGAATTAACAAAAGAAAAGTCACCGCATCCGAGACAGAGAAGCAAGAGCTAATTGCTTAGCTCACAAATACAAACCCAAAATACTGCTATGCTGACGCAATTAATATGCTAACTGCCTTTCCAAACAGGCATATTAATACACAACAAGCATTTTATTCATTTGACATATTATGGAGCTGCACATGACAATTATAGTTAAAAGAAAGGAAGGAAAAAAGAAATAAACTAAAGAAAGGAAAAGCTTTCAGCCTCCAGTAAGACAAGTGAAATACAAAAACCTTTGTCTGATGGCAAAAAGCCCGGTTCACTTTTGGTCTTCTCACCTCAGCGCAGAAGCCCAGCCACACAGGCAGAGAGCGGTAACAAAGTCTTGCTCGTACATCTGTCCCATTTTCTTAAGCACAAATCGAGCAGGTTGTGTTAACATTCTGGTGTGATTACGTTAAACAGTTCCAATGTTTACAAGGAAGTTAACACCACCACTAAGCATTTCTACCGATTTAAAATTTTAGAGCAGCGTACAGAATAACGTAAGCACGGCCATTAAGGAAAAAACCTACAGGACAAGCATCAGTGAAACCTCTGTTTTGTTTAAATTTTGACAGCAGCTAGTACGGCAGATGCTTCTCGTTACAATAAAGAAAACATTCAAGTATTTTGAAAGTCATCTGGCCATGAAATCATGTTTTTGCCTGCAAAATCAGAAAAACCATAGATACAGCAATAAAAAAAGATATTTCCTTAAACTATTACAGTGAATATAATGTGGAACAGATATTTGTGGCACTTTCAACGGAAGTTTCACTGTAAGATTCCTAGGCAGGCCTCTCTTCATTTGGCTTAAACAGTGTTCTCCGGCTTCGCTCACAAGAAGGGAAAACGTCATTTATTTCATAATGCAGGATTCTACTTCTGCAGAGCAAGTAAAAAACGGACTATACTTCAGGTGACTGGAAACACAATAGTAGAAATTACACAGGCCTAACACATACTCAGCGCAAGAACCAGGAACACTGGCAAAAAGCAGGAAAAGAAAAGGCGGGGGGGGGCTATGACAAGGAGCCCTTCTGCAGCAGGGCCGAGACCTCCGGCAATCCCACCGCCCGGCCAGCTCCCAGGGGCTCCAGCACACCCTCGCCGACCCTCACCGCAGAGGCGCCTCTCCTTCCCCCGCCGGCAGCACCCCGGGAACTGGGGGGGTGTGTCCCCAAACCCCTCCATTCTCGGGGCCCGGCCCCGCCGGCCCCCAGCCCCCCCGTGCCGTGCAGGCCCCACAGGCGGCCATGGGGGGGGCTAGGCCCCGCGGGAGGGCCCGCACCCCAACCCGGCTCCCGGCCCGGGGTCCGCCTGCCCCGAGGGAGGGAAGGGAGGCCGGGCAGGCCCCCCGCCGCCCCGGCAGGCCCTCTCTCGTCCCGGCGCTTCCCTGAGGGCTCGTCGGCTGCCGCCGACCCCGCGCACCCCTTTGTTCTGCGGCCCTCTCCCGCCCCTACCTCCAGGATGTCCTCCAACACGTACGCCTCCATGGCGGCCGCCGCCGCCGCCGCGCCGCCTCACCGCCCGGCCATACCCCCCCCCCGCTCCCTCCCCGCCGCCCCCCGGGACGGACGGACCGGCGGCCGCCCGGCAGCAGCACGCTCGCTCCCCCCCCGCTGTCAGCACGGGAAGAGGAAATGGACCGTTCCACCCCGCGCGGGGCGGGCGCCTACCACCGGGGCGCGGGGGGGGGGGGGGGGGGGGGGGGCGGCCCTGGACCGCCCTTGCCCGGCCGGGAGCGCGGCGGCCGCTGCCTCCCTTCACCCAGGGCTGCGGAACGGCCCGCCCGCCCGCCCGGCGCGGATCCCGGCTCGCACACAGCACCGGGGGCTTCCCAGACCTCCGCCAGAACACACGGTGGGCCCAGCGGTGGGAGCAACGGCTCGCACAGCTGTCTCCAGGAGGGTCCCCCCCAGCAGGAGATGCAGGAGGTCCCCCAACGTGAGCTCCAGGAGGTTCCTCCCGAACAGGAGCTCCAGGAGGACCCCTGTCTCTCCCCAAACAGGAGCTCCAGGAGGTCCCCCAACAGGAGATCCAGGAGGGTCTAGCCCTGCCCCAACAGGAGCTCCAGGAGGATCCCTGTCTCTCCCCAAACAGGAGCTCCAGGAGGTCCCCCAACAGGAGATCCAGGAGGTTCCTCCCAAACAGGAGCTCCAGGAGGGTCTATCCCCCCCCCGACAGGAGCTCCAGGAGGGTCCATGTTCTCCCCCCCGAGACAGCAGCGCCAGGGGGGTCCTGTCCCCCCTCTATGGGAGCTCCAAAAGGTCTCCTCCCAGCAGGAGCTCCAGGAGGATCCCTGTCCCCCCCAAACAGGAGCTCCAGGAGGTCCCCTCCCAGCAGGAGCTCCACGAGGATACCTGTCTCCTCCCGAACAGGAGCTCCAGGAAGGTCTCATCCCGCTCCCAATGGGAGCTCCAGGAGGTCTCCTCCCAGGACAGGGGCCTGCTGCCATCCTGTCCGTGCTGAGAGGGCCTGACAAACCCTTTGGGTGCACATCAGCCACTCTGGGAACGCTTTGAGGTACACACTCCTCCTGACCCCATGAAGTTCACAAATCCACTTGGGGTGGTTTTCCTCGAGTCTATTTATTGCCATCCTCCCCTGACCGCTCTCGATAACAAAGTGCACTCCTCAAAAATGTAGAAAACCACCCAACCCTTAGATGAAGCACATCTACGGCATGGCCCACGTTTTTTTCTGACTTCCCATTACAGCAATAACTCCGAAGACCAACTAACCTGCCTGAAGCGTTGCACTGCCAACTCCTGCATTTCCAACCACCCCATCCTTTCCTCCTCCACCGCTGCAGGGACATGCAGGGTGGAAAGAATTCCGGACACCGCCTGCGACTCCAATAACAAGGTAATGACCAAGTGAAGCAAGGTCTCCACATGGTAGTTCTGAGAACCATCACCGTCTCCACGTTCCTCCTCTGCTTCACCCAACACATCAAGTGATAACTTGGACTAATAAAAATGACATTGTACACGCTCCTTGAAACACGAGGTGACAGTGATATCAGTTCCGCACACAGGAGCTCAGAATCACTGAGCAATCACATCTGCAGCTCTCAAAGTATTTAATTTTCCAGTTAAAAAAAAATACAGCATAATAAATCTTCTCAGCCCCACAAAAGCCGCCTCTCTCACAAACTAATTTTAGCGGGGCCAAAAGGGTCTAGAGGCCAAAGGAATTAAATTCACATTTTGACTTGAAGAAACACTACTAATCACTCCTTCTAATTAACATCACCTTTTTCTAGAAAGTGCTCTAATTGTAACAAATACTCTCAACAACAGCAATAATAATCTTACCTGGCCAACTAGTAACATCACAGAGCGAATTTCTAATTTATCGGTGTAAATTTTAGGCACAGCTGTGTTCTTCTTCTAAGAATTCTGTTCTTCAACAAAAAAAAAAAAAAAAAAAGAGAAACGGAAATACATCCTACTCACCTACCAGAAAGTCCCTCATTTTACACAAACTCTGCACCTGCTCGGGCAGTCCCTACTGTTTTTTTCACTTTAGGGAACACCCCGGATTTTCCGTTGTTTTACTAGAATTCATTCAAGGAGCACCTCCTCCACGGGCTGTTCGTCTCTGACTCTGTATAACTTGTCTCCAGCCTGTTGCTGCAACTTGGCACATCCTACATAATTCACGGCATGGAAGAATTTTTACGGTATTCACCAAATACCTGCCTGAACTTTGCCTGTTCAGCTGGCGAGGTTTCCTCTCAGAGGTACCATACTGGAAGAGTTAACTGATCAATCCAGACAGTACTATTTTGGCTGCTCTTCAGCCAGAGTTTGTGGGGTTTGGGTTTTTTTTTTTTTTCTTTAAACTTCTAAACAACATTTTGAAAACAACTAATGATTTATCCTTACAGGAGGTTAACTCTGAGGACAAGACAATATTTGCCAACATTTACCACAGACTTCAGCCCACAGGTTTCTCCAAGCAGCACTTGCTGCAGGATCCCCTCTAGTAACACCTTCCTGACTTCGTGTCCAGCTTCACTGGGCACGCGGACCTACGGAAGCAAAGCTGGGCCAGCTAAAGCAAGGCAGACAAGAACACTCGTAGAAGTCTTAGCGGCCTCGAGAGAAATGAATCATACGAACATCTACATTATCACAGCCTACTTTCCATCGGAAACTGTTGTTCGGGCAAAGCATCACAGGACAAAATTCCACGGTAGCCACTCTCGACTAGTGCTTTTAGGTCAGCATTGCTAAAAGCCTTAGCAGTCCCTTGCGACTGATCCCGTGTACGTGACATTTAGCCATCACGCACAAATGTTAGCCCAAGTACAAAGCCACCCCTGCCAACTTGAAGGATTCCTTGAAATATATATAAAAAAAAAAAAACAAAACACCCCAGCCACCACCTCCCACCTACCACTCGCGTCTCAAAAGACTAGTTCTTCAGACTTCCGAGCATCAGAAAGAATTAACAGATACCTTCTATCACAACGAAAAAAAGCCTAAACCACACAACTTAGTGCTGAGGTTAAGACACTCTACATACGACAACACTGACAACATTTTCAGATGGGAAGAAAGACAGCATAACACAGGAACAAAAGAAGTTGTCTGTTCCACACAAAGCAAAAAGAACAGCATCATCTCTGCGTTTTTACAAAACAAGTGCCAGATTTACAGGAGAAGGAGAAACAAGCTCACCCGGAGAGCTGCACCATTTCTTCTCCCACTTGGAAGGCAACAGAGAGTTCTGTCTGCAACAGCAGAACTTGATTTGCAACACCACAACCCAAAGAATAACTCAGAGCTGCTCAAGTTGTGTTACACCACCACAGACACCAGGAGGAGCCAGGTTCTGCATGCGAGCAGCGAGGGCAGCAACCCACCCAACCAGCTAATGTTGCACTGAAAGCAAGTCACACTCGCCATTTCTTGGCTTTCACACCCAAAATCACAATATTCCAGAACGCCTTCATGTCCCTGTTCACTCACCCCCATCCCACCTTCACCTGCAGCCCGCTGGTGCAGGCTTAGGGAGAAGCGTTCGTTTGCCAAATGACATCCACTACTACACTTAATACTTCAAAAACGTTTATAGTCTGCGATACCAAACTCCAAAAACCCATTCCCAATACTTCACACCACTATGGTAAAGGCTTTAATGCAGCCTTCCATTCTGTTCCTGCAAGAAAGAGAGGTATCAAGGGGGAAAAAAAAACAACCAAAGAAAAAAATCTCTACTTAGATGTGCAGGATTAATTTCTTTCATAGTTCTACTGTGCTATTCCGACTTTTAAACATGGGCCAGGAAACACATCTCAAAGTTTTGCAAAGGTGAACACAAATCCATTTCTTCCTTGCTCTCAAGTCCAGCTCTATGAATTACTTCAAATAGCTGTTTATAGGGAAAAAAAAGTCATCTTTTTCAAACATCTACGCTTCTATTTGAAAGCTTGTTATCTTTATTTTGCCTTACTCTGAAGGGCGCAATCTAATCAGCCCTCTCATCTATTACTGTCTGCTACTAAGGAGCACCCTTCTGAACCAGTGGTACCTTAGAACAACGCAGCCGCCCTCACCACGCGCCATCCATCATCTTTCCTATTACCGTCCCTTACATCCTGTGAGCCCAACGCACGGAAAAGCCCTTCCCTTCCCCACACAGAAGGGAGGAGAGGAAACAGGAATCCTAAGTGCAGCCTGAGGAGACAAACTTCGCGCAGAACTGCTTAAAAACATGGGAACAAGTCTTACTTCAAGCTACGCTGAAGCGCGTTGGACCAAAGGGAGTCCTGTGAACGCCAAAGCTAGGGCCAAGTAGGCCACTAGACAGTGGGCAGGTTTTTTAAAAGATTCGTAGTCCAGCCTTTTAGAGCCACACAGGCCACCAGGAATTCGGAACCGGCATCGCTGGGATCACATCACCCTGAAACACAAGCATTTTAACAATTGATCCGAGAGAGATTCTGTCACCCAGGAACGTACGCAATTGAACAACTGATCGGACAATTCCCACTCTTATATCACAAAAGCACATTGTTATCTCTTTACAGCTGATCAAGCAGTACTGGTCACCAACCGTCCCAAAGCATATCAACGCACTTTTTTGTGTGCTTTCAGAGTCACAGAGCTCGGTGTCAAGGTTGGGGTGTTTAAACCGTGTCCCACGTGGATGCTAACACCTTACTCAGCAGAACCACGATGTGCATTCACCACTAAAACAACCAATCATTTTGAAATTAAAGAGTTGAAAATAGCCCTTCAATACAGTACAAAGTATCCCTCAGTGACCCCTTCAGCACGGCTTTACCAGGTATTTCTCTTGCACATTCAATGTGCAAGGAATACTCCAATAGCTTCTTCAAAGGCTGCTTCAAACTTCTATTTGAAAGACTCCGTGGGCGAGAATCCCGTCCAAGTCAGCAGCAGTAAAGCAGTGGATACGGTGGTGCAATACTTCGGAACTCAACCCATTATAGACTCTGTCCCTGGCTTTACCACTGGTACGGGGAGAGCTCTCCTATTACTGCTTAAGGAGAGAGCAAAAAACATGTCGAAGACTAGGACCAACGACAGAATAATCAACAAAAATCAAATGCGTTCACGAGTCATCACCCACTGAAGGGATGACTTTTCGTAGTCTAGACTTTATTCTGTATTAAACGCTGCAGAAGTGGATCACCAGAACAGCACTTCAAATGCGACTGCCTCGTAAAAACCTAGGAAGCCAGTGTCCCTCTAAAGCAGATGCAGTCACTGTAGCTGTTCTGTATCAAAGAATACGCAGTCACCAAAATTATCTTAAAGATAGCACAGGGCAAAGAAAAAAAAAAAGGCAAGAAACCTCACTTCATTGGGAGACACGCTAACGGGTAACCAACTGCCAATGACACACTGCAATTATCCACCACCTAATGTACATCCCCTCCCCCTGCTAATGCTAGCTCTCAGCTTCGTGTTGGGTCCGTTTCTTCCTGTTTTAGAGTGATGATACTCCTACCCACGTTCCTTTGGCTGGACTGAGCCAAGTTTTGCCTATCTGCTCTTAGAATAATAATACAGCTTTTCAAAATCCTCTACAACTAAGTCACAGCTGAAAGTTTCTCCAAACAGACATCCCTAAGGGTACACACTGCTCCAAATAAGATCACTGCCTTGTAAATTCGTAGTATTTACCAACCTTCATTAGGAACTACATCCCCACCTGTACATATACCTTTCCTCACTCCGTTGTATCAGTAGCTAGTTCAGATAGCCGCTAAGACACCAAATGTTCTTCTGTGCTACTTCTCATGTCTTTTTCTTTTGAAACACAAAAATCTTGTTATGCCACAAAAGCCTGACCTCTACTTCATATTTTGCAAGTTTGCACGAGTTACCACTTGGTGCATTTTGTAAAGTCCTCCAGTTCTACATCAATACCAAGAAGAGCTTTAAACCTCCAGTTCCACCTTCTTTCTCCAGCCGGCTTTATCACGCCTCTCATTTTTGATCCTCAGTGGTTAGTGATTACATAAAATCACATCAGTCCAAAATCAAACCTCAGGAATCATCTGAAGTCATGACCCGCATCTGCTTTTTCTATTTTCACATAACATATTATTTTCTTGTTCTTCACTTCTTACAGCAATCGCCTCTCCGCAGCTGTCAGCCCGGCTACTTTCAGGCATCCTTCAGGTACGTGCTTTAGTGAATTTCAAAGCAAAGAAATTTACTGTCTTCCTTTCATTTTTATTATTGGGGGCGGGGGCACGCAGGGATGATGGGCTTTAACCTGATGAAATCTACCACTTTAAACACATACTTTTCTTGTACTTTCTTTTCATTCCTTTAGCCTTATAATTCAGTGTCTCCTCTAAGCATTTCAGACTCTCCTGCCAAAACCTGCAGTGGAGCATTCACCGAGTGTTCCCATCCCAAGATGACCTTTGCTGCCCGTCCTTACTATATCACACCACCCTCATCCCAGCTCCCTTACCTCCCACAAATAAGCAAACTTCCATAATGAAGCCACATATTTTTCTTAACAACTATGTAGCAACTTTTTTGACCGACCAGGAGGATTTCACACTCAAAAAAACAAGCTTTCTCCTGAGATCATTCGTTTCTGTCCAGCGTATCCTTCACTTGGCCTAGGGCAGCAGCAAGGCATTCAAGACCCTTCTGCCACATTCAGTATTTGCTGTTCATTTAGTGGATTTACTGGATTTGGTAAACACATAAAACTGGAGAGGATGATAATCTAGTCCTTAAGGGCCCTCGACATAGTACTCCTGAGACCTAGGTTTTCCACAGCTCCAAGGAAACTGGTATCTTTGAAAGGCATCTGTACTTCACTGCCTTTGGAAGTGCCAAGATAAACGCGTGCTGAGCTTTTCACGTCAATTTAAAAGACTGCCTGAAACTAAAAAGGTTTAAGGACTGACTGTTGACAACAGATGGGGACATTTGTGACCTGTCTGATGGCATAAAGCTGCCCGATTCCCTTCGCACAAACCCTCCTCGGACCCGTCCTCCCTGAACAGAAGCACTACGCTACCAAACCGCACCTGGCAGCTTGCATGAACTATCGGGTTCTGGTGGGATCAGGGAAGATGACTCCACACCCAGAGAACCCTTTTCAAATACCTATTATCTCCTCCCAGTAACAGTAGAGAGACATCAACATTCACGCTGCGTTACCATTTCATGGAAGATTTCTCATTCTCAGTTAAAAAAAAAGAAGTCAATCACTTCCACCACCGAAACAAGTCAGCAACACGACGCCAGGAAGCTATAAGGATTCAGCGACAGCACGCACAGGCTGAAAGCAAGAGCCTTCAGCTTATAGCACTTTTTCCAGGAACTCTAAGACGAGGGCCGTCAAAAGCTAGCTCTGTCTGAACTCAGACTGCAACACTCAAGGCAAGAGTCATAAGTTAACAGTCTTAAATTCTATTAGCAGCCTCTTATTCTTACACCATCCATCTCTAAACAGGAGGTAGATGCACAATATAAAAATATTTCTGAAATAAGTCTTCACCTATGCCCAAAGGACACATCTAAATAGAGTTTGATAGCCTAGCGAGGGAGCAGCGCTCTGGCACAGAGTGAGAAACCCTTCTAATCAGCAAAAAGCCTTCTTCCCCACTAAGTGCTTACATCAGCCCTATTATTTTGGACTTCAGTTCTGTGAGACAAACGTAAGCATGGAAAAAGGAAGAAAGAAAATATCTTTACTCATCCATAGCGCTGCCCTGAAGATAACTAAACCGGAACATCATTAAAAAGCAACTGTGTCAAGACACATTCCTGCGGTTCTGCCTCCTCGTTTGTCCGGTGCGTTTGCTCTTATTAGAGGAGCCCCTGCAATTTTCCTGTGGAGGAACTGCCCGACGCAAAGCCAAACAAAACTGACACAAAGGTGCAAAGTGAGACCAAAATTACATAGCATTACATAAGCATTTTAAAAGTGTTTTTCATCAGAAGCGTAAGATTACTGACAGAAATTTTTGTCTATAAGATTTTTCTATAAGAGAACTTCCTTTTAACTTCTCCGCTTTACGCAGTCCATGTTTTCACCGGGTAACACTGTGTGCCAAGCCTTTAGTCCGGGCACTCTCAATGCAGTAAAGAAACCTGGTTTTGGGCTAAACACAAGTAAGATAGGGAACACATTCAGAAAAGGCAACCATTTGGGACAGGGAGGATCCTTTTTCAAACCAATTAAAACACATTTCTTTCTCTTTCTACATGTGAAATACTGGTGACAAGAAAGCTGCCTATATTGTAAGCAGCACTTGAACAGCCTCCAAGCCAGGGTCATAATTTTCCACATGTCTAAGTCACACAGAGTCCAACGACATTCATGCTAACACCTCTCAAATTCTAAGACAGGTACTAATCCAAGGTATCTTCACATTAGTACGTGAAAATTTGAGTACAAGGTCAAAGCCATCCTCATTTAACGTACGCTCTGTGCCCTCTATTCGATATGCAAGTAGAAGAACACGCCTACTTCGGGAGAAGCTGCTCTTTATTTTCCGCCGGTTAATATTAGTACGCAAGGTCCCAAATATAGACCCTTTCTCTTATACCTGCTGCAACACAAGATATTTTTGCCAATTGTGGCTCTGCACTCACGAAACACAAATACCAAATAATAACGTTTAGTACAAAAAGCACTGAATACAACATGGAAGAGGCTAGCTCCTTTTTTCCAGTTCTTCGATCACCAACGAATATATATCGGAACTTCTCTACGGTTTTAAAACTAAGAACTTTTTGCAGGTTAACAGCTGTAAACTATTCAGGAACTTCAAGTGGCTTAAGTGGAAACACATACCCCACAAAGGTTTAGGAAACCTTCAACCAGAAAAAGACGCTTTTTATAACAAAGCATCCTTCTCCTCTTTAAGTGGCCATCGTTTTCTTCTATGCCTAATAATCCAAATAAGTGAACACTGATATCAAGTATTTCCACGTCAAATTCTGATCCAGGATCGGCTGGGTCAGGACATCCCTGTCTCCCTTTTCCCAGCTGTGAACGAACCTGACAGCCGTTTCAGCTACCGATGCTCTACATTCAGGTAGGCTGTTCGTAAAGAATTTGGACATAGTTAATATCAAATTTTGAGCCTGTCCTAACTGTTACAGAAACAATAAGGACCCCTAACAACCTATTTGATGTTTCTTTCTTTTCCAAAGCTCCCAATAATCAGAGTTATTTAGCTGGCACCTTCAAGTTCACCGACTAAACTGGATAGAAAATCTACTCCATTTTTTAACAGCAATACCAAGCCTGGAATTTAACAGAGAGCAAGCTGTTAGAGAACACTGCAGAAGGAAAAATACATCAACTGAATAAAAAACAGTGAGAGACTTTTGTGTTCTCTATGTTCTGTTAATATGGATGTTCACATCTTGTTTCATCTGAAGTTACCTGGAAGACCAAGACAGACTGGGGACCACAGAAGAGAAGTCCCAGCGCCTACTATCAGTATAGTTGAACCAGCCGCCAGATTGCAATCCTTCTAGCTGAACACTGCTTGTTCTCTGGAATTCAATACCTCCTGTCCCCTGTCTCTTCTCTGTTGAGTCTTCAAAAATAGACATCACAGGTTCAGTTTATCTCAGATTATCACAAGAAAGACACAACAATTAACTTGAAAACATTCGCCCTTCTCAATTCAAGATGCCCTCACAGTAAGAGTCCGATTTTAGCCCAAAACTAACCCTAAAGGCTTTCAAGAGTCCCAAACCAAAACGGTCTCCAGCAGTCTTCACCAGCACAGCCAGACTACTCACCATCCTGAGAGCTGAGGTCCCCCAGCAGCCCAACCTATGTGCACCCTCCTCCCACAGCAGAACCTCTCCCCCTCCAATGATACTTAAATTTTCCTTCAGGCTCTCTGTGTATGATTTATTTTACTATGACAAAATTTAGTGAGTGCATCGGAAGTTCACAAAAAGTTAAAAAAAGTAATTTAAATACGTCTCAGACCGTGTGCACAATACTTGTGTTACAAAATCAATGGCTCAAGTTATTTCTGCGGACAAGTATTCCAACAGTTTGGAAAGAGTGCATGCTCTGCAATACCCATCTCTGGATTACAACGAAAGCCGCCACCACCACCAAAGACCTGCTTGAAAACATTGGGGGTCTTTTTTTAGGTGTAAAAATTCAGGTCTTGTTTAAATTAAACCTCATTTAGAGTACTACTACTAACCTTATTACAAGTCTCATTCACTCAAGGAAGTGCTTACTAGGTGGCACTACTTCACACACACTTCATAATGAGTAATGTTGATAAAGTTACCAAAGGCAAAAAGACGTGCAACCTAACTGAGGTTGTGGCCGTACACTGACTTAATTAAGCCATGCTGGGACACAACAGCACCCACCAGTTCCGAGGCACCGGAGGAACCAGCATCTACAGCCATTTCACAGGCCCGTGACCTGCTAGATAAAGAGCTGGGATAAATCAGCAGGGCAAAAGCATGCCTTGGGGGAAGAGATTTCCCCCTCTTGGACGAGTTAAGCTTTTAGATCAACTCATCGCATCATGCCATCCCATATCCCGCTTCGGTGCGCCTGCCAGCGTCTTCCTAAAAACCCACCCCAACTCAACGACACAAGTACATTTTCTCAACTCAAAGACACACGTACATTTAGAGTGATTTTACACGGAAGTCGTGTAGAAGCACAAACATTTCCCCCCACATGCAGGCTTCAGAAAAGCCCTTCGGAGTTCAGCACGTAAGGTTTGCCGCTATATTTATCACTGAGGAGATCCTTTATCAAGCTGATGCTTCGCAAGAATGCCAGCACGCTGTTATGCCAACTTCCACTTCTGTTCGTGACTGAGATGGACAGAAGGCATATGTTCATCTATCTAGCAGACTGTTACGTTGAAAGCACTCTTTTTCTTTAAAATAGTTTGGCTATGTATATTACAATCACTATACCGGTCACAGTCATGCTTTGGGACTTTCATGCTTGGCAGTGTACAAAGCGATTCCTTTGCTGCGCTACGTGACGCCAAAGCAGTGATGGTGATCCTCACAAGTGTGGCAACACCTTAAGAAAATACTTCTTCCTTCCTCTCTTCCTCCCCATCCTTAACACGCTGCTTTCAAGAACCTCAACAAATACCAGAGATGGAAAAGAAACAAGTCAGTGCTCATTTTATCTCAAGCAGCGAAATTTCTGCCGACTTCTCTCTCCAGGACTGTGCCAGCCACTTTCAAATAGAAGATCCAAGGGAAGTGTCAAGAGGACTACTTTGCCCTTTAATGCAGTAATTCTCAGAGATCTGCAGCGTTCTTAACAATTCCAGTCCTCAAAGACAATGCAGGTTTCTTTGACAGGCATTTAAATGAAGCAAAAAAGGCAGTCCCCGTCCCTCCTCCCTGTCCAAGTTCTGGGCTCTTCGCTGTGTCAGCACAAGCTCTTGCGCGACCGCCTGACAATCTGGATCGAGGAACCGATCGACCGTAAACACGCTTTTTCTGTTGCCGAGGTTTTTTTTCAACGAGATCATTTCCCAAGTGGCCAGGAGGAGCAATGAACGCCTTATTTTATTTTATTTTTTTGGCAGCAGCGTGCTCACTGCAACCTTCCTACAAGCCCGATTCCCCCACCTTCAGTGGGATCGGTACCCACGCTGACACGGTGGATGAACAACACTCACCGCTTGAGGGGGGAAAAAAAAAAAAACACAACCGAAGTCACATCATGATTTTCAATTTTAAACTTCATTAAAGCATTGTTCACCGTTCTGTGGAGGAGAACAATTCACCCCTGCAGAACAGCATAAAAAGGAAAATTCCGCTGGCAAAGCGTTTCAGGACAAGACTGCACAAAAGGAAAGAAATACCTGAAGTTTTGAAATGGCAAAGCTCGGGGACAGGAAAACACGTGAGCCACCAGATCCCTGCCAGACACAGATGTACTGGGGACCTCCAGCTTCTCGATAAATAAAGTGTTTAATTCTGTTCTCGTGCGTGGGAAAAACTGGGAGGACAGAAACAACCTTCCTCCTCTTATCTCCGAATCCCTCCCTGCGCTTGAGAAAGGTTTCGGATGTTCCCCTTCTGCCGAGGCTTTAATCCACAAAACAGGGCCTGCAAAGAAGGACAGATGCAGAGGCTGAGAAAGAATCATTCCTTCTTTATTAGGGCCAGGGGGAACGAACCTGAGCTCAACTACAAGGTAGTCTCCTTCACACTAGAAAGAAGTCATATCACTGTGTGAAAGATGCCTTTCATGTTTAACCTAAAGAAAAAAAGAATCCAGACGCTTCACTTCTTGACAGTTTCAAGCTGAACTCGAGGAGAATGGAGGCCGGAACCCCAATCTGATACTCTGAAGAGCGACATTTCATCATGCTTCTTAATACTGCAGACTTCTTTCTAGCACTGCTTTCTAGCATCTGAACCGCTGCATATTTGGACACGTTACCCATTCTTGATGATTAACACCACAAAGACCGAAGATATCGGGATGGGTCAGGGAAATAAAATAAAATCAAGGTTTGTTCCATCTCATTTCCTAGAATGCACCATTATACTCCTAAGACTTGAGGATTCAGCTAAAGCACAAGAGAGGAAAAACATCTGCACATCAAACACCAGTAATGTGAATTTGTCAAAAACCACTTTGGGTAACGCAAACAAAATCATCCTAATTGCAACATTCGGCCTAAAAGAAAATACTGCAAGCACAAAGATATATTAAAGCCATGCTTCGTTTCATGGCTGATTTTTAGCCTGGTATACAACTACTACCCAATGTGAAAGTAAGGTGCCACAACAGTTAAGTAACACCTCCACATGGCTTCAGCTCTTCAGATAGTTATGAGCTTCAGATTGCACATAGGGGGGAAAACGTGGCTGAAAACCATCTGGAATAGGGAGATAACCTCTCCCAGTACCGACTAACACAAAGCACCAACCGCTTAGTGAAAACGGAGAGGAAACGCTGCCCTTCATTGGTCAAGCATGGGGTTTGGTTTTTTTTTTTTCAAATATTCCTGTTGACACGGCACGATGACCGCACAGAGCTCACCAGAATTCACACACTAACACCAGGACATATTTACCTTTGCTGGTAAGGCTCACCACACATTAAGGAAGACTTTTTTCCCCCTAAGTACACGTGTCAGTTAAATGACCTTATCCAAACCATTTGCCAGCATTAAAGCCTTCCCCACCCACACAATTAGCATTCTGTCTTGGAACGTCAAAAGTTACTGACATGACAAAAGAGTTGCACGTGGGTACAGACGTTCTACAGATACAGCACATCCTCAAAATGCCATTTCAAGTTAGTCACCTAAAATGCCCTACCATCAAGAAGCCAGAAGCACATCATTTCACAAAAAAGTCTACCCCGGCATCCACCCATACTGCTCAAATGGCCTAAAACACTAATATCGCATTTGGGTAATTTTTATTTGTAACACAAAGTTAGAAAGGCTTGTTTCTTGAACCCGGAAACCAAGTCTTCTAACTTACCTTGGATCTGCAGCACTGATTTTTCAATTCCTAAATCCAATTGCCAAAGCAGCTATATGCTAGATAAGCACAAATAGTTTTGTTTTTAGAACACAGATAGAGAGAAAAAAACCAAACATACATGACCCCATTTGCCTTCAAAGTTGACAGATGAGGAAAATGCCTCAGCTGCATCTCCTCCAGAGAAATCATTCTCTTCAAAGAACTAAATTACTAACTTAAAATATGGGGTGTTTGGCTCCAGCCTGCACACAGGAATTATGTTTATAGGGACACTTCCTGAAGAAATATCTGAGGAAGTAAACAAATTCACGTGGCGCCACCAATACCTAACTCCACCTTCTGCAGCGGTCATTTTAGGCAGGGGGCTTCTTTTTAAACCCAGATATTCACTAATAACTTCAATTACATAAAGCAGACAAAAAAGGCTTATTTAAGAACTCTGATTTGGGCATCTTCCTCATCAGTATAGCTATTACAATGTATGGCTTGGCCCAAATCACCTTAGGTCTTACACAAGTTTGGTTTTTTCCCCGAGGGATTTCACTATTTCTTCTTTTGAAGGCAAGAAACTAAACAGTATAAGCAAAAAACCTGCCAAAGCTGACAGAAAGAGAAGTATTACAGCATAAACGACGAGGCAGCATGCGAGATCGAGCTGTACATCAGGATGTCACGCACGAACAAGGACAGAGCCCCATTAGTTGCATGCTCAGTCACGTATTTGAAGACGCAAAGAGAAGAAAGCAATGGTAGTGCAGAGAACATATCATGCAGCGGTCACGCGAGACATACTGGCTCTTTAGCAGCCCTGCACAATCCAAAGGTCTTATTCCAGGATTCTAATTAAGACAGTTGGGATTTAAAAAAAATTACAACTTAAATTCCCTGTTTCAAATCAACAGTTTGCTTTAATACTTGAGCTGTTAAAACCTTTTACAACTCAACTATTACGACCATGTGCCTGTGACACTCTTGAAATCACACCAGTAAACCCAAGTTTTCAGATTAACACCTTATATCTGAAGCTAAAGAACTTAAGAGTAGCCTCTTCTGAATGAAGAAATTTTAGCGGACCAGCGGTGTTTTCTTGTTTTATTTACTTCATCTTACTAGTTCAGTTCAATTACTAATTCAATTGCAGCTGAAAAAAAACAAAAAATGAACCCTCATTTACAGCAGCTATGAGGCCCCAGTGAAAACAAGAAAGGGCTGCACCCCCAGCAGCATGGGCAGCGAGGAAAGGGGGCAGATTATGCCCCTCTGCTCCACTCGGGGGAGACCTCACCTGGAGTACTGCGTCCAGCTCTGGAGTCCCCAACATCAGAAGGACACGGAGCTGTTGGAGTGGGGCCGGAGGAGGCCCCGGAGATGCTGGGAGGGCTGGAGCCCCTCTGCTGTGGGGACAGGCTGAGAGAGCTGGGGGGGTTCAGCCTGGAGAAGAGAAGGCTCCGGGGAGACCTTCCAGCCCCTCAAGGGGCTCCAGGAAAGCTGGGGAGGGACTCTGGATCACGGAGGGGAGCCATGGGACGAGGGGGAAGGGTTTTACACTGACAGAGGGGAGATTGAGATGAGATCTGAGGAAGAAATTGTTTGCTGTGAGGGTGATGGGACCCTGGCCCAGGTTGCCCACAGAAGCTGTGGCTGCCCCATCCCTGGAGGGGTTCAAGGCCAGGTTGGATGGGGCTTGGAGCAACCTGGGCTGGTGGGAGGTGTCCCTGCCCAGGGCAGGCGGGTGGAACAAGATGATTTTTAAGGTCACTTCCAACCCAAACCATTCCGTGATTCTATGAATGCGTAAGGAACAACCAAAGCATGTCAAAAACATCCTTTGCACAGGGCAACGCTTTCAGGCACAGTTAGCATTATTGAGGATTGTGTCTAGGAAAGCTAATTTACACGTCATATGAGAATCCAGTGACAAACTATATCAGTCAGAAAGATAAAAGAAAGAACAGGAAGAAGCACACACAAATCCAACACTGGTCTACATCTAATCATCACGGGACTCTCTGATCAAGGAGAACACTGAACTGACAAACTCTTAAAAGGGATACGATATTAGGAAAAGCCATTATGAACTTCACTGCCAGTAGCAATCCCTTAAGTTCAAACACTTGAAATAAGCTTGTAAACAGAGTTTTTAATACACAATTAAACCTTCCTGTGTTTCATGAGAAGCCCTAATGCAGATTTTTACATAGCAACTTGCTACTAAGACTTGCTTATCTTTTGTACTGTTTCACTATTGATTGAAGACAAATATTTAGCAAAATCGGTACATACACAGACACCTTCAAGAAGTCTACATATTTATGTTTGCGTGAGCCCGTTCAGAGGAACTGCTAAACCATGTTTTCACAAAAAAAAAAAAACCAAACAAACAAACAAAAAAACAACCACCAAACAACCAGAGAGCAAATAACAAAGTTCCCAAACAATAATGTTGTTCCCAGGCTTCACATGTGTCAGCTTTCATTTGCCTAACCTGCTCCCTTCCCCCTCCCTCCTTTTTTTATTTTTTTGACTCATGTCCTGAAAATCATCCTGTCGAGAAGCTTGGAAGACAGACCTTTGATTTGACTCCAGGCACGAATTAGACAGGCAGTTTTCTTCCTATTTGTCTCACATGTTTACGTATCAACAATAAGGCACGTTAAATGGGGGGCGAAAGGTACGCTGTACAAAGCCCCACTAAAAAGTAAAAGCAGCTTCCCATCAGGTGAACAGACCGGCCCGAGTATATCATCTTCTTCAGTGACACTCCTCACTCAATTCTGATCAAGAACCAAGACGCCCCTTCATCTCGCCCTTCAACATCTAACATGCCAACCCATTAAATTTTCCACCTGTGTCACCGCACCTATCCAATTTTTGCCTGAATGTACACTTTCTGTCAGTTACTCCTGATAGAAATAGCGCCGCGCTCCCACTTAACCACAGCCCAGCTCCTTAAGCAGCTGATGAGACTACCTCTATGAAAAATGAACAATTTTGCTTGTTGTACCTCATCATTCATAAGCTAAGTCCAGAATTCTGCCAGGAAGCATGCACGCTGACCTCCCTGGTACGTAACTTCTACTGTCATTTTTCTCTTACCTTAAAATATCTCTTCCTGTGTACTGAAAAGAGTTGCCTTTTTTTTTTTATTAGCTGGTGGCTAGAGTAAAGGCAATTTGCCATTTAGAGACAATACTGGACTGCGCTACCTAGAATCTTGGGGTTTTTTGGCAAGCAGCAATTTGCTGCGATATCAAAAAGCAACTTCGGAGGTTGCCATGGACGTCGTAGTAGGAGCTCATTAAGTTGTCGGTATGAGATTTCGACTGAACTTCTCCCAAAGCTCTATCCAGCGCCTGCATTTCCACACTGAGATCTCATGGAGTTTAGAAACAGACTGAGATGAAAACATCTGATTACTACTTTTTATTCCATTCCATCAGCTCAGCGACAACTGAGCCAAACAACATCTTTCCACTCGTGGGGTTTTTGTGATTTAGTAGCTGCCAGGTTTCCGATTATAGCGCCGCCTTTGACTTGTTGCTACTGTACTCCTGATATTTAGAAGCCGTCTCATTAGTAGTCAGATCTAGAAGTACTTTGCTTCAGGTTGGAGAAGTCTTCATGTATTAAGCATGGGAAGGGCATAAAAGAACATAAACTGTCCTAAGTTTACAGAGATAATGAAGTGAACGGCTGGGAGGGAACACCATGTTATGCAGTGTTCCCACAACAGTTTCCATTTACAGCAAAACCACAAACTTAAATTTCTTTGTGTTTTTCATTCTATGTGCCTTCCAGACTGCCAGTGGTCAGAAGATCACAATCCAACCGCTGAAAGCCACGCGAACTACACACATCTCAAGCAAGTCTAAACTAAAGAAAATTTTAAACCCCAAACAACTAAAAATCCCACAGTAGAAACACAAACTTTTTTTTTTTTTTTTTAAAGCCAAAATTAAACATCAGGTTGCTTTCAGACAAAGAAAACTCCCTTTCTCTGAGAACACTCAAAACACATTTCCTCCCCAGGAGCTGCTGGGAACTACTCTGAAGTCAGATCCTCTGCTCCAATAATCAGGCCATCCTCATGTTCACATTCCTACAAACTGTGATTTCAGCTGTGCATACTCTACTAAGCTGCATCATTTCATCCTGAAGTCAGTGGGACTACAAGTTTTTTGCAAGCAACCTGAATGATCAAGAAAAAGAATTACTATAAATAAAGCTAATATATGAAAAATGTATGCTATGCTGAATTGAATAAACTCAATATTATTACCTTGTTTATCACTTACTTACCCCTGCTTAATCTTTAATCCCAGCCCACCCAGACTGGGAAGGCCTTCACTTACTATGTGTAAGATGAAAACATCAGGGAAGTTTCCAGATGCCAAAACTGCCTTCCCAGCTATTGCTATCTACAATACATGTCACTCTATCAAAAAAAAAAAAGTCAAGTATTTTTCTGGTGCCTCATGATAGTTTAATGATCATTTCCTTTTTTATCTCTCTGCGGGTCTCAACGCATATTAAATAGGCGGCTATGGAAGGCACTATGTGCAGGCAAAGGCTCGGCTCACCTAAGACGACATGTATTCCTCGGTTGTCTCGTCGCCCTTCCCATCATGTCATACCCACTGTACTGTTTGAAAGCTATCAGGATAAGGAGCCATTTGGAAGCATGGCTGGAGACTACAAAATAAATCCGCCTACTATTTTGCCATTAAGTCTCACTTTACACGAATCCTGCTGAAGGCTGCTGTCACATAGGGCTCATCTCAATGCTCAATTACGAACCGATGTATCCGCTAAGTCACCGGACAGCCTCCACCCCTTGGCCACACACCGCCATAGCAGAACTCCACGGACTCCGTCCGAGAGCAAGTTCTTCAAGTATCTGTAGGACTGCTGGTTACCACGGTTCAGCACGTAACCACAGCTGCCTATCTCACAGGTTTTACACCTCAGAAACTTCTACCTAGCTGATAACGCTCACTTTCCTAAAAATAAATACTACAGAAGGAAAACGCCAGACATAACTGTTAATTGAGACACATTCATTGTGTGCAATTTATCTCGCGGAAGTTGGATAAAACGCTTCTTGTATCAACTTCTGCAGAAATATAATGCAGAGTGCTTCTTAACTGTGGAAAAACCTATCACCATCTCAGCCCAGCCCTTCCTTAAACATATCAGACTCTTCCTTCCCATTCTTCCTGCTCAATGCACCTTCTATCGCAGAAGTAGATATGCCACTTCAAAGCCAAATTGCCAAGAAATAAACTTCAAAACAAAGCTTACGAACTTGAAGTGGACTTTTTTTGAAGACGCTATTCAAAAAAAAGCAGAAGAGAACATCCAACTTAGAAGGTTACAGAATTAAAAGCACTCAGCAAAGCCACTCTGTGTGACTACATATGCAAATAAGGAAGGGCCTTCATGTCTCGCTCGGCCTCGTCCAGCCGTACCTACCTGAAAAACCTAACATTAAACGAGCACGAGTTAACAACGCTTCCTTGGGCTTGTTTCAGGATTACGTTGAAGCGGTGGCTGCTGCGGGGTTTGGAGAAGACGTCCAAGAAGGAGGAGAAGGCCCAGGGCTCTGAGGCAGCCTCCGCTTTACCGAAATCCACCTGCTTTTCCCCAAGATGATTTATTCCCACAAGCGCACACCCAGCTTTCCAGCAGCGTGCCGGGAGCTCAGGCCTGTCTCCACAGCCCCCGCCCGGCGGCATTCCCGCCCTCATGCCCTCCCGCCCCGATTCCACCACGGCACCTGAGGACACACCACCCGGCCTCGAGGGCCACCTGCACCGTTTCCGGGGCCCTTCGCCCCCCAAAAACACCCCACACGTGCCCCACACTAGACCCTCCGGCTGGGGCTCCCGGGGAGCCTCCGGGTCCCCTCCACACCTTCCTCATGGGACTCCCCCCGGCCCGGGGACACACCGGCCGCCCCCTCCCCAGCCTCCCCGGCGGCGGGGCCCTCCCGCCGTGCCCCGGCGCGGCCCCGCCATGAGGCCGGGCCGGGCGGCGCGGTGCTGCCCCCTTCCTGCCTCTGCGGCAGGGCCCGGCGGGGAGGCGGGGGCGGAGGAGGCGGGAGCGGCGAGGAATTATGAAACCGGATCAGTAGGGCAACCCCCGGGGCCGCCCCGCCACCCGGCCCATCGGCCCCCCATCCCGCCCCCCACCCGCTCCGGGACCAGGCCCAGCAGCCCCCTCCCCGCATCCCTCCCCCCTCGGGGACCCCGTTGGGTACCTCGGAGACCTCCTCTTCTTCCTCTTCCTCCTCGTCTTCCTCCTCCTCCTCTTCCTCGCTGCCGTTGTTGCTGCTCTCGCTGCCGCCGCCGCCGCTCTCGCTGCTGCTGGCCGGCCGGCCGGCCCGCCCGCTCCGCTTCGCTTTCGCCGGCGCCGCCTTCTTCTTCAGCAGCAGGTCGCACACCCGCACCAGCCCCCGCGGCGCCGCCGCCGCCCCGGGCGGGCACGACGGCGGTGAGGTACCGGCGCCGCCGTTCAGCCCCTCCGGGGGACCGGGCCCGGCCGTGGCGCTGCCGGCGTCGCCGCCGTCACCGCCTCCCTCCGCCACCGCCGCCGCCGCCGCGCCGGCCGCCTTCTCCATGGCCGCCGATCCGCCCGGTGAGGAAGGAGGAGGAGGCACCCGGGGCCGCCGCCGCTGTCTCGGTCACCTCTAGCGCCGGCGCCGCGCCACCTCTCGCGATACTTGTCGCCGCCTCCAGCAGCGGCAACGGGCGCCTCTCCCTCCTCAGCCGCCGCCGCCGCCCCGCGCTCCCCCCCTTCGCCCCGCCGCCGCCGCCCGGTGGTCGCGGCCCCCGCCCCGCTCCGCCGCCCCGCCCGCGCCCGCTCCGTCGCGGCAGCCTCCCGGCGGCGACCCTCTTCCGTGCGTGCCTCGGTCACCGCCCCGGCGCCGGAAGCGCCGCCTACGTCATCACCCGCCGCGACGGCGCCGCGCGGCCGCTTCCTCCTCAGCTCTCCTCAGCGCCGCCGCCCCGCCCCGCCGGCCCTCGGTCGGGCCCGCGCTCGGCCCTCAGCGGGGATGAGCCGAGGGCAACGAGCGAGGGGGAGCTCCGCGCCCCCCGGGGAAGAGAGCACGGCGGCGCTCGTGTGGCTGCCGGCCGAGGTTGAGTTACTTCGGCAAAGTAAATGGCGGGAGAGCGGTAAGACGGGGCCTCGTGAAGCACCGCTCGCTGTGCAGCAAGTTCTGCCGTGTCGGCCTCTGGGGGTGCGTGTGGGAGCGGGCGCAGGGCGCGATGATCTCCTCGGGAGATGGCGGACGGGCGTCTACGGCCTTACCTCGTGCCGTCCTGGCACCTCAGTACACACGTTCCCCATTACGAGTGATGTTCTTCCGCACAGTGCGTGCTCGCTGGGCACCGAGCGCACAAAGGCAACAGCCAGAGGCCTGTTGTAAAAGAAAGCTGGTGGAGTATCACTAAAAAAGTAGGAAACATCAAGATGCCTGTGTCACTTTGAACATGCGCTTTAATTACATTCTTTAACTGTGTCACTATATCCCATTTCCTCCCTCAGGCCCTCCATCTCAGACAAAATTTCATCCCTAAAGTGTACTTGGGACATTAACTGTGTTAGAGAAGGCTCCAGGGAGACCTTACGGTGGCCTTCCAGTCCCTAAAGGGGCTCCAGGAAAGCTCTGGATCAGGGAGGCAAGACATGACGAGGGGGGATGGTTTTAAACTGAAAGAGGGGAGATTTAGATGAGATCTGGGGAAGAAATCCTTTGCTGTGAGGGTGGTGAGCCCCTGGCCCAGGTTGCCCAGAGAAGCTGTGGCTGCCCCATCCCTGGAGGGGTTCAAGGCCAGGTTGGACGGGGCTTGGAGCAACCTGGTCTGGTGGGAGGTGTCCCTGGTTGGACTAGATGGCCTTTAAGGTCCCTTCCAACTCTTAACCATCCTATGATTCTATGAGCTGGGTTTTTTGTCTGGAAAAACACTGATGGAACATTGATGCGTGTCAGGTCCTGCAGTAACAAAAGTCTTGTGGCAGTTAAATACAGGCAGGTTTTTTTTCGACCTGACGGACATCAACGAGGAAAATGTTTGTAACCACAGAAACACATGATTGTAAAGACTGGTAATGGCTTTAATGCGCTGGTACACTACGGATGTTTTGGAATTGGTGTTTCAAGCCAAGAGCGTCTATTCTACTTATATTTTAAAGAAATGCAAAGAGCCTGTCGTGATTTGATTACTTTACTCTTAAGTGTTGTCTTCTGTCTTGGATAATGTTGGAAAGGACCAGTCATGGCTGCAGCACCTCTGAAGTGAAACATTGTTGTTTTAAAAAATTCTCCCAACAACTAACGCTCATCATGGAAGCAAGCGTACACAGTTTCTCCCCAAATCTTCGCGTTCCTTACATCCCACCAAAACCTACCTCTCTTACCTGCCTCTGTGTGTTCTTAATAAAAGGACTGCATAAGTCGGAACAGCACCACTATTAAGTTACATGATTTCTAAATCACCTGGCTATAAATATAGTTCTTAACCTCTAATCTTCAGGTACGAGGTCTAAACTGAACAATACATTTATAAACACCTCTGTAGATGACAGTTTGATGTGACCCAGGAGGAATAAACTGAATGTTCCAGCCACCTACCTACTACTTCCTGGTATGACTGCACACAAATCTCAAAAAGAAAACAGTGCAAGATGCGTGACGGCAGATCATCCATGAGAACAATGCCTTTGTCCTCTTATGTCAAGTACATTGATTTTTTTACTGATTTATAGGAGGATACAAGCACAAATTAAGTATTTGTTATTGGTTGCAATCACAACAACCAGAAAACAGAATTGTAAGTGAATACGGGTAACCTCAGCCTTACCACCTGAGATCCGTGGTGTGCGTGTGAAAAGGGTGTCACTGTTTTTCAAGTGATAAGCCTGGAAATGTGACCTAGTCTTCGTTGTTTGATCCAAGAGGTGACTGACATCTTTAAACAAGACACGTCTTAGATTTCTTTGGCTGCACAAGCAGCCCGGCAGAGGAACAGAGTGTCCGAATGCACCAAATGCACCAGCTTGGATCCAGGAAGGGCGGTTGCAGGGCTGGATTTTACCCTTTAAGCTGTTCAAAAGGAGTTGCCCTCTCTGTCCCTTGGAGGTACAGCATAAGGTTGGGAAATGGCACCGAAGGGTCGGTCCGCCGCTGAGCTGATCTAGGCCGAGCAGGGCTGCAGGAATGCTGAGTTCAATTTTGTTACAAATCTGCATTTTAATACCGGGCTCCAACATTTGCACATTACTTCAAGTATCCGTTGTTAGGCTTGGAAAGGGTGTTTTGAGCTATGCAGTGCTGTTTCTTGCTAGTGAAAGCAGCCGTATTATTTTATCAGTCTGCATTGTATTCTCAAGCCCTGAAACAGACGGAGTGGTTACAAAACACCACTTTTGTTGGCACAGGCGGCATGGCCTATCTGAGACTGTTTGTTCAGTTTCTTTTATGATGGTGACCTCTGTTCTGATCAAAAGAGTTGCTCCTTCTAATCTTGCAGCGTAGAGCAAGTCGTTTTCCTCCATTTTTATAACATACAGTTTATACCTGCTCTCCCTACCCCCCTCACTAGTTTGAGCCTTTTGTGAGCGCAACAGCAATAAAAGTACTTTTGGTCTTTAGAGAAGAAACTTGGTGTTAGATTCATTGGGCTTATAAGCTTTGGTTTTGTCACGGGCGAAAGCCGCTAACGGAAGTCAGCTATCAGTCTTGCGATGGTTCCAATGGGAGAACGCCTTGGGGAGGCGTGAAACTTCTCCAGGGTGCATAAGAGCGCTTTCTAGTTCAGAAACCCAAAATGAAACATTCTTGCAGATACCATGATAATCATCAAGACGGGCTTATAATGAAATAGGAAATAATTAAGATTAAAATCCCAGTCTCTATATGGGTGCGTGACCCAAAGCTGTGTTTCCTGCCCATAGGGCTCTTAGGTAATGGATTACACAGCCATGGAAAGTCAGTGTAGGCCCCAGTCAGGGAAGTGATACCTAACAAATAAATTTCCTTTTGGGAGTCTGTGAGGTTGATTAACTTTGGACATTTGGTTTGGTTGCTAGCATAAAGCAGCAGGAAATCTTGAGAAAAACAATAATCCTTCGTTATCCCTTTTGATCTGTGACTACTACTTCAGTATTTATTCAGTTCCCTTCCGGTTATCGATCACTCCACCGAACACTTGATATGAATAGTGGGGAAACCTGGGGCTTGAATCCAGTGAATGCTTTCAGAAATTGGCTCGTGTGAGCCAGATTCTGTGAGAAGTTCTACAGGACAATTCACACATTTAAACCTCTGCTGTGGAGTAAGTATCTGTGTGGATCTGCTTTCAGTTTCATTTATCACTGCTGGAAGCGGTATCATCGTCAAAGTCAGGAAGTGGGAATATTGGCTTTTGTTTGCAAGTATAACTAGTACAGGAACTGAAAAAAGTTATTGCTGGTTCGAGTTTTAGTAACCCCTCCAACACACACACGCACACATAACATGCAGATTTTCACACCCTGGAAGTCTGACTTTTGCATCCACCTGCCCTTCTACCCTGGTTTTACACGTGCACACTCTCCCTCCCAGTTCCTACGCGTCAGCTAATTGAGCACATCTGTGCTCTGCCATGCCATTCAGCAGCTCTAAACACACTCTGTTCGCACTCAGATTTTAGTTCTTAGGTATTTCTTTTCTCTGTGAGCTCCTGAATGACAACCAGAGCTTCTGAAATTACCAGTTGGGGGCTGGAGAGAAAAAAAGGGTTAAAGAATGTGTCTCATTCTTGATGCGTAAAGATTAATTAATCTAGCTTTTAACTTTGATAGCTTTTATTGTTAACGCACTGAAATGACACTTCTGAATCACGGAAATACTTTTCTTTTTGAGAAGAGGTGAATGTATTTTCTCTCTGTATTTGTTTTTCTGAAAACTTTTTGGATTTTTAACCCAAACTCAGGACTGCTACAATGGCCACAAGGTTACCTTTTCCCATTGTCTCCCTCTAGGCGGTTTCAGTATCCATTTTTCTCTTTTTGTGAATAGAACTGCTTCAGATAAACTAAAATTAGACCATCATTAATTATTTTAAACAGAAAAAATAAAATTGAAGTCGTTCAGCAATTATGCAGCTACTGCTGATCAAGTCTAAGGGAGAAAGAAGGAAAAGAACTTCAACGTCTCCGCATTCAGAGAAGTACTGTTTTCTGTGACGTATGTTTTAAGATTTGTCTAAAACACTCACTTTTAATAACTGTAAATTACACATGGAAAAGAATGATTAAAAAATGTTTTTACACAGCCATGGCATTTAAATTACATTTTTTTAACATCTGTATTTCTCCATTACAGCAAGTTTCCTGTGAGCATCTCAATTGGTGTGGCCTTTTGAATGAAGAAAATTAAGGAAATCCAGACAGATTCAGAATTTAACAAGAGCGGTGCTAGTCTGGAAGAACTGCTTAGAGTTACAGCAGCCCTGATCATCAAGGGACAGCACCTCTGTGTATGCAGAAGGTAAAATATTTACATTAACGCTAACGCTCGAGTACACCCAGTATGAAGGCCCATTCGGGAGTGACTTCTGCCTCTATTTGGCTTGGTGAGCCACATGATTTTGCCATTTTCTACGCTTATCCACATCAGTGTCGGTTTGAAATACATATACATCCTGCTTGAATGTCTTCAAAATGATTTGTATTCCATCTCAGATACTGATATTACATGTTATGATAGTTGCCATTAAACCTTAATACATCGTGCCAGCTTTGACCACTTCTTCCCGGGGAGGATTGGGAAAGTAAAAACAAGTCCAGAAAGCAAAACCTTTTAAATATTGTTAAAACTACAATAACAGCACAAGAGTAAATAGTGATATCAAATACACCACTACTATTTTGGGGATGGAAGTTCAGAGTTCTACTTAAGAGATGTGAGACTTGGAAACGGTCTTCCTCTAAGAGTACCGCAAGCAAAAGGCTACAATTACAAATGGCACTTGAGAAATCTGTGTACAGTATAGGTGATACCAGATGATTGACTCTGACAGAAGACTGAGCTGAAACGGTGATGGCCCCAGACAGGCATTAGGCAGGCATCCCAAGCCTCATGAGACAACAGGAGGCAATAACTTTTGTATTAAAATTACCGTTTTGATGTAATTTTGCACTCTGTATTTTTCACGATGAGCTTTACAAACTAGTCGCTATATTATACCCTCCTCTATAGTCCCAGTATTACCCAACATATAACAGTATTTTGAACTTGAAATTCTTAAGGGGTGATTATCTAACAATTGACCTAAAGTGTTAAGCTAGAAAGACGTTTATTCTGTAATATATTTAGTCCTTTGGGAGTCTATATCTTATTTAAGAAATGGTTTAAGCACTTGGAATCCTAAAACTTTTTAGTACTCTGTGAGACTTACGTTTTTACATGGATAAATTATTTTTGAAAGTAGGTTTCAGGTTCCTAATTTGCTACAACTGTTTTCAAAATGTTTGCCCTTTTTAGGTATAAAACTGAAAAATACTGTAGCCAATTGGGGCAAATAGCATCTGGATGAGATCCTGGATTTCTTTCTGATTCTCTGCAAGTGCTGTAGAAGAAAAAAAATAAAATAAAACAAAGAGAAATCTTAAGATAAAGAGAAGTTTTTTGTGTATTTTATATATAATGGATCTGTAATCCAAAACTGTGAATGCAGCCTCTCAAGCCAAAACCACCTGTATTTGAATATCAAAGTTTACTTGTCAAAGTAATGTTTTGGGATTTTTTTATTACTAACATTTAAGGTAGCATCATCTGCAGACTACACAAGAATCAGCTAGGAGGTTAAACATTTCTTACATTTTATGTTTTGCTTGAGTCCTGCCAGTCCATAATGATAATTTCTATAGTAACCACTTTTTAAGTAAACAATTGATTAGTTCTGAAATTAGTCCTTGAAATTGCTTCTCTTTGCGCCGCTCAGGATATCTTAATGCAAGCAGCGTTCCGCTGGCATGCAGAACAAGGTTCAAGCTGTTGCTTTTCTATCTTCATATAAAGCGTGCCTACAGAATATTTATACTACCAGGGTAGTTTATCTCTGGACAAGCAAGAGAGCGAGAATCTCTGTGTAAAACTTGGTAAGATTTCGGTTTCAGTGAAGGCAATGTAAGAAATTTCTTTGATTTCTCAAAAAGGTATGTAAAATGGAAGAAAAACATTTTTTGCAGAGTTCAAATGATCACTAGAAAAATTGTCTAAAAGCCCTCAATCGTCTAAAATTACCTAACCCCCCCTAGGGTCTTCTGCAGCCTCTGTTTTTCAAAACAGAACCTTCCCTACCTTTTTTGCTGTGTGATATTCTACTTGTTGGCTCATGTTATTTGCCATTTTGTCCTCGCTTCAGTGCATTTCTTTTCAATGGCGATATATTGCTGATTCCTGATCTCCTATTTTATGGGGAGGCTGGGATACAGATTTTATAAAAAGGGGGAAAGATCAATCTTTCTGTTATTTCAGTTTGACACAGTAGAGGGAGCCAGAATCTGGCAATCCGTCTTCCTCTAAAACTGGTCAGAATTGAGGGCCATGAATGACAAATTCTTACTCTTCCCAACATTCTGGAAATGAAATTTTACTAAAGCATTTGTTTCTTAAACATATCTGTCCTAAAACTATTTTTGCCATTGAACAGCAAATACGAAGTAAGGAAAACTGTAAAAGAAACTGCGACGATTCAGAGCTAAAGGAAAAATCGTATGCTTCCCTGTACCGTGGTTTCTCCTCGGTGTTTGACAAGTATCTTGTGCTGTGTGGATTCCCCAATGCCAAACAAGAGGAAGCTAAGTGTTTTTGCTACCGCAGCGAATGCAGGCAATTTATGGATATGAATGATAGTTTCACTACACATTGTTCCACTTCTCTCATTTAAGATATCCCTTAGTGACCACATTTTTAACAGATGCTGTGATGACAGGGACATTAACTACCTGTATATTGTGTGTGTCATGCGTATTCACAGACACGACAGATACGAGCCGCGTGGTTTGTGAATCGCGGGCTCTGCAGACCTGTAGGAAACAATACAGGCAAAATTAGTCGTTGCTAGCCACAGTGTAGCTCAGATAGAGTAACAGTACTTATATTTCTTTAAATCTTTTTCCTAAGAAAAAAAATGGATAAAATCCCGAGATACTGAAGTGGTATTTTATACTGAAGAACGGACAACATTTCTTCAAGTAGCCTTATTCCGTCAGGCTGCTGCTAGGTGAACAGCAGAATGCCAAAGGTGCTGCCAGCCCAATAAGAAAAGGGAAATTGCACAGATGCACCATCTTTATACATTTCATTGACATGTCGTGCTCCTAATATCATCATCTGATGCTTGTTGAATATACCTATTTTAAGTAGCAAACATTTCTGCAAAGTTCTTAAATGAAGCAAGTATAAAAAGGCTCAGCTTCCTGAGAACGCTGCTGCTCTGGGCACCTCCGGATTTCTCTGTTGGTACCATACAGATCCTTTCTGATAGGCAGTCCTGACCACAAATATTTGTGCTATAGACCGATAAATCTTATAGAAGTTAAGAGAGGAAGCAGATGCAAAGAGATCTAGTGAACTAGAAATGGTCACACAGAAAATTAATTGCAAAACCAGGAATGGGACCTATCCATTGCAAATGCAGTTTCTCCCCGGTTTTGTTCCTGTGCTTCCACCTTTACCCGTTTGCTGTAATAGGTAGCTCACAGGGTTATTCCAGCAGTATCGGTCTGAGCATTTCGAGCTGCCTGTAATGTGCGGTTATAGATTCAGTGGTTTTTACTTACAGCAGCCTGAATAAAAGAGGGAAGAAAAGTACAATTAACGGAAAGCAAACTCGTATCGTGGTGTAATAGTATGGCCTGACCGCTGCAGTACCGTCAAACTAGCACAAATAATTGATACCTAGATGGTTTTAGATGTTTCTGAGGCATTCTTATTCTTCCAGGGAGAAACACCTCACAGGCTTTTTATCCTGGAATAGTTAGTCACTAAATGGAAATAGCTTGTAGCAATGTTGTCTCTAGCTGACAGAATGGCCCATTACGGCTACGTTGAAGTCCATGGCCTCTCTGTGCAGAAGAGTTTAGGTAACGGTAGGTGGCATGCTTCTCCTGCCTGAGGACTTTGAAAAGGCTTGCTGCATCTTAATCCAGACTGGTTCTTACCCAATGCTGCTACCTGTGTGCTTCAGGACACATAGTAGCTTTCTCTGCCAGAGCTCTCTTTTAGGAAACGATTAGGCTGGAACGTCAGTTTTAGAACAATCTCAATATAACCAGAGACAGATCCGCTTTTTACTGTCCATGCTTGTGCCTTCTGCGTTTATGCCAGAGCTCCTCCCAGCCTGTACTCTTCCCACAGCTCATTGTAACAGCCTTTTCGTCTATTCTTCATCTGCAGTTTTGAGTGGGTTGCCTCACATGCAGGAGGTAATTAAACCCATAAACCCGTATTAATTCTTTGCTGTGTGACATGGACATTTCCTGCTCTTCCTCTAACCAGACTAAAAATATTTGTGTAATTTAGTGTGAAATAACTTCCTTAAATTGTTGTAGGGAGTTTCTAAAGTCCGTATGGAAAGATCCAAGATACGGTATCTCTTGGCAGTTTTGTAAATTAAGCCCCTGCCTTCCAGAACCAAGGCCTAATGAAAAGCCTTTTGCATGAAGAACAGCTTCCCACTTGCAGTTGTATCCACTTGTGTAAAATAAACCGTTTCTGCACCATTCCTGCTAACCAGTCTCTCTGTTGGAGTTTAACCTTGCCTATATTGTTGGTTTTAATTCTGACCTGACAGGAATGAAGCTGTGATTTTAGATGTTGCTTTACTCAAAAAAAAGCTTGATTATTGCTTGATTATTCACTAGTTTCTCATCCTCTTTTCTCAGCTATCCAGTTCTCTGGTCTCAACTGGGGTAAATAAGCAATGAGCTTTTCAAAAGCGCACAGTTTTATCTAACTCCCCTTCCAGTGAAGTCAGGCGAGTTTTAGCACCGACTTCGACATGATCTGAATTAGGCCAATGTTGAACATATTTCAAAGTCCTACACTGAGGGCCTGATAACCTTATTGAGTTGTCAAATAGCTGCTTAGGCAATATCAGTGCCCAATAGACAGGAGTCTCTGATTTGTCTCATTTAAATCTGTCCTTGCCCAACTTAAAGTTCAGTTACGTACTAAAAGGAGGAAGGAAGTACTTGATTTTCCTTTCAGAATTGGAAGTAGATAGATTGCCTACTTGATAACCAGGAATCAAATAAAATAATCTTCTTTTTCTTTGGGAAAAAAAAAAAAAAAGACTACACAAATTCCTTGGGAAGCCTACTCTAATTTTCCACCTTCTCCACACAATAATTTTTAGTTCCAATGTTACATCGTTCTGTATTGAATTTTACGACCAGCTTGATCCTGAAGTTTTCTTTTTGTGGGTGGCAAGATAAAATGACCTACGTCCATGAGTGGGAGTGGGCTTACATGTCTGAGAGTGTCACTGAGGCTAATACAATCTAATCTGCACTTTCCTAGAAGCTTGAAGAGGAAAATAATAATCACTCTAAAAGGCTAAGAGCCAGTCTTGGTCTCTAAGAAGAGACATCAAGGTCAGGCATAGTAGCTGGACTCTGTCGTTCCTAGTCTGAGAAACGGGCATTTGTCCGTGTAGTTCATAGTTGAGTACTGGTTCTAGGGTAGTAGTGTTGTAGTTTGTTAATTTGTTTTGAATTTTTATCGGGCATAGGTCAGGGTTAGCAGATTAAAACATGTTTGTCATTTGAAGGGTTTGAACGTTTTAAACCGTCACTCTTTCTTGAGCTGCTTTGGTTGTAGATTGCAAAACACTATCCCCGGGGACAACGAATGCACTCAGAAGGGTAATTTCCCATGGATTTGGTGCTGCCATAGCTCAGACTCCTCTTAGGAGTTTTACCGTTGTCTTCAGCAGCAGCAAAGATGCGCTGGTGATATTTCTGATCAAGCAACCATTATGACATAAACTAGACTTGATCTACCTATTTATTGCACAGTTTTCACATAAAATGTCAATTAGTTGAATCCAAAATGTTGCACTGGAAGCATCAGAGTTCTGATAACTTCGGATTTCATGAAAGGTTATTTTTCCTATAGAACCGTATTGGCTTTAACAAACCTGCGGGTTAAACCCTGTGCTTGTAGGATTTCTAGCTTTGGGGCACCCATTCAAATGGGCCAAGAACATCAGCGTTCTGCGATGCCAAAGCATCCATCCCAAAACTCTTAGAGTGCTGACAGCAATGAGGCTACAGTGCCCGACCGTGGAGCAGGACCTTGGAGACCATGAGACTTGTGTTCGTGTCAGGCTCTCAATTTATTCAGGCTTCCCATTCTTACACGGGGAGCTGAGTCGTGGGTCTTGGCTCAGCACTGGGATCTCCGCTCTGCCAGAAGGAACTGTGAGAAATTTGGTTCAAGACATAATTTGCACAACTTCCAACTTCCCTTCCCAGGGAGCCAGGAATCTGGCAGACTTAGGCAACCATGGAAAGGCCTTTTTAAGACACGGGAGGCAGATATAACATACAAACGTGGTAACATGACTAGCTATTTATGAACAGGGACAGGGGGATCCCCCTTGTTACTTTAAGGGACACGGGGCAGGATTCCTCTCTTTCTAAATCAAGCACCTGCTTGTGAGTCCTGTCCACGGCTGTGTTGACTAGATCTGCACTAACTCTAAACGAAGCCTGGAGTCTCTTTGCAGTGAGAATAGCTCGCGTGTCTGTGCTGTAGACACCTGAAGCTTAGTAAGACAAATCCCACTGTCTATTTCCAGCACTCATGGTCATGGAGAAAAGTCACAAACCTAAGTTCACTTAAAAGCACAGGAGCCAGATAAGGGCAATTCTAAATTAATTCCTGACATTTAATGTCATGATTTATTTTTGAGACCTATAGATAGATTATGACTATGCCTGATTGGCTATATTGAACCACTGTTGCTATTAGAATAGAAGGCATTTGAACAGAAAGCAAATGTCAAGGACTGTCAGCGTGGGGTTGGAGGGCAGTATAGAGGAATGGCCTAGCGAGTATAGTCACTGGCTAATTGATCCAAAAGACAACACTAAAAGCTTCACGTCCAAAGAGTTTGTTAATATTTCTTTTCATGACTTGAGAAGACTTTAGCATTCAAATTAGGAAAAAACAACACAGCTATTCAGCCTTTGCAAAGCCACAGATCTATCTGGTGCCTCTTTTTATTTCCTTTGATGTGACTAGACCAATCTTTTTATTACTTATTTAAAAGAACTACATGAACCATACAGATCTTTGCTAAGCTTAATCACATTTTTTCTCAGATGAGATTTTTCTGATTCTTGGAATGTCCCGAGGAACCTCTCTTAAAATCAAGTCTTCCTGAAAGCTCTCAAGCTAGGTACCCCAAATCACTTGTCTCCTTTGAAAATCCGAGTTTGCAAGCACTACTCTAAAGAGAAACCAACCAACCAAACCAAACAAGCAACAATTCCTCAGTTTCATACTACTTATAGTCACTTCCTTAACGTTGGGAATCCCAGGTTTCTAGTATTACAGGCTATCCTGTAACAGATACAGGCACAGGAGAACATATGAAGGAAAATGGCAACCAGAAGAAAGACAACTTTTTCTGGCTGTTGATGCAAATCAAATTGTCTTCTAAGAGATCATTGCACGCCGATAACATCGTGGGAGTTTGATTCACGTTTAAGGTAGTACTGGACCTGGAACTACAAGCCAGCGATCACCTAATAAATGTGGTCTGTTTGAATGCTGCTTGAAAAGTTTTTAGCTGTTAAAAACAATTGATTTTTTCAGACAGAAGAGTACACACGCTTAGGTTTGACTAATTGAACTTTGCTTCTGAGTCTAAGAAAAAAATGTTGAAATATTTCACTGTGTTTTTGGATTTCACCTGCGGGGACAGAAAGCTTCATGTTTAATTCATGGAGCCTTAGAATTCATTATAGCAGAATAATATGCAGAAGTGGATTATCTTTTAATGTCAGTGAGTAAATGACAGTGCCACCTTTCAAAATCTATTAACCTGCTTGCTTTGAAAGAACAGGAGCAGGCTCAGTCCTAGCTGGAGCAGGCCTGCTTGGCGGGCTGCAGAGCTCTGGACCCGGATTCTTCCTCTTCATCCTTACCCCTCTCCTCGCAGAGTTTCAGAGTTCCCTGCTGTGATGGCAGGAGGCGAGTCCTGCCTTTATCCAGATACTGGCTTTGGGGAAACTGAAAACCTGGGTTCTGATAGTAGTGACGAAAGGAGCAATATTGTTGAATACAACTGTGATAGAGCTTTGCTCAGCATATATGGGACTGAAAGGATTATTCTCTGCATGTTCATGCGTCTCTCTTGCACTATAAACATTCCCCCAGCGACAAGGTCATAAAATGGCTCTACAAACCTCTGTTCTCCTGTTGAGGTACCAGTTCAGGCCCTGACTCTTAGCTAAGGAAATTCCAAAGGCAGTAGAGGATATTCGAAGTGGGAAACACCGCTCCTGCTCCAGGGCTTCATTTAAAATAACTATCTTTCCATTTGTCAAAGTTGCGAGAGCTTTCCCTTCAGGAATTGCTTATTCAGAAATGGAGGAAAGAATGAGAATAGGATCGCCGTCCTTTTTCTTCTTAATGCTTGAACATTTACAAGTTGTCTCACGTAGATAAACTACTATCTTCCCAAGAAACAAACCAACATAAAAAAAAAATCCAGAAGCCCTAACAGAAAAACCAGCACAAAATCAGAGAACGATTATAGAAGCAACACCGAATCTGTTTCTATGGAGATGGACATGAAAGACAAAATATTTATCAACTCTGCAGTTCTTGCGCCGCAATGGGAAAACTGTAAGTTCATGATGAAACTAAACGAGAAACAGGACAAAGTAAGAGTGTCAGCCCTGCCGAGGGGCAAAGGCTGTCAGCGATGCCGTAACATCAGGGCGTGTCAGCTGCGGAATGGGGGAGTCCCTGTAAAATCTCGGAAATTTTCCAGAAGTCCTGTAGTCCCACTAGACATAAAGCAATTTTTTCAACTCTTAGCTTTTCAAGTTGGGAGCAAAACCAATGGCTCCCGGAATCCTCGGTTCAGATTCAACGTGCTTTTCTTCTGATTTTAGCAAATACACCTGCTTACACTTACAAAAAGTTTGTAGGCATGTTTTTTTATAAATTGGAGCTCACAGGTAAAACACCTTAAAGGAATTCAGGAATTCAAAACAAAAAAACCCCTCCAAACATTTCCTGCCCTTCCTCTGAAGTTTTCAATATCTCTTTCGTTGCTAAACCTGCAGTATGTCAAAACTAGGAAAAAATTATTAACAATCTCTTGCCAAACAAAAGCTTTCAACTTTGGCTCTTGACTGAACTGCGTTCACTGAGCGGTTCCTCTAGACTGCCAAAGACCATCAAGCTCCACTGGACTGCAGTTGCACTTTTCCAGGCACGGTGCCACCAACAATTTCGTTGAGTTTGAATGCCATTTATTAGCTGTCGGAAACAAAATAGCCACGATGGAGACAGACTGGGGAAAAGAATGAACCAGAGACTCTTAGTGAGAACGTTCAGAGAACTTAGAGCAGATCTGTTAGGATGGTTAGGAATAGACAAAGCAGCTCGCAGCTAAACATAAGCGTAAGTAGAACAGATTGAACAATAGTTTATCAAACAGGAAAACGAACAACAGAAATTAAAATAGAGTTTAAACAAAATCAGTTCTTGTTATGCTACTGAACAACCACAGTAATGAAATGTATATTCCACATCTATCAGCTATGCCAACTGTTTTTAAATGGCACCTTAAAGAAGAATGGAAGCAGCCGCTGAGAACGTGAGCTTCTGTGGAGGTAGGACATCAGCGGGATACACAACAACAAAAATAGGTGGATCATAACACTCAGAAGAACACAGGCCGCAAAGCTCAGGCAGCAGCATGCAGATTGGAAACTGAGTGCCAAAAAGTTTCCAGGGCACAAGTGAACGTACTGGATTCCAAAGGCCTCCGGAGAATTATGTAAGAGGAAGAAAAAAGATCGCCACCGACAGTTGTATCATGAAACAAACATCAGTCACACCACCGCAACAACTTAAATCCCAGATAGCATAGAAAAGAAATTTATTAAAAGTACTGAAGCTAAAGGTTCTTTCTGGTAAGGACTGTGTGAACTGGGTCATGCTGCACCCAGGATAATTCTTTCCTACAACTATTTTGTAATTAGATGTGCACTTCACTTAGACCAACACATCACTCCGATGGTTTTTTGAGGGACCTTATAACCAGAAATGCATAAAATGATCAAGCCAGTACTTCATCTGCTTTATGGATTACTTACTTGTATTGAGAGAAAAAAAAGGCATGGGACATGAAAAAAAGAGACCAATTCTGAGGCGTCAGAAAATTTGCCAGCTGATAGCCCTCACTAAACATTGAAGGCTGTATATTTGGATAGATTCAAGCAATTTAATGCATTATAGAGGAGTCAATATGAAATACGTACAATCGGTAAGGTATTACCTCACAAGGCAAAACAGAACCGCTCCTGTACTTGCTGCCAAAGGATGATATTGGCAGCCGTTTCTTGATAAGGACGACAGCTGCATCACCACACTGTGGGTTTCCTGAGTCAAACTGGTAGGGATGGTAGAATGCCCCAGGGATCAAACGTACAGGATTTGAAAAGCAGGACAGGCAACAAGACTCACTGACAGGACTCGAACACTTTATAGATCAATGTTGAAACGGAGAATATTTTGGATGTAAAGAGAGTATAGCAAGAAGCGTAGCAAGGCATGAACTCGATCTCTTCTCTCTTATCAGTGTAAGCAGGAAAGCTGGAAGAACAAGGTGGTTTCTGGCTCATGCTGCACCATCCCTGATTTACTTGCTAACTTACCCACAGCTTGCTTTCAACAGCTGAAACCAATAGAGAAAATATGCCACATGTAAAAGATACATTACATCGTATCAAAGCCTTCATTTAAAAATATTTAACATGTCTTTTTCTTCCATGTTAGACTAGCGTATATAAACCCCCAGGATGAGTAGAAGACGGAAACGCAAGAGATGCAGTTCATCTAAACGATAAAGCAAATAGCAGGGGTAGCCCATTCTGAAATTCAGTGATATTCTGCAGCATGCGTGAGCAGACAGCGTGTTGCTGCCGAGATGGGGATTGGGACATCGTTTCTAGAAATAAGGCAACCAGGAGCCTTCACGTTAATCTTACTAATACCCACAGAAAAAGCTCCCCGCAACTAAACTATCTCACCATCACCTGCATGCGTAATAAGCTCCACCAGCGTAGCGGGCAACGAGAGTCTTCAGAAGCTACTGTAAATAATTACAAGGCATATTTATGAAGTACCCTATCACACCCCCCCAGAACACTGTTACCTGATGTTCTTGGAATAGCAGAGCTAAAACTGAGATACTATGAGATGCATATAGATGATTTCTCACGCAGCAATCACGAAGAGAAAGCTATGAAAAATGCATTTTTCTTCCTAAGGCAAAGCATCCTTTAAAGCAACTATATAGGAGATTGAAGGCAGGAACTTAAAAGAACAAGTTCTGACCAGAAGGCCATGATTGCTACTAGCATCCTAAGGATACTTGGAAGATCTGCATGATCTGCATAAACAAAAGAGCCATCATATATAAGCAATACGCTATTAAACACATATTCTTCAGAAAAGTTATTCTTCAAAGTATACATTAGAGCCATTTTGACTTCTCATATGCAGACAACTACAAGAGAGGTGAAAGGCCTGGTAAACAGCTATGTCATACATAGGAAAATCCAGAGCCAGACATGGGAAATGTGCAACGTTCCCAGTAGAGCTCAGTATACATTAGGAATGCACAGAAATTCTCTCATTATCCGAAACCATTATCTAGGGTTTTGGAAGTGGTACGTATTGTCAGATACTGCTGCAGTGATTACTGCAAGCAAAGCAACGTAGCATTTCAATGCATAGTCATTCTGCCTGATTTAAAAATGCTTATTTTAATGAGAAAACGCTGTAAAACTGCAGAGTGGCGGCTCATCACCCCAGATGAATGGCTTAGCATCAGAACTGAGGATGCGCCCAGAAGATATGCCCTGTCCTGGAATGCTGGTAGCTACCCCTTAGCAGGTCTCTGCCTATTCAGCTACAGTGATCACATCCTTTCCACGTTTATGTTTGCCCAGCAGGTGGGCCTTCTTGCTCATTTTATATCTGTGGGTCCATCTCTGTTCAAATAAAAGGCATATATCTGTTTGAGATGTTTGACTTGTTTTACATGGGAGCCAAACATCAGTGATAAGAATAGCAAACATAATGCACCTGGGCAGGAAAAGACTGGTACCTGACCGCGTGTCCAGAAATGCAGACAATTATTTTGAAATATAGTGATAATTACAGTTATTTAAAAAAAAAGAGCTACCGTCCAGTGGGAAAAAATAACAGCTAAGCCACACGCCTGTAGGCGCAGGACTGGAAATAGGAGGTGCCGACACCTTTTTCAGCATTATCTCACCTGCACCTGCGGACAGATGCAGAGAAGTAGCGCTTTTTTTGCTGGTTCCTTCCACTTTGGCAGAAGGCTATTTTTCATTTTGAGGAAGAAAAAAACCCGCTAGCTGGCTGCCCTCCTTCGTGTTATCATTAGACATGTAAAAAGCCAAAACAACAAAGAGCAAAACCACCCCAAAACAGAACTGTGGTTACTGGCAGCGGGTGTGACCCTGGCACGTAAAAGTCTCCAGGTTTGGTGCGTGTGTCACGGTCCATTCACGCAAACAACATTTTTGATCTTCAAAACAAAGAAGAAACAGCAGTAAATAAAATCAGGGGCCACAAAATTAGAGGGTTACTAATTGTCTTTCTTTTTTGAGAGAGCACTTTGAAGAGGACTTAGTCTCCAAAAGTGCTCTGTCAGTTGTTCTTATGAACATACATCAAATTTGTTACTCCAGTCTCGTGCAGTTTTAGTACCTTTTGATCCACATCTGTGTAACTTTCAGAAGGAACATGAATGCCAGTGAAATACGAATAGCTTTCCCTTCAACTTTTGAATGCTTTCCAATCTCCTTCAAGTGCAAACCACCTGAACACAGAGGTGAATGGGTGGGGTTTTTTTCTGATAAAGGAGGTGTTATTGTGAAATTCATGGCTCGTAAATTCCGTAAGAACTATGGCTCTACCATGGCATCTCTTCATCCTTACTAGTTACGTTGCATCCAGCTTAAGAGAGCACACAGTGCAAAATGAAGCCTGGCCATACGCAAACAGAAGTCGGTTAAATAGGTGTCCCTGAAAGTATTTCTCCAGTGGGAGTCTGAGAACGAAGTAATTCCCTTTGTATCTACTCTTTCACTTTGCACAGCACTGTATGGTGGAATATTTAAAAATGATGCGTCCTTTTTTTCCAGGTCTGTTACTCTCGGAATTACTGTCCTTTGGTCCCCCACATCTGAAATAACACTAATTACCATCGGTACCTTTAGACACACGTGTGCGTGAAAATGCATTCATCTTAAAATGCAACCGATACGTCCCTTTCTGTAATACCAGGGCAACTTTGTTGAAAGTGTACTCAATGCAGTATGGAAGAATTGAGTAACAGGAAGCTCAGTATAATATTTAATATCGTTAAACAAACATCAGCATTGGAGTTCAGATCTCTCAGCAGTTATATGAAATGTTGGCATGAAGTACAGGACAGACAACAGAAGATATCTGGAAATAAACATGGACCCTGTATTACAAACTTACATATTAACTCTAGGGGACCAGTAGCGTTCTTGCTAACACTGCACAATGCTGCAGGGGAAAATTCCAGATAGCTTTCAAGATGCAACGTTCTGTATCGAGACTTTTTCTTGTGCTAAATCTCAGTGTAACAGAACATACTTTTCCCTCCCAGTCCTTAGCTGAGAGCATTTGAAGACCTCTGCTAAGGCATGATTTACCACTACCGCATTTTTTCACCACTTCAGCTTGGGCAATGTCACTTGTGTTTTCCAGTCACTTTGTGGTTATCAGTGAGACACCTGAATGTGTGTTTATATCTCACCGAACGCTCTGTTAAGATTTGCAGAGACACGGGTTCAAGACACAAGAAAATCAAGCTGACCTTGGTAGCAAAGTTATATTCCATTTTTACAGTAGCTTTCATTGGGTCAGAAGGTGCTTGCCAGATTGCTGAGTTAGCTCCTTGCATCCCTTTTACCTGAGATCTTAGAAAAAGCGTTGTTAAGCCCCTGTATCCACCATTCCGTACATCACCATTTATATCAACGCAAAATGCGTGCAGAAGTTGGCAAACTCAGAACGCTGATGTATCCGAATGTCAGTCATTTAAGGGACTGCGTGAAAAAACACTAGGCAATCTTCAGCCATTCTGAAGGTTACAGGTTAATAAAGAGATCCGCGTTTTAGCGGTGGGTTCTTCTGTGACAGAGGGAGATGGTCAGTAAAGCCAATTACAGACTCAAGTGTTTAACCAGCTCTTCCCTGGGATTTTGTTAGGCTAAAGCAACACAGGTCTGAAAGGTCCAGATTGTGTCATCGTAATTCCCATCATTCTCCAGAAAGTTGGGATTTTGCTACAAGCACCTGAAACTAATCCCGATTTCTAACATTATAACAAAACCAGGGTGTTTTTCTGCAAGTTTGTCTTTTCCCCACCACGCTTCATGTAAGAGTTATCCAGATAACCTTTAATTGCCAAAATAGAGCCTTGTTCCTTTAGATCACTAACAAGAAGGCTGTGTTTCACCTACAAAGGTGACAGGAGCAGACTTGGGAAAATGCAAAACATTTTTGCAAAAGCAGCAGCCAATTACAAATTTCATTGTATCAAACTATTCTGTAAACCCATCTAAGTTTTATGTGGTTATTCATGGAGAACAGAATGGTCTTTCTGAAAGACAAAATGCATTGCCCTGACATTTTTCTAAATAAAAATTGCCTGGAAATATTTTATGCTTAGACGCCTCATTGAATTTATTTAAGACACGTTTAAAAACTCAAGTTCAGAAACAAAGTGAAGTCTTGTTTGTTTGTTTGTTTTGTCACTTTGCCAGAAAACTGAAAAATTAATTATTCGAACTACTCCCAGTAGGAATAATACAAAGTTGTGGTAAAACTGCCCACTTGAGAAACAGACAGAGTAGAAAAGGGAAGTTAGGGAGTAAGGAAGTGTCAGAAGACCTCTCTCTAACTTATACCAGGTGGGTACTTGCTGCTGGAAGCAGCGTGTTGCAGGGCAGAGCACGACCTCCAGCAACGCGCTGGGAATAGTTGTGTGGGTTGACATCCAGCCACCAGAGAGAGAAATTCTTTAAAAGTAAATCATAATATTCCCCACTGTGGAACTACATCACTTTGCACTCCATAAGCATCCAAACTTTTACTTGTTATTCTTTTTTTAAGCCTCTCACCGAGTGTCGTGGAAAATAATTTCAATTCTATTCCATGTCCTGGGGCTCTGTGCAAACTTCACAGTTCTTCCTGTGTCTGATCTCCTAAGTTATGGGCTAATCAATAAAAGAACTGGCAGAGAACAGTGCTTAATTAAGAGATTATTCTCAGGAGGATGTCAGCGTAAATGAGGAATTGCAAAAATCATGAAATGACAGCTCTCGCAAATGATTACACAGTTTCCTGAATCCTGGTGAATAGCAGTACCCACGGAAAACCAGAACGGGACCTAACAAATGAGGTGCTCAAATCAGCCCGTGGCCGCTTGAGCAGCCTTCCTCTTGGATGTCACCCTAGGTGTGCATCCCAAAATTTGGAGTGAGATGCAGTCTTATACAGCATAAAAGTATCACTTCCAATTTGCTGACACGGGCCCACTGTCTGCATGAAATTGTTCCACTCCGGAGCTACAGGTACTGGGAGATTCAGATTCCTTGGTGCCCGTTCCACATTTCTACCTTCTTCTGTAAGAATTCAGAAGCCAATTGAAAATGGAGATGCTGTTTACCTGTATCTTTGTGCTCATGGCTGTATTTTACCCGTCTCTATTTTTTTAAACCGAAGTCTAGATGAGCCATCTCAACTTTGTCAAGTGATTTAAAATTCAAATTCTCTGGTTGGAAGCATGTATGTGGACTGAATCCTATCTGGGTGAATTCTTACTGTACAATATCAACCTGCTTTGCTTCTGGACAAATATTTGCCAAAAAAAAAAAAAGAAAAAAAAAAAAAGAAGCACAGCTATAGGATTAGACTTGATGACTTTTTTGTCTGATGCCTTGAACTCCTTGTTTGTCATTTGATAAGGAAATTTACGCAAAACTTTATCTATTTGGGTGCTGGAAGGTTCAACTTTTTCAGGACAAAAAGGCCCTGAGTAACACATAATAAACAAATAATATCAAATTCATTTTTGGCAAGGACAGTCCAAGTTTTGTAATCTTCTTCAGACCAAATGGAAATCTACAAATGCCATCTCTATTGTTAATATTTTACAGACACGAGTAGTAAAGAGTATATAAGCAAACGCTTTCCCTTCAATCTTCCTAGCATTTCTGAATAATTTAGCCCACATCATAATTTGCAACCATGAAGTGGGTAACATTAATTTCATTTATTTTCCTCTTTAGTTCTGCTACATCCAGGAATCTGCAAAGAGTCGCTCGAGACTCAGGTAAGAAAGCACTAATTGATTGTCTTTGCAGTCTTTGTTATATCAATTTAATGACTTTAATGCAATTCCACGAACAATTCTTGCAAGCCTCATCCAGAGAGAATAGAAAAATTGGGTTGACTTGAAAAGAAACTAAATGAAATGGCGAGGAGATGGGCGGAACGCTCCAGGCAACTTAACTGGGCGACGTCCCTTCGCAACGCCAGTGCAGTGCATGAAGAGATGTCGATTATGCAGAACCTGGTACTTTCCAGCACGGAGGAAGCGGCTGCACTGCGCTTTTGGACAGGCTGCCGTTTGGATGGTAGTTCAGAAGCGATCTCCTCACCAATTAAAGGCAGCGGTTTTCACGCCAGTAGGTCAAAAATCCAAAAATCTGCATCTCAGTCTGGGCTATAAGAAGGCTAGCTGAAAACTCCTCATTGTGTCATTTCTCCTTGTATCACACAACTTTAGACCTTAGTCAAACAAATATTTCTGCAGGCAGTCCTAGAAGTTTTTCCACTGATATTTTTTTATTTGAAACGTGAAAATACCCAAATTTAACAAAAATGAGTTTTCAGGAGCTGACTGGAAATGCCAGTGAACAGCGGCAAAAAGAAATCTTTAAATTACACTTTTCTGCACTGGAACTCTTATTATCAAAGCAGGAATGTTCCATTAGCTAAAGGAATTACTCTTCATGTTTTCGAAATGCTGCTGAATGCTATTTCTAGAACAAAAGGACTGCCTGGTTCTAGCTCATTCATTAGCGTGCCCATATGCCTCGGTATCTGCTGGGAGAATCTCGTGGGAGTCCTCTCGCCCAGAGCGAGGTGTAACTACAACCTGCATGCACAACCAAGCGAAGGCATTTATCTGCTCTCCTTCTCATGAAGAGCACAGATGATGTGCAGTGGGTGGAACGAGAATATCAATCTGCCAAGCTAATAATTTTGTGTTCAAAGAGAGAAAATTCTGCTACTGCTTGCTCTAATCAAACTGCAGCTGAATTCCTTGGTTTGTAATGTAGGCATGTTTGCTAACCCTTAATAGTAAGCTACAGCAGTAATTTTGACTATTTGAATTAAATATGTGCTTACAGAGGTAAATACTGTATTAGAATCCTGAAAATCACATGCTTGCGTCCCTTCAGAGAGACGAGCGCGCGCAAGAGTTAGGTAGCTGCCGACCAATGACAAGAACGGTCATCTGGGACAAAGAGTTCGAGGTGGCCTGAAGAAAGCTTTAGATTGAAGTTCCCGGAAAAGCAGTAGAGATTACCCAGGGTGATGTACCCAAAAGTGGGATTCTACAAGTGCTCGGCATTAGCTTGGGCTGTTTCAAAGCAATGATATTACTCCCCTAAGCGTAAGAGCTAGGTGAATGACAAACACTTCTGGAAATCTGGCCCGTGGTGCCCAGAATGTATTCTTTAAGGGGTCTAGCACAGCCATCGTGACAGCGAGCATCATTGTTCTCTTTGTTTTTCTTCCCAGAGCACAAGAGTGAGATTGCCCATCGCTACAATGATTTGAAGGAAGAGACGTTTAAGGCAGTGTAAGTGGAAATTCAGCTTACGTTTTCTCCTTGTTTTCCATCTCTGTTGATACTGGATAAAAAAGGGAAACCAAAACACAGCGTATGAGCTAGTGAAGAGTGTGTATGTCTCACTGCAACTAGCCTTCTTGCTGTTAGCGTACAAAGCCTACAAATATTTTAAGACCTGCAAAAGTCACGATGACTTTCTTGCGCTCTGGGAGAACAACGGCCTGCAAACCTTAGGAGAAAACCTGCGTTCCTTATGTGAAAAGAAAATAGGCACGAGTAAGATTTTGTAACCTTAGGACAGAGAGGAGTTGTGCTGGATTGAGACATTATGAAAAAAACCAAAACCAAACCACCAATCTCAAAAAACAAACCTGCGACAGGTTTTCTGACACAATTCAATGGTTTTCTTTGGAAACTGGTTTTGGGAATGGCAGAGGGCCCTGACAGGAACGTAACTACTTCTGAAAGAAGGCAGCCTGAAGATCGTCATTTGTAACGATGGCAAACACCTGCTTAGTGTGTGGCATTTGCAAATACGCTGGCAGGAGTGGCAGAAAACTCAAATCCCAGTCTTTTCTGTTTTGTTTCTAATCCGTTATTCAAGACCTTTGTTCTCGGGAAGTAAGGTTACAAACATTTTTCAGAAAGGAGGTGAGAAGAGGAAGGATATGGGAGCCGGTACTGTGCTCTTCGTGGTACTCTGGTTAAGCAATTGTGCGTGTCATTTGAACAAACAATTGTGAATCTAGAAGCACCTTTGAAAATATTGAGCATTACGTTTCTTATCTCCATATTCCAAACTGTGCTTTGTGTTTCAGTACCATGATCACGTTTGCCCAGTATCTCCAGAGATGTTCTTACGACGGACTGTCTAAGCTGGTGAAGGATGTTGTTGATCTGGCACAGAAGTGCGTGGCCAATGAGGATGCTCCCGAGTGCTCAAAATCACTGGTAAGCAGTGAATCCTTTGGGATTGTGTTTCTCCTCATTCTGTGCAGCTACCAGAGTCACCCTCGTTCAGCCCTGATGCCTGATCCTTTCAGGTGTTGCTCTTCTCATCGGTCAATGCGCAGGTTTTAGTGCTGAAACAAAGAACTTGTTTTTGTCAGGTTCTGAAACTCTGCTTTTCAGAAGTGCCTAAATGATCCCCAGAGCCATATATTGGAGCCCAAACACCACGCTTTGGCACGTTAAATTTAGCATTGCCTGGAAATAAACGTTAGCATTTAGTACAAATACCCCAGCTGTAAAATACAGGTCTAATTCAGAGTATTAAAGACCAAAGCGTGTGGGTTTTCACACTCACACTGGGGTGAACTGAAAAACCGTGTGTGCTCATTTAAGGTAATTTAAGAAGTTTTAAAAAAACTCCTTTAAGATCAGGTATCAAAAGAAGTTTGCAGGTACGTAAGATCCCTGGGATGTCCAGCAGGTTCAGCCCGGCCCTTCAGAAAGTTAGGTGCTTGTGTTCTCGCGAGCTCTAACGTTCAGACCAAATGACAGGCTACAGGAGTTCTCCCTAAAGGTTTCCCAAGCTGATCATCGAGTAGAATATCAAATCCTGCTTCAATTCATCTGAAAATTCAGTTTAGTCAGATCATAACTAAAAAGATCACCACCTTGCACAGAATATTTTAAATTATAATTTAAAAAATTTTTTTTTCTTATCCAGTAAAAATGTATTTACTTTTCAATCTGGGGTTTCTTTTACAGATAAATAGAATGTACATTACACTTCCTGTAAACAACAATTCTGACCTTCAGCATTTCCCTTATAGCCCTCCATTTTCCTGGATGAAATCTGCCAAGTCGAAAAGCTCCGCGACTCATACGGAGCCATGGCTGACTGCTGTAGCAAGGCTGATCCCGAAAGAAACGAGTGCTTCCTGTCATTTAAAGTTCCCCAACCAGACTTCGTTCAGCCATACCAAAGACCAGCTTCTGACGTGATATGCAAGGAGTACCAGGACAACCGGGTGCCATTCTTGGGACAGTAAGAAAAATGGCCATTTTTTACTGTTTAAGCATTTAGTCGCGCAGAAGAGGGATCCCCAGGCTATACAGAGTTCGTGGACATGCAGGACATTTGAAAAAGTTGCAAGTATTCAACCTCATATCTGCATATGTAAAACAGTTGCTCTGACCACGTTTTTTCAGTCCTTTTTTGGGCAGGTTTTTGCATTCAAAAATGGACTTTAAGGGATCATCTTTTATAAATCGTGGGGGACTTTTTTTTTTTTTGGCCCCAAAAGCCCTGCGAGACCACAGTGTTTCCAATATCGATTTAATAATTTACTTGCTTTGGCTTCCCACTACCTCGTCTGTAATTTGAAAGGATGGAGAAAGGTAACAGTAAAAAGAATAGAAATTTGCAATAAAATCTCGGTGAAATGGCCACAGGTTAATTTTTTTCACACTCAAAACCGGAATTTTAATGTATTTGATAACACATTCTAAAAAAGCCCATGAACATCAAACTAAGCGGATGACAATATGAGTTCATCCTTCCGTTATTGTTATTGAGTCCTGCTTCAGAAACAGTGGGGTTTAACAGAGCGTTTACCAGTGGTAGGCATTACATTAGGCAAGTAGATTATATTTCTAAACCAGAAATAGAAGTTATAGAAGAGATTTAAGGCCATTTGCTGTTGTCGTTGGAACATGTAACTTATGTTTTCCTTGTCCTTCTAGTTTCATCTATTCTGTTGCAAGAAGAAACCCCTTCTTGTACGCCCCAACGATCCTCAGTCTGGCTGCTGATTATGAACATGCACTTCAAAGCTGTTGCGCAGAGGCTGATGTCGGTGCTTGCTTGGATGAAAAGGTATATCAAGTTTTTCACTGTTTGATTTTTTTTAAGCGACAAAACGAAAGATTCAAAATGTGGATAGTTAAGATTGTCTTTTTGTCCCTTTGCTAATACATTATCAGGCAGCTCTGAGTATTGTGCAGATGTGCAGAACCCAAATAAGGTGTAGCACTTGGGATTTTCCGTCTGTGGTAAACTATAGCGAGAAGGCACGCTACCGAAGAGGCGCTAGGGAAAGACAGATCTCACTCGGCAGCCTAACGTGCCACCTCCATATCCAACCTGTAGGTGTATGAGAGATCTCTCCTATTCTTCCCCTATTCGTTGCCCAGGCAAGTGGAGGAGAAAGAGCGAGGAACGGGTAGAATATTCCTGTTCGTGCAAACCTTTGTATGAAGAACTTGCAGATAAGGGTCAGGATTAATCACGTGTTAGCCCTATGAATCGATAGCAGATGACTTGCACGTAGCTTTGCCTTTGAGAGAACTGAAGCCAAGATTTCATGTTAACCTTGAGAACAGCATGAGCCAAACTTTCCCTTTGTCTCAGACGCAGTCCCAGTGACTTCTGTGTAATCACTGTGGTGCTTCGAAAGACAACTTAGGCTCCTTTAAGCCACAAGGTTTCAATGAATTTGAAGTATTTGGTGAACAGCAGCATGGCTGTAGAACTGCACCCTGCGATAAAGTATAGCGTACAGACTAGAAGTTAAATGCTGGATTGCGACCTGGTTAGGACTTCCTAAGGAATTCTCAGTTTGCTTGGCTTTTCATCAGAGCTAACTGGACCAGAACCTGCTGTGTTTCTGAAGTGGGATTTTCAGATGTGCTTTATTTCTCAGTCCATTAGGTGTAATCAGTTTAATGTCACAATGTGCATCCTGTTCCTATAGGAAACTGCCATCAAAGAAAGAGCCAAGAAAGTAAGCGTGAAGCAGCAGTATTCCTGTGGAATCCTCAAGAAGTTTGGCGAGAGAACTTTCAAAGCAAAGTAAGTTCCAATCAGCTTTTTATAAGAAGTAGGCTTGTTAACCTAAACCTGAAACTACTCTGGAGGAAATTATCAGCGTATGTAATTCATCTCTGTACGCTGAGTTTGAAAACGGCACTCATGGTACTTCCTAGCATACTTTTGACTGAGGACCATCATCCAACAGAAGAGAGATCAGGGTCAGTCTTTCAATGCTAGGCTAACAGCGATTTCTTAGCCTGTTTATTTAAACGTAGAATTTGATCCTGGTCAGGTTTCTGTATAAAGACTAGACGCAAAGGGGAACCTGTGTGTTCCAGGCCGATAGGGAGTACCAGTAAAAAGATCAGCTGTGAGAGTCAGAGAGAAATGAAACCGTCTCTAGAACCAATCCAGGAGATGCAGAGTTAACTGGTGGAGCATCACTCAGAACCAGACATTCCAGTGTGTTTAATCTACGTTTTTGCCAAAGCTATGCCCCGTTCCGATGCCTGCAGCTTTTAGTGATAGGCACAGCGGCCATCAGCAAACTGAGTTGCTAGTTTGGACCTTAAAGCAATCAGAGAGTCAAATTTGCAGAGTCACAGTTCCTGTCAAAGGTGCTTCTTTAACATGAAAAAAGACTTACGCAATTATTAAGTGGATCGGCTGCCCAAGCACAGAGAACTGCTTTCATTCTGTCGCTAGTCTAATGCGCTAACATTGACTAGGATTACCTTAGTAGATATAGCCAGCTTCGATTTAAAGGTTTAATTAGAACTATATACGCCTGTGCTAAGTAATCTAGAGATGCTTTACAGCCACTCGAGAGCCGTGGGGAATTCTAGGGTGTGCTGCTTACGTAGAACGCTCAGAACAGAAAAATCACAGACTTGTTGCTTTCTGTCCCTTTAAAGGAGCACTGGGTTTCTGGTGCGGGTGTCGATGCCGTTTTGTTCTAGCCGCCAATAATTAGATGAGAAGAATGAATTTATTTACTTGAAACAATGCTGATCTACATTATCATAAGTGTTAGTGACTTGCAAGGTTTCTGTTCGATACAAAGCTTTAAAACAAGTGTATTTTTTCTTCTTTTCTACCTAGTAAACTTGCTCACCTGAGCCAGAAATATCCCAAGGCTCCATTCTCAGAAATTCTTAAAATTCTAGGTGACATAAAAGGCATCTACAAAGAGTGCTGTGAAGGGGACATGCTAGAGTGCATGGATGACAGGGTAAGCTAAGTGTTTTTTCAAAAATGTCTACACAGTTGAAAACTGTTTAGGAAGACAATAATTTATGCAGCTAGTCCTCCACAGTCCCGAGAACCTGTACTCAACGCTGCTGGAAGGTTCCTCGGCCACAGAAGAGCTCATGGCAAGCTCAGCTGACTGTTACGGGAACTAGGTTTTGGACCAGTTTCGGATCTAACCCTTTATGATCATGAGGACACGGAGCTGTTACTTATAGCATAGCATGTGTGTATGGTTGAAATCAATACATTTATCAGGGAGATTGTTCGATGGTATTTACTGACTTCAAATCCATCACAAACACAGCAGAACAAAGCACAGGCAAAAAGGCCACATTTTTTTTGCTGTCCTGTTGTGTGTACCTCCATTAAGCCAGGTTTCCTGTAGTGCCAATGAACTCTAGAAAACAGCTTTCATGGCAGGATTAGCAAAACTGTGCAATAGTGACCCGATTTAAATATTGCCTGGCTGGACCTTAGACACGCTTGTTAAACAGCTGATGTCCAGTGCTGGCTTTTTGAAGCTCTGGGGTTTTTCATGCCTCTATCATGAAAAAGCTGTCAAAGCTGGGCACCTGACAGGACGGACAAGATCAAGCAGGCATCCATGTCTCAGACCACTCAATGACTCGCTTTGGCTTTCCAGTTTGTTTTCTCAAAGTTTCTAAGATCAGGGAGGGAACCGCATTCTCCCACGCGCCTGCGAACATGGTGCTCAACATGCACGCAATGTCCCCGTCCCTCTGATTATTTCTCTTTGTATGGGGACAGCATTTCTTTAGGAAAGTGCTAAATAAATACGTGGCCTGAATGAAAAGGGAAGAGTCTGAAAAAGAGAGAGGACACGAATTCATCTATCTTCAAATCATTGTTTCATAGCTTGCCTGACAATATGTTTTAATTTTACAGGCAGAGCTTGTCACCTATGTGTGCTCTAAACAAGATGTTTTCTCAAGTAAAATCAAAGACTGCTGTGAGAAGCCAGTTGTGGAACGAAGCCAGTGCATGATTGAAGCAGAGTTCGATGACAAACCTGAAGATCTTCCTTCACTAGTTGAAAAGTACATACAAGATAAGGAAGTGTGTAAAAGCTACGAGGCGGGCCATGACGAATTCTTGTCACAGTAAGTAGTGCCAACGGTATGCCTGCTTGTATTTGAACGTTCCTGCAAATCATCCTCTGTCTTTTCTGGACTACGGCCTTTTGCATCACTGCAAAAACCGTCCTCTTGGGTGTTTCAAGCACTTACGGAGAAAAGAGATGACCACGTGGAAGTTCAATGTATCTAATGTAGCTTCAGCCCTACTTGAACCCCTAGTTTCTCATTCACGTTTCTGTTCAGCATTGTCCTACTTATCAAAGCTGCATTTGTCAGTGCCTTTCTTTTATTTGGGGGCTTTGTGCATGCCCACGTACATTATCTCCTTAAGAAATCTTCTGTCCTGGGGAACTATTTTGTTCCTAGCACATTTGCCCTGTTGGAACAGAAAGGAACGACCAAAAATTCTTCTAAAACAAGTAAACGGCGTTCCAAGCTCATTGTCCACCTGACCTGATCTCATCTGAGGAACTGTCGATGTCAAATACTCTGTTGTGCGTGAAGAAAGCAGCATGTTATTCGGGAGCTCTAATTCTGTCAGCTTGCGTGCCTTTCAGGTTTGTTTATGAATACTCACGAAGACACCCCGAGTTGTCCACGCAGCTGATTCTGAGAATTACTAAGGGATATGAAACACTCCTGGACAAGTGCTGCAAAACAGACAACCCTGCTGAGTGCTACGGAAATGCTGTAGGTGCAAAGCTTGGGTTGAGAGGGTCCCACAGAAGAGCAGACAGAAAGCATTTTGAGAGACTAATCCCAGGGAAAGTTAGTGTTCTGACGGGAGATGAAGCAGTCCAGGGCCCATAACAAGGCTATAGAGTTTTCTCCGATCACAGAGAAACTTCATCTGTCGCTTTAGGAATTTTCAGACTAGTCTGACTCAGCTCCCTGTCTCCTGCCCTTGTCTCTCAGAAGTGAGTCTGCTTGTTCTGAAGATGATTAATAGCCGGTTAGCTGAATTATTCCATGGGCTCCACGGCCTGTACTGAGTATGGCTGCTCATGGATTACGAAGGGAACCCGCACGGCCGGCTCACATAGAGATGCCTAGACTTAGGTCTCCTGATCTTCAAGTGAACCGCACGCAGGTCACAGCACAAGCTGAGTCACTGACAGCTTTGGCCAAGGGATAGACAGGAGATGTCCCCGTCACGGTTGATCATCCTATACTTGAAAAATATTCACCTGATTAAAACAAACATGCACACCCCCCACTGCCTAGAAAGTAAGTCCAGTGGGTAATTAATTTAAATCAAATTTCAAAAATCTTGCTGTCTTTTTAACAGAATTTCTGTTAGAACTTAAGAGTCACATGAGAATCAAATCCTCCCTACGCCATCCAGGCTATACAGAAGCGAGCGGCCTTACAAAGTGGGTATCTTATAGCTAGTAAGATTTAGAAGAGGTCAAAAGGTATGTTTGTATGACTGTTACCGGGGTGTCCTGCTCTAATGTTACTAATAACTTTATACTTGCTCGCAGCAAGAGGAACTGAACAAACACATCAAAGAAACTCAGGATGTTGTAAAGACGAACTGTGAGATTCTCACTACCCACGGCGAGGCAGACTTTCTTAAAGCGTAAGTACTTGCTGATAAATATTCTTGAGCGTAAGGTGTGATGCTGGGTGCTTTGGGCAAATTTATTTGGTCTTCACTTCTACTTTCACTTCAGTGGTGTAGCTCAGTAGAGCATTCTTCCAATGTGAGCAAACAGTCATTTTGATATGACTTTTTCAGACTTCTGATCCGCTACACCAAGAAAATGCCTCAGGTATCAACCGATACCTTGCTTGAAATTGGCAAGAAAATGACAGCCGTTGGTACCAAGTGCTGCCAGCTTCCTGAAGTCAAGCGCCTACCTTGTTCTGAGGGATACGTGAGTACATTTGTTTATTCTCTCCGCTCTTCTCGGACATTTCTTCTGTTCTCAAAAATGTTGAATTCTGACGAGGTGGTAAACTCAGAGTGATTTTTCATAAACCCCAAACCAAGCATCTACGTAACAGAATTTGAAGTCTGTTCATTTTTAGTGGATGTGAGAACCTAAAGAGTTGTCCGACGGTAGCCTGCGAAAATTTTAGCTAAACTTCGCTCTCCCTCCCAAAGCTAAACTAAGTTGATTGGGTCTGCGGCAGCTTGCATTTGGAGAAGCTAAACAGCTCTCTTAAAAAAAAAAACCCAAAAAACTTACTGATTGTAAGTTTTGGACAGAGTGGACAGAGTGTTTGCAGATGAAGAAATACCAAACATCACGGATACGTATTTATTTCAAATTTTAAGACCACGCCATTTCTGAGCAGGTGTTTAGATCTAACAGCTTCCACTTCCAGCTATGCTATTGTCACACAAACATCACATAGTTCTTCTGTTATTGTAGAAGGTGTAACTCATGTTTGTCCTTCTTTCCTTCTCCTTTCAGCTGAGCATTGTGATTCAGGATATGTGCAGGAGACAGGAGACCACACCTGTAAACGACAACGTTTCACACTGCTGCAGCGACTCCTACGCTTACAGGAGACCCTGTTTCACTGCCATGGGAGTAGATACCAAATACGTGCCTC